>CM038143.1:502306835-502859265 GCA_021437245.1 Aegilops speltoides
CTGGCTCCCACATCAGTGTTTGTGGACTGGTCCCTTGGTCCGCGAATGGATGCAGTATTAGGTTTGCGGGTCCAGCTTTTGAGATGCCCTTAGGGCGTGTTTGGTAGCCAGCATATAGCGGAACAAGGTCCGCACGGGATGAAATTGGGATGTTTGGTAGCCCACGTTCACGAAACTAACAACAACGTGTCGTGTTTTCGTTTCTTAGGACCACCCCAAGGATGCAGAGTTTCTCAACACACCCATCCAAAACTACAACCAGATGCATCACATTTTCTCCTTTGGGCTGGCAACCGTCAAGCATGCCATGGGCTCCGATGAGCCTCTCGGTTCGCGCATGCCGGAGTTCCCAGACACCTAGGACGCAGTGGTAGTCCTTGATGGCCCTGACAAGACCTTTCATCCCATCCTTGTGCTTGATAGGAATAGGAAGAGGGACGCCTTTCTGGAGGAGGAGATCAGTGTCTTCACCAGCATGACTAATGCCATGAAGGAGGTGGCAACTGCCATCAGGGGGAGCAAGTCCATCGATGTCCACCCTGAGTTGTACACCGCTGTCATGGAGCAAGGTGGCTTCAGGTAGGAGGCTTTGATGGCTTCTAAGCCACCTGCTGGACAACAAAAACCAGGGTCTTGGGTTGTTTCCATGGCAGACGCTCACAGCGTGCTCTGGCTCAGGAGCTGGCTGGGCAAGCACTACTACTAGACGTAGTACTGCCTCTAGTTACTCCGCGCGTGATCCTCGACGGCGATGGCGATGGCGACGGCGACGATGATGACGACATACATTTTGTGTATCTAGAGCTAGAAAACTATTTGATGGTATTTATATTTTGCTGAAGTGGTATATACTAGCCCCTCGCGATGATGGTGAACTTCCGGTGGTAGGATTACACCCTCTTTTGGAAGTAATGGTAGAATGACACCATAGTAGTGCTAGGTTTAACTTGCTATGATGTATGATCATGCATGCTTACTACTGCTCTTCTGCTCCATTGCTTGTTGTTTGTGTGCTCAATTGCTTGCTGTTTGTGTGCTCCATTGCTTGCTGCTTCAACTATTGCTCTTGTGGACTTCTAGGACAAGTGGTATGTGGTGTTCGTCGGGAGGGCTCTAGGGATATACAGTTCATGGGAAGTTTGCAATGAACAAGTGTCAGGGTACAGCAACAGCAACACAAAGGGTTTAAGATTAGGCAGGTGGCAGAAGATGCTTACTCCAAGTTTCTGCGAAAGCAGACATGCAAGGTTGAAGTTGGCAAGACTGTGCCACACTTTGGGGTGAAGAACTTCATCATCATTGTGCAGCTCGTCGTCATTGCGGTGTTGTGGCGTTGGTGTGTGGTCGTCGTGATCGTGTGTAAGGTGCAACAGGTAAGCTCACCAGATAGGGTACAAGGTTAGCACACCTTGCAGCCTGTGTGCAAACCAAACAACATGTACATGTGTGGGTTGAGACAACACACGACGACAAACACCGTGCACAAACCCCTCCTCTAATGCAGGTAGTCTCGATGCATGCAACCAAACGAGTTGCAAATGTTAACTTTTTTTTTTTGCTTGTTTTTCCTCAGCCAGACCAATTGAGAAGTGTATGCTATGCAGGCAAAAACTCATATTAGAAGCAAACATGCCCTTAGGGCCTGTTTGGTTCCAAATAAGTCACCAACTTATAAGTCAAAAAGTGAAAAAATGACTTATTTTGCCAAATAGACCCGACTTATAAGTCACCCCAACTTATAAGTCATAAGTTGCTCCACCTCAACTTAAAACTTATAAGTCACCCCCTTTTGCATGGGTCCCACCACCTGCATGATGTTGATTGGTGTGGAAGGTGTGGAAGGTGACTTATAAGTCAAGTGACAACCAAACAGAGGTGACTTATAAATCATGTGACTTATTGGAACCAAACGGGCCCAGAGATGTCACACGCACACAAACACATTGAGGTCACCCATGCACCCAAACACCCAGCCCAAACACCAAAAATAGCATGACTCTTGATAAGGTGCTAGTCATATGTAGTGATCTGTATTAACAAAACACAACAAATCAAACTCTGTCTGATGATCATAACAAGGAGACAAAACAGACACCAACTTAAAAGAATCTCCTAACCTTCATGCATGCATGTCTTCCTCTCATTGCACAACATATTCTTTGTCTCATCGTTTCTTCTCAGAAAACACGTTTAATTGGCCTTCTCTTCTTATAAGCACCCCACCATACACCCATCACCAACCCTCCTCCTCCTCCTCTTCTCCTAGCTCATTGTTCAAAGTTCAAACACATATTTTCTGTCTACACTTCCTCATTGCCCATAAGCTCCCGTGAATGGCGTGCCTGTCCCCCTCGCCGTCCGGCCGGCGCCTGTCGGAGCTGCTGGAGGAGAGGCAGGAGCCCTTCTTCCTCGACCTCCACCTCCTGGAGAAGGGCTGCTCGGGCCGGCTCCTCGACGGCTATGACACCGCCCTGTGTTGGCCAGCCGCTGCCGCCGGCAACGACGCGGCGTCCGTGCTCAAGCGACTCACCAGCAAGAAGAAGAAGGCGGCAGCGAGCTCCCGTGGTAAGCAGCAACCGGGTGCGGGCTCCGGGCTCCTCCGGCTGCTGCTCTCCAAGATCCTCCACGGCAAGGCGGCCAGCCAGAAGCCAGCTGCCCTGCAGTGCTCCGACTCCTTCAAGAGGGTCGCGCCGTCGCCGTTGCCTTGCTCCAAGCATCTCGACGCCGTGAAGCTCAGGGCCGACGCAGGGGTCGCCGGCGACCAGCAGGAGACGGAGTATTCCGACTCCGAATACGACGACGAGAAGCAGCAGAGCCCGGTCTCCGTTCTGGAGCACCCGTTCGAGAGCTCTCCTGTCCACGGCCAGAGCAGGTTCTCCTACGTGCAAGACTCGCCCAAGAACGCCATGGCCGTCGTCCGGGAGCTCCTCATGGAGATGGAGACGGCGTACACGCCTGCGCTGCTCACCGAGTTGTTCGACAAGTCCGAGGACCTCATCAGTGACGCCAACGACCTTGTCGACCACGACGGCGGCGACGACTATTACTATGGCACGAGCCCTAAGAACTTCCATGAGGATGACGAGACCGCGGCCGCCGGCAGCGCTGCCACCAGCGCCGCCTACTGGGCGACGCACCGAGCGGAGCTGGCCAGGGTGTCCGAGCTGGTTTCCTCGGAGGTGCCAAGGTCGAGACTGGACGCCGCCAACGTGCAGCCGGAGCGACGGGACGTCGGTGCCGACATAGAGACCGCCTTGCTTGATGCTTTGGTGCTGGAGCTCGTCATGGATCTCGGTGGCTGCTAATCAATGGCGCCCAATCCGCCTGTTAGAATAATCTTGATGTTTAGGTTTAAAGCATAGTTAGCTAGGAGTCTACGTAGTGTGTCCTAGTAAGTTTAGCTAATCGTGTTTAATGTAGCCGGTGATTAATTAGTAGATTATATAGGCAAGAGTACTAGTCCGTGTCTTGGCAAAAGTTTTTTGTGTGCGTGTTCGTCGTGATTTGATGTGATCGATCCTGTGGGCGAATTTCCAACAATTGGTATCTAGAGCAAGGTCGATTTGAAGCCGCGCTTGCCCCGGGGAGGCGACCCCTACTAGCGCCTCGGGGCGGGCGATATAGTCGCTGGGTGGTGCAGCGACGAGGAAGGGCGGGCGATGAAGTCGCTGGGTGGTGCAGCGACGAGGAGGATCAAGCGATCGTCGTTCGGCGGAACGAGAAGGAGGGAGGCGGCAGGCTGTCGTCGGCATAGTGATGGAAGAGGATCGTTGATGGGAGCGGTGGTGCCAAGGTGCGGCGCTGGAGCTCATCAAGATCGTCGTCGGGGGGAGTCGGATGAGTCAAGGAGTCGTGCGTGTTTGCACGATTAGTCGTCGTTGCGTCTATGAGTGGTCATCGTGTCCAAGTGCTCGTCTCTGTGTGAATTCGTTGGAGTGGAAGCGATGTGCACGGTGTTCCATGAGTCATGTCCACGTCCTCGTGGAGCGTCCTGGTTGCGGCCAGTGTGGATTCGGTGTGATGCCGAAGGCGGACGGTGGTAGGCGAAGCCATCGTAAAGCAAGGAGGTGTGCGACCAGTGGAGAGTTGATCTACTGCAAGCAAGTACAAGGAGTATGGTGCGGACCGAGTGCAAGGCAGCGGCCAAGCAATGACGGTGGCACAACATTGTAGAGCAAGGACGTTCTGCATGTTTCCAGGCAGGTCGTACTCAGTGTACGGATATGACGGTTGAGTCGATGAGTCGACAAGATGTGGATCTTCAGCGAGTCAAGACCAGAGAAAGCACAAGGAGACGACATGTCAAGATTAGGGGGAGATTGTTAGAATAATCTTGATGTTTAGGTTTAAAGCATAGTTAGCTAGGAGTCTACGTAGTGTGTCCTAGTAAGTTTAGCTAATCGTGTTTAATGTAGCCGGTGATTAATTAGTAGATTATATAGGCAAGAGTACTAGTCCGTGTCTTGGCAAAAGTTTTTTGTGTGCGTGTTCGTCGTGATTTGATGTGATCGATCCTGTGGGCGAATTTCCAACACCGCCGGTGTAGGTGCAGGACGAAGAACAGAACGGCGACCCCTGCGTTGCTCTGTTTTTGTTGGGTAGTTGCTCTGCTCATAGGCCGGGCCCTAGTACTCAGTGCCAAGTGGAGGCTGTAGACAAAATATATATATTAATTAATTGATTTGTTCTTTTCTGAGAAAATTTGTTTGGTCTTTTTTTTTCCATGACACCAACGTCCGTCACCTGCCTCCGGCACCACCATAGCAGCCACCAAAGAAAAGAATGACGGATCACCTACTCACCCGAGTTCGACGCGGCTCCATTGCTGATATACAGCTTTGCGGACCTCCAAGGTGCCTCACCAGAAGCGAAGCCATTACCGTTGAATGAATCAGACCGGGTAACACCCCGGACACGCCATCGAACTCCAGATCTGGCACCTCACCACGACTAAGACGTCGAAGGAGAAAATCATACCTGCCATCCAGGAACCACGAACCCAGCACACGTTCCGTCTTCCAGATGTCGTCGATGCAGACCACAATCTGCATCCGCTCCTGGACTACCTCCCAAGCTCCACGCCGACGCGGGAGCAAACGCCGTCGCAACGATGGAGCCCGAGGACACAGGTTCACCACGAGGATGCCGTCGTCGCCACGCCATCCTTGCTTGAACAGACTAGTTTCCGAATCCATCCCCAACCATAGGACCGATGGCCTCGTCGGGGAAGGATACGAAATAATCTTTATTCAGCGCCGTAATCGTCGCCGCCGAAGCGAAGACGATGAACAACCTAAAAACCTAGACTACAAGGGAGTAAAAACGATCAACGCGCGTGGATCCGGCGACCCCCCACACCACCGACGACCGAGGTTGCCAGTGCAGGGGAGCCGCCGAATGACGACGCTGAAAGCTGGCCTCTCCTGGCGCGGCTAGGGTTATAACTTATAAGTAGACAGAACAAGCTTCGTATTTTTTTCATTTTACTCTATAATTGCTGGTGCACTGCTACGGAATATAAATATTCTAATACATTAGCCGGTGATTTACCTATCTATATATTAGTGTGATTGTGTAAATAAATATTTTATTAAATCTTGCTCGTGGTTTACGTGTCTAAATAAATTTTAGTATTTATTCACTAATCCCTTAGTTTTTCGGAAATACTAACGCCCACACGTGTGGACGTTTGCATCTCGCCCACACGCGTGGATCCACGTCTGTTTGTGGTTGCATGAATCTTGTCATGTTTGTGGTGCCATGTAGGACTGGGCTGGTGTATGGGCATTTATCCGGTCGCCCACACGTCCGTTTCACCATACGGGAGGGCCGGTGTGTGAGCGTTTAGCAGTTCGCCCACACGTCTGTTTTCACTCACGCACAAGGGCTGATGTGTGGGCATTTGCCATCTCGCCCACACGCCCGTCTCCTCTCCCACACCCAAAGCTGCCTGTTGCCATGTGTTTTGCAATATACATGGTAACTACCCTAGTGTGCTTGTAAGCACATGGCAACTCTTTATTTTTACCCGAACATGTCAGTTGCCATGTGTTTTGTAGGGTACACGGCAACTGCCCTACTGTGCTTGTAAGCTGATCGCAACTCTCTCTTAACCGAAACATGTTATTTTGCCATGTCTCTTTGTAGCGCTACACAACAACTGCCTAGTGTTAGTAGGTGGCAATTTCTAAGGTTTTCAAATCATGGCAACTGTAGTAAACCAGACCATACATGGCAACTGCCTAGTGTTAGTAGGTGGCAACCCCTAAAGTTCTCAAATCATGGCAACTATAGTAAACCAGACCATATATAATAACAGCTGCAGTTGTCCAAAATGGCATCTGACACTTGACCTGAGATGGCAACTGCAGTTGAACAACCATGGCAACTGTAGTTCAGCGACATGGCAACTGCAGTTAAATGGATATTGAAGAGGGTCCGGACCATGACAACTGCAGGGACGCGTGGTGACTGTCACGCGGGGCGTGCGGAACCGTGGGGTAGGTGGCTGAGAGAGATCGTGTGGGCGTTATCCATTTTGCCCACATGTAGGCGTGTTAGAGGGACCGCGAAAAAAAAGGCGTATGGACGTTAGTTGTTTTGCTCACACGTAAGCGTGTGAGCTGGTCCTCTTAGACACCACACAAAATGTATGGCCAAATTTCTTAACGCCCCCACGTGTGGGCGTTATCGGCGTCCTAGTTTTTAAGTACTTATTGGTTTAGCGGGGAAAAAATCACCTGATGAAGACTTCACGGTCCGTTGATCAGGCACATGGCGAAATCCTCAGATAAAATTGTGTTTTGACAAATCACATGACCTCACATACACAATTTTCACCGTGTGTCGATCAACAGACCATGAGGTTTTGGCCTGTTTTTTGGTTAATTAATTGGACGATTCTCCAATATATTGAGTGCTAGTGGCTTCAGTTTCAGTACACAAGGTAGCTCTGGATGCGGTTATGTGCTTGTATCACATCATCTCGAACTTCCAGACAAAATCAATTTAGTTTGCATTGGTCGGGAAACATTTTCGTTGTACCTGTAGAGAGAGATTATGGGCTGTGCAATCGCGATGTATTACTCGGTGCACCAGGCACGTATATATAAGTACAGAGGTGGGCCACAACCTCAACTATACAGGGAAAACAGGAGGTGGGCCCTACACACACATATACACGTACACAATATACTCAACACCCCCCATGATCGAAGCGGCGCCGAGGACGCAGAGATCGAACGAAACTCCTCAAAAGTGGAAGTCGGCAGTCCCTTCGTCATCACATCGTGAATCGCCGAAAGCGGTGGGCACATGGAGAACCCGCATGCGCCCAAGGGCTGCTGCTCGCGCACGAAGTGAATATCCAGCTCGATGTGTTTCGTCCGACGATGATGAACGGGTTGGCGGAGAGGTACACCGCAGAGACGTTGTCTGAAGAGACAACCGTAGCACGGGAAACATCGTGATGTAGCTCTGAAGTAGCTGCCGGTTGTGTGCACTCGGCGACGGCGTTAGCTACAGCTCGGTACTCAGCCTCGGCGCTAGAGCGCGACACCGTGGGCTGTCGCTGACGACCACGAGACGAAGCGAGGACCGAGGTAGACGCAGAGCGAGGTGGACCGGCGAGTGTCGAGACAGCCGCCCATCAGACGGAGTAGGCCACCATCTCCAAAGAGCGGACGCCGTGAGTGTCAACCCAAGGGCCATCGTGCCGCGGATGTAGCGGCGATCCGCTTCACGAGAGTCCGATGAGAGTCACGAGGGCGTGCATGTGGAGACACACTGCTGGACAGCATATCAAGATCCGGTCGGGTGAGAGTCTGGCATCAAGAGCGCCGACAATAGACCGGTAGAACGGAGCATCCGACGCAGCGAACCTCAAGAGCGGAGACCTTGGCCTTCGTGTCAACAGGAGTAGCAACCGGATGGCGATTGAGCATGCCAAAGACGCCAAGAAGCTCATGGGCATACTTGCATTGATGAAGAAAGAAGCCGTCCGGCGCCGAACGACCTCAATGCCAAGGAAGTAGTGGAGAGCACCCAAATCCTTGATAGCGAACTCGTCACGCAGCCGCAGAGTGATCTGGCCAAGAACGGCTGCGGAGGAGGCTGCTGTGATGATGTCGCCGACGAGAGCAGCAAATATGCAGTAGTGTCACCGTGGCGATAGACAAACAAAGTGAGGCGCCCGAGCGAGTGACGCTGAAGCCCAATGTCGAAGAAACCCGGCGATCCGCTGGTACCAGCGCGGGTGCTCGCTGAGCCCATAGAGAGAGCGCGACGACAGCACGTGGCCGGGCAAGGAGGCGCCGACGAAACCGTGGGTTGCTCACAAAACACCTGCTCCTCAAGGTGGCCGTGGAGGAAGGCGTTGGAGACATCCATCGGTGAACGGGCCAGCCGCGAGAGACGGCAAGCTGGAGGACAGCGGATCGTGCCGGTTTGACAACCGGGCAAACGTCTCGCGTGAAATCAACTCAGCTACCGGGCGAAAACCGCGACCACCGGCCGAGCCTTATAGCGCTCAAGTGAACCGTCTGGAGGGTCTTATGGCGGAAGACCCACTTGCCGGTGATGACGCGGCGCTGGAGGCCGGGCACCAGAGTCCAGTGCGGTTCCGCCGAGAGCGTCGAACTCTTCTGCATCGCCGCGAGCCGCTGAGGATCACGAGGGCGGCGCGGGCGACGCAGAATGGGTGACGGCCCGCGGCGAGGCGGCGAGGACATACTCATCACGCTGAGTACGGAGGCTCGGGCGATGAATGCCAAGACGAAGCTCGGGTGATGTGGCGGACGGGCCACCGGGCGGGCGAGGCCGGGCGCGGCAGCCGGCGAGGAGGCGGCGCCGAGGCGGCGGCGAGGAGGCGGCCGACCTCGCGGCGCCGAGACCAGCGAGGCGGCAGCGGCGAAAGCGCAGCGGCGGGCGGCGATAGCGGGCGAGGCGCTTCGGCGAGGCCGGGCGAGGCTTCGGCGGCGGGCCGAGACCGGCGAGCTCCGGCGGCGAGGGCGGGCGAGGCAGCCGGGACGGCGGCGATGAAGAGGCCGACGGCGAGGCCGACAGTGAGGCCGGGCGAGGCAGCCGGGACGGCGGCGATGAAGAGCGCCCGACCCGCGGCGCCCGAAGTCGGGGCGGCGGCGACGGCGGGCGCTGCCGCGAGGGCGCCAGAAGAGGGCCCGTGGACCGCCAAAGCCCGGAGGCGGTCCACGAGCGACGCGGGCTCGTCCACCTGACGAGGTCGTCGATGAGCCGCCGGTGGCCGGCGGTGACGAGACGACGAGGGGTGCCTGCTGCTGAAACGGGAAGACCATCTCATCAAAGTAAACGTGTCTGGAGGTGAAAACACGGTGAGAGACTGGATCGTAGCAGCGATAACCCTTAGTGTTAGGTGGGTAGCCGAGGAAGATGCAGGCGACGGAGCGAGGTGCAAGCTTATGAGGCGCGATGGCAGCGATGCTAGGGTAGCACAGCAGCCAAGATGCGAAGCCCTTCATAAGAGGGAGGTGCACCAAGAGAAGGTGGTGAGGTGTAAAGTTCCCGCGAGTGCGACACGGACGGATGTTGACAAGAAGAGAAGCGGTGGCAAGAGCGCCGGGCCAAAAGCGCGGGGCACGTTGGCGTGAAAGAGAAGAGTCCGAACGCAGTCATTAAGAGTGCGGCGATGCGCCAGCACGACCGTTCGCTGCGAGGTGTACGGGCAAGTGAGACGAAAAATCGTGCCATGTGTGGCGAGAAGATCGCGACAGCGGTGTTGTCGAACTCCTTCCCGTTGTCATGCTCGCAACGCAAGAATGGGCCGCCAAACTGCGTGCGAACATAAGAGTAAAACCGACAAGCATGGAGATGACGTCCGACTTGCGCGCAACGGGAAGGTCCACACATAATGCGAAAAATCATCAAGGATAACAAGATAATAAAGAAAACCCGTATTACTGGCAACAGGAGATGTCCAAACATCACTATGAATCAACTCAAACGGGTACGATGCAACAAAGGAAGAAGGCCTAAACGAAAGGCGAGCATGTTTGCCAAGGCGGCATGCATGACACGAGTGATCCTCGTTCTTATTACACGTGAAAGAAAAACTCCGAAGTATGTGGCGAAGGGTGGCGTGGTTAGGATGACCCAGGCGAGCGTGCCAAAGATCCACTCCGGTGGCGAGAGCGACGGGGGCGGCGGAAGTGGTGGAGGTGGCGGAGTGAACCGGGTAGAGCTCGTCGGGGCTGTCACATCGGTGGAGCACCATCCGCGTCTGGCGCCCCAACAGAAAAACCACAATCGTCAAATTCAACGGTCACCGGATTTTCACGTGTAAGAGAACGAACGAAACAAGATTTTTAATAAGATCGGGAGAAACAAGGATATTAGACATGGATATAGGAGTGGAGTTAGACGGAAAAAATGCATGTCCAATATGGGTGATAGGGAGAGAAGAGCCGTCACCGACGGTGATGCGGTTGGAGGTGTGGACAGGATGAGCGGTATGGAGGTTACCGGGGTACGCCGCCATATGAGCGGTGGCGCCAGTGTCCATGTACTGTCACCGCCGCCGGTGTAGCTGGACGGAGAGGCGGTGTGGAGAGCCGCTAGGAGAGCCGGGTCCCACGGCGCCGGTGGGAGGGTCGGCGCAGACGACGGGCAAGAAGGCGGCGGCCCGCTGGCGGCGGCTGTTGCCAGAGGGCCGCGATAGGGCTGCGGCGCGGCGTAGTACGCCTGGTGTGACGGAGGCCGGGCCAAGAAGGCCGGAGCAGAGCCCGTGGAACCGGCATAGAGTAGGCGTGGACGACGCCGTCCACGGGTTCGACCGGCGTACGGGCCGCCGCCGAGGCGCCGGCTGCCGCTGTCGGGTGCTCCTCGAGCACCGCCGCCTCCACCTCGCTTGCAGCCACCGCGCCGCCGCCGCGACGGCCTCCTCCGTTGGCCGGCGGGGGCGGCGGGAAGGTGGCGGTGGGGCGGGCGGAAGCCCGGCGGAAGGTGGGCGCTACTGCGGGCGGCGGGCCGACGGGCGATGGCGGGGCGAACCCCTGGTGCCGCAACGAGGGCGGTGTGGGTGGCGCGTCCGGGCCGCCCGCATCCGGCGTTCCTCCGCTTGAGGTACGCGACCACCTTGCCAAAGGTGGGCTCCGGATGAGGGTGAGGTTGAGGCGGCGTTTCGAAGTCCTCGCTGAGGCCGCCGGAGAGGGTGCCGATGAGGAGCTCGTCGCGATCTTCTCTCCCGGATCACGGAGCTCATCGGCTAGCTTCTTGAGGCGCATGCAAAAATCATCGATGGGACGAGTCAAGTTCTTGGCACCCGTAAAACTCACCATAGAGGAGGACCTTGCGCTGCAGCCGATTGTCGGTGAAGAGGCCGTTGAGCTTGGTCCGCACCGCATGGGCATCGCCCTCGCTGCTCACCAAGGTGTGGAAGATGTCGCTGGAGATGGTGAGGTAGAACCAGCGGATGATGGTGGCGTCGAGGATCATCCACCACTCGTCGTGGATCATGAGCGCGAGTCGACGGTGCCGCCCACGTGGCGTGAAGGAGGTACTCACGAACACGAAGCGAAAAGTACCGCTTCCACGCGAGTAGGAGGCGGTGGTGTGGTCGAGCTTGACCGACGCGCTCATGGATGTTGAGATCACGGACGAGGGTGATGTCGGGACCGCGAACGGGTTGGAGAGCGGTGGAGGAGGAGGAGCTCATGATGATGGCGGTGTTGGGGTTAGGGCCTTGGCCTTGGTAAGGAGAGCGGCGGGCGGCGGCGTTGGCGCTTGGCTTGGTAGGGAAGGCGCGGCGAGGGACAGAGAGAGCGCGGCGGCGGCGGCGGCGTTGCTGGCGGGCGGCGGAGCGCGGCGGTGGTGGGGAAGCGAAGCGCGGTGCGGCGCGTCTGGTCTGGGAGGCGCGACGCGGCGGACGGGGGCGCGCGGCGGTGGTGACGAGCGAGCGGCGGCGGCTCGAGGAGGGCGGCGGCGGCGCATAATGATGGCGGCGGCGGCGGGCGGCGGCGGCTAGGGCTAGGAACGTACGCGATAGATACCATGTAAAGAGATTATGGGTCAGTGTAATCGCGATGTATTACTCGCGTGCACTGTGCACGTATATATAAAATCTGAGGTGGGCCACAACCTCAACTATACAGGGAAAACAGGAGGTGGGCCCTACACACACATATACACGTACACAATATACTCAACAGTACCTATTGCGGGAGGAGGGAAAGGTCGAGATAATGTACAGTAGTACCAGACTGACCATGTAGTACTTTTTTTTTTTTTGGCCACTCCTGGCCATGAACATTTGTGATAGCTGTAAAGCATCGTGCAGCATGAACTCAATCTACAACCGCATATCTGTCAGACAAGTAGTACAACACAACATACATCTGCAAGGCTACGTGACACATAGGGAATGGTAGTATATTGTACACAAACACACGGGCACATTGGTGGTCCAAGTGGATCCATCAGCCCGGTCTTCGTCAAGCCAACGACAACGGAGGAAGCAGACAACCGTGCGAGTCCGGAGGTGCGGCCAGCCAGCGCCGCAGCCGCTTCGCCAGGGGACAAATCAACAGGACAATCAGCCGGATTCCACTGTTAACAATCATTTAGGCCACACCGCTATTAAGTATCGCCTGATTAGCTGTAGCCATTAATCATGGAACCGTGGTCAAGGTCTGGGAGAGGGACGCACGCCTCAGGGTCTTTGATATCCTTCCTGTCAGTGCCAGATGGAGGTTGTAGACTGATAAGCATGCAGTAATTGAGAAATAAAATATGTTAATTAGTTGTTTTGTTCTTTATGGCGTATACAGATAGAACAAGCTCTGTATTTTCCTGGATTTAGTACAGTCTTTACGGCGATGTTCGTTCAGTGAAAAGACGACTTTCCCATCGACTATGAAGGCATTTATGATGATTTTGCTAATCTCAAGATGATGTGCCGGATCAATCACTCGTAAGTGCTCATATGGATAGGGTGTACGTGCATGCATTCATAGGAATAAGTGTATGTGCATATGTATAAGCATCGCGCATGTATTGTGCTACAAAAATGTATGAGCGCCTTGACCATTATCTATTCATGGTTTAAGCGTGGCTGTTTAGGCCAACCCTCAGCCTATACTAGGTTTTGTACTCGTTGTGGTGTGGGTCTATCTTCTACGCAGTCGTCTGATGTTAGAAATAACGGGCTTAGACCATATATAGTTTCTGAAATTTCAAAGAAGCCCAAGTATAAATGGTGGTGGTGCTAAAGTTTAGTCACATACCGCGAAATCACTAGTTAAGAAGTACTTGTTGTGAAGATCATTCCATTTTCCCAGGTTGCGACCAGTGGCGCGGGGAGTTTTCCCTTTTTTCGTAGATCCGTTTATTTAAAACGTTTTATCTCTTAAATCGTGCGTCCAAATTTCAAACCGCTTTAGCAGTTGGATTCCTCGCGTCGAGATCTTCAAAACTAGATCCATGTTGATAGGTTTTGACGAAATTTTTTTTCACGAAAAAAAAGGACGAAAAAAACGAACCGGGAGCACGGGTATTTCCCTTTCCGAAAGAGGCACGCCCATGCCTGTGACGAAATCACAACCGTGCCTCTCGCGGAAGCAAAACCGTGAATCTCGCGAAAAAAAAACAGAAAACACATTTTTTTCCGTTTCCGAGGAGGCACGGCCGCGACTCTCGCGAAAGCACAACCGTGCCTCTCGCAGAAGCTAAACCATGACTCTCGCGGAAGCACAACCGCGCCTCTCGCAGAAGCAAAACCGTGACTCTCGCGAAAGAAAAAAAAACAGAAAACACATTTTTTTTCGTTTCCAAGAGGCACGGCCGTGACTCTCGTGAAAGCACAACCGTGCCTCTCGCGGAAGCAAAGCCGTGACTCTCGTGAAAAAAAACAGAAAACGCGTTTTTTCGTTTCCAAGAGGCACGGCCGTGCCTCTCGCGAAAGCACAATCGTGCCTCTCGCGGAAACAAAACCGTGACTCTCGCGAAAGAAAAAAAAACACCTTTTTTTTTGGCAAAAAACTTCTTTTCGAAAATTCTTTTTGGTCGAAAAGCTAGGGAAAACCGGTGGAAAACCAAAACATCGAAAAAACCCAGAAAAAAAACCGTTTAAAAAGCCAAAAGCGCGTGCGGAAAAATAAAAAACAAAATCCGGAGGAAACGCCCAGAGCGCGACACGTGGCGAATCGCTGAGAGCGCACCAAGTGGCGCTGATCGTTGCGAGGCTCCCGAAGGAGCGCTCGTTAATTAGTTGCTCTCCACATACCGCTAGCAGAGAAAGTATTTGATCTTTTTAGATAGTGGTTCTCTCCACCACACTAAATGATGTGTTGAGAAGTGAAATAGAAGACCACATGCTCTTTGCTCAACTCGCCTGTCCGGGTGGGGGCCGCACGTGCGTGCAACATGCGTGTGAATGATACTCCGAAATCCGATCTGTGATCTTACCGGGGTGCAGTTTCGTTTTATCATTTTTTTATGACTTAGCAAACAAGTTGATTGTTACTTGTCCGGTAAGTATACAACGTGAAAAGCAAGTGGATTTGAGATCGTGATTGCGACATGATACCATCTCTGATACTCCTATATATGCTGCCTATCGGCCGCGGCCAAGGACACATCGAGAAACACCTAGGGTTGGCGTCATCTCGCAACTTGCGCCGTCATTGTAGTCTTACTTCATCCCAATGCCAGTGTGCATTGACGTGCGAGAGAGCAGGTCTCAAAAAAAAAAAGTTCATCCTTGTGATCCTACACCAGAAGAGGACAAATTAGATTTTTGGGAAGGGCTCCGCGCAACTGCTCAAACTCGTCATCACGGGTCATCTTCTGTCCAAGTTGGGCGGTGCTACTCATTGTCGTCTCCAACGCCGCCAACAACAGATAATCACCAATATCGTCATCAACAACATCGCTCCTATAGCAAATAGCAAACAGTACATCCATCGTGATATGTTCATGTCTCTACATGTAGTTGTTGTTACATGTGCAATGCTTTTGTACATGTTTTCCTATTCATCTAGTATGTTAGATTGTTGCATGCTACTTTCTGTTCTAGTCATAAATTATTTACCAAAATTAATTATGAATTTGCCTAATATTTCAACGCCCAGCACAAGCACTCATTCGTGATCGCAGAATATATTCTCACCTGTTCTCAAACGTGGCACTCATCCGGCATCTCCCCACCTCCCTCTAACTAGTAGAAAGCTCGTGCATTGCCAATGACTTCTAAAAAGAAATTAAGATGTTACTCTCATAGAGCTAAAATAATCGAGGACAATGTCGTCTCAGCTAACAAACATCTTTTACTTTTGACAATCAGCTAACACACATCATACTATCAAACACAATAATATGTTATTAACAAATAAAAACACTATTATTGAAACCAACCAATAATCGAATGGTTGGGATAGCGGCGGTACACATCCGTATGTGTACCGGCGGTGTGCAAACATTGTTATCCGTATTTCTTTAGACTTTTATCAAGACATACGACAACTTTTACTAACTTGCACTTTTCTTGTTTTAAATACAAACACATCAATAAATCCGGATTTCATTTTGCTAATCTCTTTCAGGTTTTCGTGGGAAGAACTAATGCACACTAATTAATATCTCAATGATCCAACCTTCTACACATGGAGATTTTCCCAAAAATTATTATTTTTACCATTATCACTTATTTATCTGGTAGAAGATGCCACCTTTTTTACAGAATCATGACATAGTTTTTAAGCACATACAATGACATTAATTTCACTACGAACAATGCATTTGTACATCAAGTCATACAAGTTCTTCTTCACACTCGCGGAACATTCTCAAGATTCAGTTACAAACCAAGCATGACATGACATGAGAAAACCCAACAATGATGTGTGCGTGAGCATCTTTCACCATGTAGTGACCCCTAAAAGAATCAAAAGATGTCATGCTTATTTGGACATAAGCTCACTTGTTGGTTTGGTCACCTAAATGGGCAACCTTCAAATACACCGGACAATGTTCCTTTATGGAAATCTGGCAGCAAAGGTGAACATTTAATGTTATAAATCAAAATGAAAAAAATGATAATTCATACCGATCAAATCGAGAGAATCTATAAAAATTACGACAAAACCTTTATGCAAACCTTCATACAATGCCACTGAAAGTGCGTTATATTGACTAGAGGGGGTGAATAGGCGATTTTTACAAATTCGTCACTGAGGAATTTCTAGGTGAAGAAATTCCTAAGCAACGACACACTAGCAGCAGAATAAGTACTCAGGTATAAGCATAACAGAGCAACAGCATAGTCATCATAATGAAACGAAAACAAGCATAGAGTACAGATAGCGTGAAAACAGAATAAGCAGGTGAAGACTATGAGACTGAAGAAATTGGATTGAGGAAATAGAGAAACTCTTCAGTCAAAGTCTTCAAACAGTAATGATCAGGTTCATCAACACATGAATGAGGAAATGAAAGGGTTGAGGAAATAGAACTAGTTGGCTTGGTGAAGACAGTGATTTGGTGACCATTTCCAACTGCTGTGACAGTTGTACGTCTGGTTGGAGTGGCTGAGTATTTAAACTCGAGGACACACAGTCCCGGACACACAGTCCCCACCGTATTCTCCCTGAGCTAAAGTCACACAGACCTCGCCCAATACTCGTGGTAAGTCTTCAGGTGACTTCCAAACCTTCACAGACTTGCTCACTCGGTGATCCACAATTCCTCTTGGATGCTCAGACCATGACGCCTAACCGTCTGGAGGATGCACATTCCTCAGAGGTAACAAGCGTCGGTTCCATGCAGGAACAATCTCTTCAGTGATGCTCAATCACTTTGGGTTTGTAGGTGTTTGGGTTTGGGTTTTGGGTTTTTCCTCACTTGATGATTTTTGCACAAAGTCCTTGGAGGATGGGATGCTCTCAATGACAAGTGTCGGTTCTCTCGGAGCAGCCAACCAGCTAGTGGTTGAAGGGGGCGGCTATTTGTAGCCTAGGGAGCAGACTGACATGATAAGACATAAATGCCCTTCAATAATATGACCGTTAGGTGGGTAGATATTTTGGACAGCTGGCGCGTAGCATAGCAACGGTCGGATTTGAGGTTCAAATTCCTCAGGGCTATCATGTTCCTCACTGTTTAGGCAATCCGCACTAGTTAATTCCTAACTCCTCAGTCAGAACAAATTCCTCAGAGACCAGAAGATCTTCGTCTCTGTCACTGAAGAAATTGACTGAACTGATATGATATTTCCAATGGCTTCACTCGAAAGGATTGGGTAGGTGTAGGATTTTGAGATGAGCATCACTTGGAAATCAGTTTCCTTAGTATTACCTCGAGCCCCTTTAACAATACAGTGTTTCCTATGACTCAAGAAAGATAAAATGAAACAACGGGAACAAAAGTCTTCACGCTTCATAATCCTCGCATGAATATCCAAGTCTTCAAGGTCTCACCAATTTCTTCACTTTCAAAGTCTTCAGGAGACCAAAGTCTTTAGCTGAAGAAATTCATTTTTAGGGGTCGAATTTCATCGTAAATATCAAACTCCTCATCAACTTATAGAGCATGTGTACACTCACAAACATATTAGTCCCTTAACCTGTAAGTCTTCAATACACCAAAATCACTAAGGGGCACTAGATGCACTTACAATCTCCCCCTTTTTGGTGATTGATGACAAATAGGTTAAGTTTTCAATGGGGATAAACGTATCAATTGAAAGTGCTCAATATTGAGGAATTTGATTGTAAGATATAGAAGAACTCCCCCTGAAGATGTGCATATGTGAGGAATTTGCTTTTGATAGCAGATGCACATGTAGAGTAATATCATGGAGATCTCCCCCTATATCTTGTAATTCATACATGCATTTAACATATCGAATGAAGAATTTGAAATGCATGATGAAATATGGTGACTAATGTAATTCAACATGCGTGCATTAACATATATGAGGGAATAGCATGCAGAAAAATAGAGCAAAAGTATCAGGTCACCATTGAACTTAAGTTTACAACTCAGCAAATCAAACACCTCAGAAGAACAAGAGTTGGTACTTAGCAAAAAACGCCCATATAAAGAGACCCTCTTGAAGACTAACTCAAATTTCTCCCCCTTTGTCATCAAATGACCAAAAGAGACGAAAATTAAGGACTAATGCCCCTGAAGAATTTCTTCAAGATGTCGATGGAGGAGCGCCAATGTTGTTGGTGTTGCTAGTTGTAGTAGGGCCTGCTGCAGTGTCGTCCAAATCTTCAGCTTCGTCTATCTCGCGCGATGAAGAATATGAACTAACGATATACAGTCCTTGGCACATACAACAGATCCTTAATGAGGAAATTTGTCCTTGGTGGTTGGCCAGCCTTCAGAGGCTTCATTAGCACTTGCATCAGATGGTTTGATAGTTCAGGTTCTTCATACAGCCTTAGAGCTCCTTCAGGGGGCGGACTGACTAGGACGACATGGAGTAATTCAGAGGCCGGAGCTTTGTGATGAGTATTGTCTGTCATCCATTCCAAGACCCAAAAATTCATATCGTCAACATTGCCTGTCATATGCAAAGTGGTATAGAACTGAAGAATTAGCTCTTCATTCCAATCGCAGATGTCGACACAAAAGTTGAGCAGTCTTGCATCGTGAGGAACACTGAGGACTGGAGTGAAACATGGAAGTGACTCCATATCCACATGAGGAAGATGCTCATGGTCAAACAACTTGTCCTTGTCAAATAGCAATGTGGAGTAGTAATTCATCTGTGAAGCAGTCCAGAAGCGCTTGCAGCGAAGACGTGCAGCATCATAAGGGTTGAAATCTGAGAAGACATGATGTTCAGTGAAGAATTCATCAGCCTTAAACTTCTGCTTCTTGGAGTGAGGATTGTGTGGCTTGGGTTGAAGATTTATAGTTGAAGTCTTCACAACCATTTCAAGCACAGCCTCTGGAGCAGACTGAGGAATCTCTGGAGCAGTTTCTTCTGCTATTTTCTTGCCAATTTCATCAGCACTAGTGGTTGGAATTTCCTCGGGGATGGAATGAAGTGGAGCTTGATGTTCTTTGGAACCCGTATGAATTTTTTCTATCTGAACCGAGGACTGAGGAATTTTTTGCAGGAGAGTGAATAGTGGTGAATTGGGGTGATGACTTTCCCAGAAGGCATCATTCATAATAGGAGTGGAACACTCAATATCCACGTCTTCATCATCTTCATCAGCTTCCTCAACGCCTGCCTCTTCAGCTGTGAACTGAGGCATGGGCGATGATACCAAGGGAGTTGAAGTGACACGGTCAGCTTCAATTTCTTCATCCAACTGCTTTGTCGAAGCAGCAGAAGGATCTTCTTCATCGGAGTCATCAGGGATTTTATAATCCTCAACAAAGGGAACAATCTCCTTTGATGGCATGCTTGAAATAGGAACAACATATATTGGATTTTCAAAAGAGCTTGTCGAAGTCTTCAGTTTCTTCAGCTGGCCTGGCTTGTTCTTCAGGCGCAACACTAGTGGTTGCCCTGGCAGTTTCTTCAGGAGCTGGAATAGAGTCATCAGCCCTGGCACTCTCAGTTTCTTCAGCAGCCTGATTTTCATCAGCGGTGCTGGCATGTTCTTCAATGGGCTGAGCAGATGCTTCACCCTAAGGAACTTCTTGTTGCGCTTCACCAACAACATTTGGCTTGAGACCTTTGGCCAGTTTGACAAATCTGACTTTGGCTCCTAGCCAATCGGCACGGTAAGCGTCAAATTCATCGCTGAGAGCTTTGATTTTAGACTGAATTGTTACAAGTTCTTTAGTCATCATTTTCAGCACATTCTTCTTTAAATAATGCTCTTTTCTGTACTGAGCTTTCTTCACTGATCTAGCCTTGTCAATCTTCCATTTTTCTTCAGCAATGAAAGCAGTCAACACGCGACTTTCGCCTGGTGTGAGATTAAGATCAGGAAGTGGTGCGTTGGGATCTTTGTGCCAAAGATCAATGAAGTCGAGGATCTTCTTTAGATCCAACGAGAGCGACACAATACTGCCTTGTGATCTCAGCACAGCCGCATCCGCTGAAGAAAAAGGCCAAGTTTAGCCAATTCTTCGTCGTCACCTTCGTCTTCAGATGACGGAATTTCAAAGGCGACCTGCTTCTTGTGAGGACTTGGCCTTGGGCCGCGTCCAGCAGTGGCCTTTTTCTTCAGCGGATGCGGCTGTGCTGAGGAACTTGCTGAAGCTCCTGAAGCAATTGAAAAGCCTGTGGACCGTTGGCACGTGGCAATATGCACTGGTGTTGAGGACTATACAGGAGCCGCTGAGGGCTTTGCTTGAGCAGAAGACCCTGAGGGTTTTGAGGAGCTGGGCCGTGAGGGCATTGCAGAGGAAGTTGGCTTTACTGCAGATTTCTTTTTCATAGCCTTTTTAGGCTGACTAGCAGAAGCTTCAGCAGCAGCAGCAGAATCTTTGTTGAATTTATTCACTGCCTCCTTTGCTACTTTAGCCAATTTCCTTTGGCGCTTGGACCATTCTTTAGGAAATTCCTCACCTCTTCTAATGCTAGAGGGATAAGCTTCTTGGCCTGGTGCCAGTGGAGGTCTTGGGCATGGAAGATTTACTGCGAATTTCTTCATATACTTGGGATTTACATAGCGGTAATCCCTCCATTCCCGTGCCCATCTTCGATCAATCCGCTGAATGCACTTTGTGCTGATTTTTATTCTCCTTGCCATGAGTGTCCTCATCAGGAGTGCAGTAGTCCACATAGATATCTTCAGGGATTTTGAACGCTGTGTTTGTCTCAGGCCTCTTGCCTCCCTTCTGAGTACGCTTTTCTTCAGCTAAGGATTCTGAACAATAGATGTCTCTAAAGAAGTGTGCAGTTTTTCTTCAAGAAATGTTGCAAATGAGTTAAGTTGATGAGAACCTAGTGATTCAGCAACATACATGTGTACCTGTGAACAGAGTATAGGTGCAAAGAATTTGTAGAGGTCATATGCGTTCTCAAAAGTGGTTTTTTAAAAGGACAACAAGTTTGAGGAATTTGACCAGGGAGTCTTGAAGAATTTCACTAAGAGTTCTCGTGTTAGGTTCCAGAATTGTATAGATTGGAAATCCACACAATTGAGGAATCTTGAAGAAAAGTATATCTTAGAGAGAAAGATCAAGAACAGATGCAACTGTGGTGTTTAAGAATGTGAAGATTGAAGAATAAACACCTTTTGAAGATTTTGTGTAAATCATCAGAATCAACAAGGGCAGTAAAAGCGGATTTTATTTACCCTTGACGAAGAACGCAACAAACATGGATGAACTGGTGAAGCTCGTACATTCAGATCTTCCACGCCCTAACTTGGCGGAGGAAGACAGCTACGACGGCGGCAAAGGTGAAGATTTCTGCGGCCGGCGCGAGTACGGCGGTGACGAGGTCGAGGTAGCTAAGCTCTTCCTCACCGGCGACGATGGAGATTAGCGGCGGCGCTAGGTCAGAGAGCTCGAGCGGGGGAGAGAGAGAGAGAGAGGCCGAGCGGAGTAAATGAACTGAGGAGCAAGGGAGGGGTATTTATAAGGCAATGAAAAGCTGTTCATCCGAAGAATTTGGATGAACATGCCTCTGGCCCTTGCCATCCTAGTGACATGTGTCACCCACGTACAAAGAGGTGGAGATCGTGTGAGATCATGGGTGAGTTGTTTTATCACGGCTGGATTTGCGGAAGGATTTGAGCGGCAAAAGCCGAAAAAATAGATATGGAAATTTTAATGTTTCGTTCGCAAATTCTTCAACTGTCAAGGACATAGTGAAGATTTTGAACGGGTTTCAAATAGAACGCACATGAAGAATTTGTGAACAGACTAGGTTGAGTTTAGCATAGAGGGGGAAGGGTCCGATCACATTCACTTAGATGAAAAAGCAACTTGAAGAATTAGCTATAAGTGAATGCTCTAGAGGACATGAAAAACTCATATATAGGGCTGGACTATTTTGTTACCGGTAACAGAAATTATTCTGTTACCCTTGCCCCCTATAAGGTGTGACGCGTCCACGACAGACCCAGCCCCAATCCGACCCACTTCCTCCCGCCGGAGGCAGCCGTCACGGGCGAGCGAGCGACGGCGGCAACCGGAGCGAGGGAGCTCGCGGCGCCGTGACCCGCCGACGCGCCGCCATCTAGCCATGCCGCCAGCCGACCACCGCCACCATCGGTCGCCTTGTCCGCGCCGAGCATCCTCACAAGACCTCCCCGGCCGGGCGGTGGAGCCTCCCCGTGCTTCCCCACCGCCGGGCGCCAGAGCCTCCAAGACGCCTCCCTTCGTGCAGTGCAGAGCTCTCTGCCGCCTACCCGCCGCTGGTGTAGGAGCTTCAAGCGCCTTCCCCGCCAGGCGCCGAGATTCGCCTAGGCCGTGATCCACGCCTCCGCCTCCGCCCTCGGCGGACCTCGTCGTGAGCTCCACCACAAGCACGGTCGTCTCCCCAACAACAATGGCTCCACCTCCCAAGTTCTTGCCAATACGCCGCCAACTAAACGAAGATGGAGTCACATGCAACAAGATGCGGTGATGAATTCTTCCCCACACATTACTAGCAACACCAAAGTTTTTGAGATAGGTACCATGTTTCTATCAATTTATCAGTTCATCGCTTTATCTCAGGCTGCTATGCTCGCCTACATGTTACACTATTGGGTTCATGAGTACAAAATTGTGTGATGCATTTGTGTCAGATCAAGACATTGCAAATGCTTGCATCATTCGCTTACACCCCACCACTTGATGCTAATTAGCATGTCGAGGTTCTTGTCGGTGCATCTAATATGCTATCTTCGTTCAAGTAAAAAACTTAAAACATATGTCGGTACCAAGTAGATAGTGAAAAAGGTTCAGCTACCACTGAAAAGTTGTATGTTGCTATCTCTAAGAGTACAAGTCATGTAATTGCATCAGTTCGAACGAGTAACAAAACTGTTACCAAAAAAAATATAAAATTGCTACACAGTAAGTTCAGTGATACATAAGCTAGCAGTGCTTGTAATGTAGATGCAGTGATGCGCGATTACAAAAGTCGAGGTTACTGTCAGTGCATATAATATGCTATCTTCAGTTCAAGTAAAAAGAACTTAAAAACATATGCGCCAGTCCAAGTAGATAGTGACAAAAGGTTCAGCTACCACTAAAAAGTTGTATGTTGCTATCTCTAAGAGTACAAGTCATGTAGTTGCGTCAGTTCAAACGATTAACAAAACTGTTACTGAAAATAATAATATAAAATTGGTACACAGTAAGTTCAGTGATACATAAACTGGCAGTACTTGTAAGGTAGATGCATTGATGCATGATTAGGATGTCGAGGTTACTATCAGTGCATCTAATATGCTATCTTCAGTTCAAGTAAAAAAACTTAAAACATATGCGTCAGTCCAAGTATATAGTGATAAGAGAGTGCCACATTTACACAGTAAGTTCAATGATACATAAACTAGGAGAACTTCTACTGTAGTTGGATAAGTTGTAGAAGAAACAGTACATCACCACATCCGTGTTTGAGCATCAACATTCATCAGTTCGACTAAGAACGAACTAGATTAATCTCAAAACTATTGAATGTTGTTTGCAGAAGCATGCAAGGCAGCGCACGCAGCAAGAATTTCATGAGCCGGACAGATATAGGGCACCACCTGTTTGGGTAACACCAGAAATACCGCCTGGATATTTCAACAGTACAGGCAGATTTGAAGATACACCGCAAACATCAGAAGCACGGATAGGTTCTTCCATACAGCAAAGACCAATATCTGGGAATGCAAGCTTTGCCGCTGCTGGGTTGCAACAAGGCCAACAATATCACCAACAACAAATATTTTCCTTCCCCAATGCATGCAAAAAGCCAAGGACAGGAAGCCGTGGATGGGTTGCAACAAGGCTTCCACCAGTCGCTCCGTCAACATCAATCATCCATGCTGCAAGAGCAGTTGCGATGGGAAGACCAGGGCAAAAAGACAGAAAGTTTGGCCAATCTAGCAGGTTCAAAGGTACAAGATATGAGCCATATAGACAGGAACAACCTCACAATGAATCTGAGGGGAGACAGCCGTACAACAAAAGACGGAGATCTTCGTCAACATTGCTCCCTCCAAGAGATGCATTGCTGCATGTGCCAAGGGTGACACCACCGGCATCCATAAACCAGGGAGAACAACAAACACCAGATGCAGCGCAGAGCTATACACATGTAAGTATCCATATAGAAAGAAAAAAAACATAAGCACAGTCCATACCATGGTGCTGTGACCACCCCATCTAACATTTTTGTTTGGTCACTATTGTGTGCAGCCACCTGATATTGAAGCTTATGTTCTGCCAAGGCTAGAGATGAGGTTTGAAACTTTCGAAGAAACTAAGAACTTCTACAACGTATATGCAAAGCACGCTGGTTTTGTTGTCGTGGAAGGCCCCAAGTTTAAGACCGAGCCTACCTTTATTGCACGTGCCATGGAGTTTATGAATCAAAGGTGTCTCGAAGCAAATAGACAATTTGTAACAAGACGACGACCAGAACTAAGCTGTGGGGCTAAAATGAGGTCAAGAAGGAAAAGGATGGAATATTTGTCGTAAAAGAGATAGTCTGGGAACACAACCACAACTCTGACTCACCGCAGAAATGCTTGTCTTCTTGCACTCCCACAAAAACTTTGACAAAACAATCTTGGAGTACGTCAAGTACCTGTAGTTCAAAGGCATTGAACACGCGCAAATCATGAGCATACTGGGCGGTGATGACCCTGGTAGCTACTTCCTCGAAATGAATGCTAAAGACCTGATTAACCTGTAAGTACAAACTTGTTCTCCTCCCATAAACCATCTCCGTATTTTTTCCTCTGTCAGTACAAACATATCACGCAATGCATGACCTGACGCTAGTTCAACATGCATTTTCAATGAACTTTTGATATGCAGGAAAGCAAAGAATTCAAGGATTGATGATGTGGACGATGTCCTAAAGACTGTCAACTTCTTTAGGGAGATGGAAGCTATAAACAGGGAATTTTTCTGTGACATGCAACTCGATGAGTCCGACAGAGTTAAGAACATACACTACAAGAAATATGTCAACTTGTGACCTTGACTATTGGTCACTGAAAGGTCACAAATTTCCATTTACGACCTTTTTGTGACCAAAAACAGAAGGTCAAAAGCTGGCGGTCGTAAACTGACTATAGCAACCTTCTATGTGAGAAGGTCGAGAGCGCCATTTACCAAAATAAGCCTATTGTATGTTTTGGTCACTAGCAACCTCCCCAGGCCACGTAGGCATCCAGCGTGGCAATCTGACGTGGCACAAGATTCAGCCCGGTCCAATTCGGCGTTTTACATGGGCCGAGCCCATTAATTCAGCCTTTTAGGATTTTTTTCCTTGTTAATTCTGGTCCGCTTCATGGGCCAAGCCCAACGTTTTAGCCTTTTTTATTGTTGGCCCGTGGCCTTTTATTATTTATTGCTTTTCTATTTTCAGCCATTATATATTCAAGCTGGTCCCACTAGTCAGATGGGTCCCACTTGTCATGATCATCTCTAAAATTGGTCCCACATATCAGAAATGTACAAATTTGACAGATTACTTTCATAAGTGGACCCATTGGTCAAGTTTCCATTTCACTAGTTTTTAGATCACACATACATAATCAAAAAGAACACATAAATTTCATCAAATATACCACTAAATAAATTTATTACAATCTTTACAACACAGATATTCTACAATATGCTACTCTTTACTGAGTTGGACTTCACGCCTCCACACTTGGCTTCACACTACACGGCTTCACACTTCACACTTGAGCTTCTGTAAAAGAGGAACCACCACAATTTTAAGTCTACAATACAACAATTAATACTAATCAAGGATAAAAACAAAAATAAGTAATAGACTCAAATGTGTAGGCAGCATGGAACTAGTGATACGACAACATGCAGAAAACACTACAATGTAAATACTGTTGTAAGTTCATATCAGCGCAAAATCAGCACTACACAAAGCAACACATAACAATTGGTTCCAAGCAAGCTGACAGACTCACAGTTTTATCAACCCTCTAGGAAATTCCATAAACACACAAAGCTGAGTTATCCATACAGCCATCTTGCAATAAACCATCGGACTAACACCACACAGAATAAACAAAAAGAAGAAACTCAAATATCCATGGAGAAATAGACAGCAACTCTGCATTATCACAATAGCAGTTCAGATCTCACTCAAACAGAAGGGCTTCACACAAACCCAGCACGAGCATACATAAACTTCTAGAAATGGGCGCAGAGACGAAGAGAGCACTTACTTGGCCTGGTATTTACCCTTAGGGAGGATGGTGTGGTCCGCAGGGTGGGGGGTAGAGGCTTGATCCGCCATGCCTCGTTGGTCTCAACCTATGGAAGAAAACAGTGCAATCATAACTCAAGCCAAACCAGCAAGGGTACGAGCGAATGGATCAAGCAGCAAGTAGAACACATGAAAATAAGAAAGACAAACATAACTCAAGCCAAACCAGCGAGGGTACGAGCGAATGGATCAAGCAGCAAGCAGAACACATGAAAATAAGAAAGACAATCATATATATTATAAATAAGCAAAGGAAAACAATACATGATGTCTCAGAATTTTAAAGCTGAATATAAGCATAATACCAATGAATAGTGAAACCACATAGCTTTTACAGCTTCAAATGCTACACAATTATAAATAAGCAAAGGAAAACAATACATGATGTCTCAGAATTTTAAAGCTGATAAGCATAATACTGATGACTAGTAAAACCACATAGCTTTTACAGTTTCAAATGCTACACGATCTCCTTAACCCCAAACCACATAGCTTTTATCGAATCACACCCAGAATACAGTAGTTATAGCTACAACCAAACTAGAGCAGTTATAGAATCATCACATATGTAGTTGGCAGGAGGAAGAAGCGACAGATCGAGGAAATTGTCTCACCAGCAGCAACAGCAGGGCGAAGTTGAGGAGGGTCGGTGGCAAGAGCAGCTCAGGGAAGTGGTCGAGGAAGACAGTCGGCAACAGCAGGTCCGTCACACCCATGACCCGCCTACCGTCGAGCGTCCCACGAAGACGCCAGGGGAGGTGGCGGAGCAGCTCAATAAAAGGAATAAAGTATGATTAACTTATAGCAACAAGTAAACAACAAATAGGTAATTTTACAGCAAGGAAAACAGTAATTCCAAGAGTTGTACTTTAAAATGATTATCTATACTGGTTACTTATTTATTCAGCAAGGAACCACAACATATTTCTGTAGAAAAAGAACATGTATCCAAAATAATCACCAAACAAATACGGGAGCATGGTTCAAGACCTCGCACCAAGACCATTTGTATACCTGAGTATGGTGCAAAAAGCTACCTCGTGTGATTTCAATCTCAATGCAAAATAAGAGACACAGTGCAAGATGATACTAACTGAATGAGGCAAGCAGTTAACAAGTATGCAATCCTTCCTACTCTATCACAAACTGTACATCAACCGAGCAGGAACACAAAAAAAATACTAGCAAGCATCAAATTCGCAAAAACGAAAGAAGAATCAATCAACATGCAACAAGGTGCAGTCCTGCAGCTGCACCAGGAACAGTCTGTACTAGATGTTTCTAATTCCATCTGAAATAAATGTCTGGAATAACCAAGCCAACATCTATGACATTGTTGTTGTTCACGTGGATTAGGTTATTGCAGGAAAAATCATTTGGATAACAGTAACTTGTTCAGATGGAAAATACATGGGGCAAATAGATATCAGTAATTCTCTCGTCACTCTCACTCGCCAGATATTCATGCATGGGGGAATGGATAGCAGCAACTCAGATGGTACACTCATAGTATCAGCCAAATGATCAATGGCCCATTTTCCGGTATTTTTTGGAATAGGTCATTCTTGGTTTCTAGTTTATACGTATGTAGGTGCCATCTCCATCAAGATGGTTCAACTACTACTCCAAAGACATACTAATAAAACTTGACACAGGCTAGTTCAAACTACATACTAATAAAACTAGATCAAGTTGCTGACAGACATCAGATGCTTCTAAACAAGCAAGGGGCATCACTTCCTACTCCTAAAATGAAGAGAACACACATGTGGCGCTATGATTGATGCAGCAAAAATAAAGCATCGGTGCAGTCAGTTTCATCCTACTGATTGTGCCGCTTGTGAGGCACCAATTTCAATTTGTAGGCACACTGGTGTTCTGCAGTTTGCGAAACTAGAGGAGGAGGCCGAATAGAGCACCTTTGTTGTCTCCGGCATTGACATTCACGCGAAGCTTCTCGACCAGGTAGACCCACACCGGCATCCTCCCGTGGCCGGCAGCGGCGTGCAACGCCCCGGGTCATCCGTCCTTGGTGGCCTCCACCGCCTCCTTGATGCGGCCCTTCCCGCCGTCCAGCGTGCTCGCGATGCCCGACAGGAAAAACAAGCGCGCCCAAATCAGGATCGAGCACAAACAAACACCAAAGCGAAAAACCAGCATGGGGAAAGGGAGGCCGTCCACCTGTTGGCCGCCCTCTGGACGCCAGCGTTGCCGCCCTCCGTGCCGGAGCCGGCGGCCCCGGCGACAGCGGCAGCCTCCTCCTCATGGACGTGGCCGTCGTCCGCGTCGAGCGACGGGTGTGGGCGCTTCTGCGCGGGCATTCCGGCCGCCTGGCTGCCCTCCCTGCTCCTTGGCGCGGCGCTCATCGCGGGGGAGAGGACGGTCGGGCGCATGCGGGCGGGCGGAGGAGTGAGAGGGAGGAGGCAGGAGGTGGGTGGAGGCGGCTCGAGTCGAGGGGGAGCCGGATCGAGACGGATCTGGGGAGCGCATGAGGGAGGCCATGGACGGCGGGGAGCTCCACCGGAGGGAGGTGGCGGCCGCGATCTGGAAGGGAGGAGGTGGAGGCTGCGATCTAGAAGGGATGAGCGCGGCCGTGGGAGAGAAGGGGAGGGGAGGGGTTGTCGGCGATCGGGGTTGGGGGAGAGGACGGAGGACGGTGGCGGCTGGGTGGTTGGGGATCCAGAGATTGAGACGGAGTGGCGGCTGTGGGGCGAGAGGGGGAGAGTGGATCGGGGGAGAGGAGTGGATCAGGGAAGTTAGGGTTTGGGTGAGAGGGTGAGGGGGTGAGGGCTGCCGTTGGATCCAGAAGCATCCAACGGTGGTTGAGGCATGATTCGCGTGATATGCCTATGGACCAATCAGAGCGCACCAAACAAGTTGCCAATTTTTTGACCATATAAATTGGTCATGATTGATTACATACAAATTTTTCATTTCATTTTTCAATGCTCAAAATGAGTTTTTTTGAAAGACCTATCGAATATTTGTTCAAATGATGCCATATTTTGCACAAGTTTACATCTTAGATTGGCAAACAACATTGACAAAGGGAGTTTTTATTTCTTTTGCATGAAAAAACAATTTTCCATTTTTGAGTGCTCAAAATAAGTTTTTTTGTGAAGAACCTACCAAATATTTTTTGTAAAATTTTACCAAATCAATTTTCTCAAATACTAGGCCATATTTAATGCACAATTGACCAAATGGTTATGTGTCAAAAGTTTTGATCCACCTCTGGTGAAAAAGACAAATTCCCGCCGATTCAGCTGGAAGCGGGTCAAATTAGAACTGCAGCTGCCTCATAGTTTGCTATTTATTTTTTCCAAAAATCATTTCTAGGTACGTAAGTATCTATTTAATTAGAGAAACATCAAAAGTTTTCCAAGATTCAACCACTAGCTAGGAACGGTCAAGCCCGCCGTTTTGACCGCATTTTGAAACGGGCATAAAAAATTCAAAAAAATCAAAAAATTGGAAAACCTTCGCATTGTGTCATTATATGTGACCAAGTTTCCAGGAAAAATAATAAACTTGTAATACGGTAATTATTTTAAAAAAGTGTTCTCAGAAATGAGCTATCAAGTGTGAAGATTCATGGCTTTCAAGCCAAATGATCAATCTTATGGCCACATCCATGGCATAGTTTGTTCAAATGATATCATATTGTGCACAAGAGTGCATATTGGAATGGCAAACAATGTTGTCTAAGGAAGTTTTCATTTTCGTTGGACGAAAAAACCATTTTCCATTTTTCGAGTGCCTGAAAGGAGGTTTTTTTGTGAAGGAACTACCAAATAATTGTTGCAAATAACTGTGTTATCCCATTTCAACCAAAATAGACTAAATGAGTGCCAATGCAGAACATACAACATTGACTGAAACTATGTATAATCAAAGAAGAAGAATAACATGATGTACTTAATTTAATTTCAGAACTTTCTTTACTAGTTTTTGAAGTACATTCATCCATTGTTTATCCTACATAAAAAACTACTTCATGGATTCATCGCTTGTAAAACAAAACAATAATGAATTATTCAAAACATCAAAGTAATGCTAATATTCAAAATGTCTCTGCCCTTGCAGGCCCAAGCGCGTGACCGAGATGCTGCAGCATGAGAAGTTGTTCACATTTGCCGGTTTCAGCATTCAAAGCGACAAAGAGAAGCTGAAGTTGTCCGGTATGGAGATCAACCCCAACAAGTTCATCGACATTCAGCGCAAGTGGAGAGTTCCATACACCGGAAAAGAGTACGACTCCTTGGCTGATGTTGCAGCCAGCGTCATCCACCCATTCTACAAAGGCATGAAGAACAAGATCAACACGCAGGAAGACTACAAACTGTGGGGGACCAGCGAGCTGCCAGACAACCTCATCAAGTACGCAGGAGTAGATGCATATGCCGCGTACAAATCATGGTTCATGATCGACTACATCACAGACGGTTGGAAATATGAGAAAGAGCGGGAGGCTGAAAACTTCTACGACCGCCCCTATTGCCCCTTTATTGGATGAAGATAACATCAGAGCCTGACTTCGTTTTACTTCCGCTTGTGCTTGCCTTTTATCTTGTTGTTTCAAATTAGTAGTTTGCTCTTCTTGGGTTGAACCAGTGTGATTATGTCATGCTTGTCATGTTTGAACAAGTTTAGTTATGTCATCAAGTACAATGTTTTGCTTATCTCATTATATAAGTTTGGTTTGGTAGCTTCATATGTTGTTAATCCATCATTTCAAAAATTCAAATGTAGCTTCTGAATGGAACATTGTCGTTGCTCTAAAGTACTAGTTATGATGCAACTAATCACACAACGTTGTTCCGTGTCAGTACAACTCAGTACACTTGATCGGACAGTACATTCTTACTACAATAAAAAGTACAAAGAAGCATCAGTCCGTAAGCGCTACTATGAATGCACTATCAGTACAACTTAGTCTACACGCAAGTACCATAGTTCTGAAAATGACACCAGAAGACACTTGAGAATAATCACAAAAACAAACACAAAAAAGAAGGCAAAAAACTCAAATGAAAAAGATTACACTCACACAAAACTGACAAGAACTAGAACAAAAAGTATCAGTCCAAGTTACTGGTGGAGTCAAGTACTAGATTCAAACAAACAAAAAAATGACCGCCCAAGGTCAGGCGCAGGCCCTGACAATGCTAGATACTTGAACTCGAGCCCGTGGGCGAATCCCTAGTAATCCGCACAACGCAGGACCCGCCGACCAAGGCCCACAGGTCAAGAGAGAGGGCGAGCGCCGTGTATAAGCGCTTAGGTAAGTGTTCAGAGGAGTTCGACTGGTGAACCTCCGCTGCGCTTATAAACAGGTCCGGAGCCCCCTCGACTAGCGAGGTGGGACTAAACCCAGAGCGCACACGCACGACGCACTGCATAGCCGCGCGAACGAGCTATCTGGGCCGAAAAACGGCCCAATAGCCTACATCGTCCACAAAACACCCCACCAATAAGCCCAGGTATACAAACCAGATGGCGGGACAAAGAAAAATAAACTACAAGAAAAATGTTTGTCAATTAACCTGTACAAGAAAAAAGGGAAAAAATATGATACAAAAACAATGAACCTCTAAAAAAGAACAGAACTCACTAGCCTATCTGTTAAATGTACGTAATTTTAAAAACCGAATTAAATATAACTTTCAAGTTCAACTACTAAAACTCAAAAAGTTCAAAACATATAATGTTTGTCAATTATGCTAAATTTCTTATTTATATAAAATCTGACAAGTTCAACTACTAAAGCTCAAAAAGTTCAAGCATATAATGTTTGTCAATTATGCTAAATATCTTATTTATAGAAAAACTGACAAGTTCAACTACTAAAAATCTAAAAGTACAAAACATATAATGTTTGTCAATTATGCTAAAATTTCCTATTTATATAAAATCTGATAAGTTCAACTACTAAAAACTATAAAAGTTCAAACATATAATGTTTGTCAATTATGCTAAATTTCCTATTTATATAAAAACTAACAAGTTCAACTACTAAAATTCAAAAAGTTCAAATAGAATATATTTGTCAATTCTGCTAAATTCCTTATTTATATAAAATATGTCCACACCACAACGAACAATCTGGTCGTAAAATAATCTCAAACGCCCAGCCTAAGTTATAAAAAAAATCAATTCAAAACATACATACGACATCAGTACTAAAACAGCAGGATCAGTTAGGCCGCTCGCACCACTGTGACATCAAATTTCAAACCCGTGCGTGGTATGAAATTACAATTCAGTTCACACAGTACTAAAATATAAGTGCACTAAAAATGAGAATACAAAAACTATAAAGGCCTAACCTAGGTTGGTACAGATGAAACTAAAATAAGTACAACTTTTGAGCAACAACTCCCAGCGCACTGAAAAAATGTTTTGACATAAACTAGTGTATAAAGACTTCAATAGAAAAACAATGCTTAAACATCCACACGGAAAAACATCACAGAGCCATGCGTCACCTAAACAGTGCAAAAATGCCATCATCACCACCGCAGAGACGTGCAAGTGGGATTTAGCAGATTGTAAGTACAGCTTGACAAGACTAGTCAGTGCAGTAGTAATTTTTTTTGTCTTGGACGGTTAGTTCTTCCAGGCCACCACCCGCGCCACCCACTGGGTGGTTGCCACGACGCACTGCAGAACGGCAACCCCCACGACCACTACACCCACGTCCCCGACGAACCGCCTCCAACACACCACCGTTGAGGCACTGCAAAAATACCCCATTGTCTTCCATCTCTGCCTCATTCACAGAACCACCATTGCCGCTTCCATCTACACTGCACACAAACCAAAAACTTCTCTCTCCCAAGCCCACAGTCGCCGGAGCAAGGCGATCGCGGAGGAACCGTCTGCCAAATTTCACCATGGCGACACTTCGAACAAGAGCAGCAACCTCGCCGACGTTCACGTCCCCGGCGAGAAGCACGAGTACACCAAAATGCTCAAAGGGGTTGAGCTCCACGGCAAAGAGACGCTGGAGATCGTCTGCACCAGCGAACCAGACAAGGCCGACCAGATGATGAGCAGGCTCAGGATGAAGGGCGGCGGCTTGTATCCGAGCTTCATCGGAGTTGATGTGGAGTACACCGACGAGGAAAAACCTTCACAGATTGCGGCAGTCCTGCAGTTGTGCGTCGAGGAACTCTGCTTGGTGTACCACATCGCAGTAGCCACAAAATGGTAACCCATACTACTGCTCATTCATCTGTTGTACCAGTACTAGTCGCTAAAAACTTAATTAAAACTTGTTTCCCAACGATTATAGTCATCTGTTTGTACCAGTAGTTCATTGAATGCTATGAACTACTATAGTCTATGAAGTGGATGCACGATTACATGTTTCTCAAGTTACATGCATTTCTTGAACTGTGAAGTGGATTGTTTCACCAGATTAGCATCTGAAAAAAAGTTTATAGCATTCTGAACTTCATGAACCAAATTAATTTCTGAACTTGATGTACTAGCATAGTTTCTGATCTTGATGTACTAGTATAGTTTATAGAATTGATGTATTAAAAGATCTTTGGTGAAGTGGTATAGGTCCATATCTTGATGCACATGTTTCCCAAAACTAAATTTTGAACTTGATATGGAATTAATTCTCAAAGATGTATCAAGCACTGGTATAGGCCTTTTATTCAACAAAAAAGAAAACTAAACTTGAATCAAGCAGCGCATGAATCATTGACTTTGGTAAAAAATGATTCTCTAATTTGGTGAAGCAACGAAGATAGCAAAAAAGAAAAATATAACACGGTGTAGTTGAATTTAATTTCAGGACTTTTTGTACTAGTTTCTGAACGACATTCATGCATGGCTCATAATATATAAGCATCTACCTCATGGATTATCACTTGTAAAACAGAAAAAAAGCAGTAGAATTAAATACTCAAAAAGAAGACTAATCTTTAGAAAATGTGTGTCTCCCCCCTTGCAGGCCCAAGCGCCCAAAGACTTCCCAGGAGGAGAAATTGTACACATTTGTTGGTTTCAGATTGAGGTGACAAGGAAGTCGGGAAGTCTGGTTTGGAAATCAACCCCAACAACTTCATCGACATGCAGCGCAAGTGGAAAGATCCAAAGACCAACAAATACTACGACTCCTTGGCCGATGTTGCAGGCGGCGTCATCCACCCATTCTACGAAGGCATGAAGAAGAAGATGAAGAGGGAAGACCACAAACTGTGGGCGACTAGCCCGCTACCAGACAACCTCATCACGTACGCAGGATAGATGCGTACGCAACGTACAAGTCATGGAAGACAATTGACAACATCGTGACAGGTTGGGATATTTCAAAAGAGCAGGAGGCTGACCCCTACTACCACTGCAACTTCACGGATGAAGATGCATGAAAGTCTGCATTCGTTATGTTGAACCAGCTACCATATGCTATGTGTGTCCTTATTCTTCTTGTTTCAGATTTGTAGTTTGCTTTCGTTTTGTTGAACCAGCTACCTTATGCTATGTGTGTCAGGGTTTGAACAAGTTTGCCTATGTCTATCAAGTACATCGTTTGCTTATGTCATCCAACAAGTTTGCTAGCTTCCTATTTTGTTGAACCATCATTTGAAATTGAACTAGGTTGAAGTTGAAACTTGATGGCTGCCACACAGCACTAGTCATGGAGAAATAAAAATAACACCTAAATATTTCCGCAAAAAAAACAGTGGCAGGCTAACTAAGGACAAAAGCAAATACTAGCCTCGGACGCTCAGTACAGCTTAGACATGAACGGTAGTACTATCACACTAAAAAACCAGTTTTTAGTTTCAGAAGAACACTAAAAAAACTAAGTCTCGGTCAAGGACAACATTCAGTACTAAAAGCATCATGCTAAAATAGAAATTAGAAATTCACTAAGTACTGCAACAGGAAAAGCAAAGAACCATTAGTACGTATTTCCTAGTAACTAGCATGCTAGGACTGAAACTTCTGGTACACTTGAACACACGGTACATTCATTCTACAAGATATAAAAAGGAACGGGAAGCTTCAACAGATTCCCTAAAAAAAGGACACACTAAGAATAACAGAATAATACAACTGAAATCTCAAGACAACTAAGACTATACGGCAAGTGCTAGGATTATACCAAACATTGCACGGAGAAGAACCACATCCTAGAAAAAAGAAGGCCAAAACTAAATCAAAAAGATATAAGTTCGACAAAGGAGAAAAATCACAAGAAACACAGCAGGAAGACGTACTAGCCTCAAACAACACAAAAAGTAAATAATTAATCAAAGTACTAGCACAATTGAAATCTCAGTACAACTTAGTTTATTCGATAAGTGCTATGATGATACCAATTAATGCCTTGAGAAAGAAGTAGTTTTGAACTTAATAGGGCTATCTCTTAAACGTAGCTAATTTAAACCAGTGCTTTAACTTGTACTATGAAGTTCAGCTGCTAAAGTTCAATAAGTTCAAACAAAAATTTGGCACCAAATTTAAAAGCCTTACGCTGAATGAGATTACAAATCAGTACTAACAAAACTATATCATAAGTACAAGAAAACTAGAGTACACAAACTATAAAGGTCCAACTTAGGTTGGAATCACATAAAAATAAAATAAATCTCACTTTCCAGCAACAACTCATAAATACACTTGGAAAAAGAAGTGTTTTCAGTTCAACTAGTGTATAAGTCTTCAGTACAAAAAATAAAACTTAACCAAAACGAATTCCCGATGAAACATACACAAGTGAAACAGCTATTCAACCACACAATCATCATGGAAAAAAAGTTTGTTAAACATTGTGCCACACTTCAAACACAACACAAAATATACTAGTTATTACATAGTACTCGACAAGACATCAAACACTATAAAATAGAGCCTACAATGTTTTCAAGAGATATATCACACAACTATCCCATTCACTATGCAAATGATGACCATTTCTCCTATGCATCAGGAGCCAAAGCCTGAACTTCCTTGGGAAGCTCCGTAACCATAAGATGGTTATTCCGGTTGAACACAACTCTATACAGATCCTCAGTGTTCCAATCAACAATGCGTGGCTGCAAAACAATAAAACAAAATTATAAAAAATCATGACACATAAAAAAGGATGCACAATAAGCCAAAAACAGAAATTGAAAAGCACAACAAGAAACCCACGTCATAATCTCGAATGTTCTCAACGATCTTTTCACCATCGTAGCATCCCGCATACTTCAGAGTATAATGGCCACATTCATTTTCCCCTTGAAGTGGAACCTTCACAAACGTTGGTTTCTTTGCAAACATCTCCCAATTGGGCTGCTTGCTCGCATTGTACTGAGCATCACCATACACAACCTTCATTACTTTGACCATTCTAGAAATCTGTAAAAATACAAAACAACCCACATAGTTTTAGGTCTCAGAAAAAAGCAGAAACAAAGATGCAGAAATATTAATCCAGTACAGATAATAAATGTCACTCACAGTCTTCTCGCAGTCTTTGTGATAGGTGTTCTTCGAAGGACGGTGGTTCTTCGAATAAGGTAAGGAGTCAAGGATGTCAACGCTACTTCGGTACCGATTCATGACATATAAGGAATAGTGGTTCACTTTCCTATCCTTTGATAAAACCATAGGCTTGAATAGAGGCATCATGATCTAAAAACAAATGACCAAAAAAGAGATGTTAAATATTCAAAATAAAAACCAGCATCACAACAAAAAAAATAAAAACCAAAAATCAGCTAGTAGATCTCACAAGGTCGGCACTGAGCAAGTCTTCGTTAGCTTTAACATAGCTCTTGAAATCTCTCGCTGCACTCTCCACATTAAACACTTTATTTTCATCCTCGTAAAACAAACAGTCAAGCACAACCTGCAAAAATGCCAAAATAGAAATTAGACGGCAGTAAAGGATCAACAAGCAAAAGTATTATTAAAACTCGTAAAAAAATAAGCAGTCTTGTTCAACAGAAAGAAACCGATCTGATTGATTACCGAGATGAAATATGGACTCAGCAATATCCTTTTCCCAGATGTGAAATCAACATTTCTATCAGGATCTTGCTTCCAATCATCAATGAGGAAGTCCATTACATCACCCTCCATCATTTGCCCAGGTGAAAAAACTTCCCAGATGCGATTCCCAGTGAAGTCAGTTACGTTTCCATCAAGCTGGGGTATCATTGAGAATGTATTCCTGCAACACACACAATAACAAAAAAGAAGGAGAAGCAAGATAAGGCATTCAGCAGCAGTTCGAGTTGTATAAAAAGGAACAGTTAAGGTCATATTTACCTAGCAGTTACAAACAAACAAAAGAAAAAGTGGAGGAAAAATAATGAGAGATACTCACTCGGCATACTTCTCACGCCATTCATCACTAAGCAACAACTTATACAACCTGCGAGCCTTGTCCAGGTGAGGGAATTTATGAGGGTGAAGCTGCTGCACAGGGGAGCAAAACTTTATAGGAGCTCTGGCACGCACGCCGTGCTTACAACATTGCTGATTCCAAAGCAGATCTTTCCTAGCACCACCAGCTCTACGAGCCACTATTCCAAAGAAGGGAGATAAACCTTTGGCAGCAAAGACTCGTGACTCTTCCAACGCCAAAGAATCTTGTCAAACACATCATCATCACCGCTCATCAATTCGATAATGGGATTCTTGGGTGTAGTAGGGCTCTCTCGCACAAGCAGCCAGAGAACTTCTCGTAGCTCCCAACCGCCTTCATAACACCGGATCTTGTCTTTTCTGGAGAACGCCCCTGGCTATGATCAATAGCTACGTGCTCGAGCTCCGAGAACTGGCTACCAAAGAACCTGTAGTCATGCTCACCAAGATCCAACCACTCACCTGAAAAAAAATAAAAAAAAGAGTCCACACAAAGCGTAAGTTCAAATACATATTTCATTACAGTACTGAACAGAGAAGTACAAACTGCAAAAAATACTAAAGTCCATGCACACGTACAGGGTTCGATGCCAAACAAACCCCTGAAGTCAACATCAAACACATCGCTAGTTGCGCAGATGTACAGCAAAGTCTTCCTAATGTCCAGAATGTCTTCATGGCTGTAATCGACCATTTCAATTACACCAGCCTCCCAACAATAATAGGTCTTGCGGTTTTGTAGCATAAAGAATCCACAATCATGCCTGTAGAACAAAGGAAGAAACAAAAAAATGGTACAACACAAAATCCAAAAAATACAGGAACAACATCCACCCAGCAACAAAAAGAACCACCAAAAATCATTAAAAAACAGATACTCACGTGTTTTCCTGCTGAGGCACCCGCACAAACTCACAAGAGAAACCATCAATATGCACCGGTGAGAATGGTTTGGCCCTGTCTACACTGGACTCCCTCCAAAGCTTCTTTATATTATCTGTCATATTCCTTAAGAATCTAAGTGCATCACCCGAGGTTTCATCACAGAGTGAATCAAGACACTCGAAACGACGGAACCTCAAATTCAGAACAACCAAGCACCAATGCCCAGATTCGTCGCTAGGCTTCATGGTAGGCACAAATGACGGCGGATCAAATGTAGGGAAAAGAAGCTGGAAAAAAAATCGCAGAGGAAAAATGAACTTACCAAAGTCATAATGAAACGAAAAATTCAGCCTCCAATCAATAAAATAAAAGATGGAAATTAAAATTCAGAAGTACAAACAAAAAATCACATAATCATAACGAAAATATATCCACCGCCCAAAAATGAGGAACAATCATATCAGTTCAGTTTCCTTGCAACAATAAGTGCATCTTTAATAAAAAGCATGGATCATTCATAAGTACAGGTGTAAAAAGCAGGCTAATCAAGTTCATTCCCACACCTCCCTAAACTGAAAAGAAAAACATGACAGTTCTAGTTAATTAGTACAAAAAGTCCAAGTTCACCTACTTGATAGAAACCATCAGCACCTGATCTCGTGAACCAATTTAACACATTGGAATCAATATTTCCATCACGGATCTTGGTCTGTCGTACAAAAAGAACAACAACATTTAGAAAATTGGCAAAACAAGTTATCATCCTATTTACAAAAAAAGCAAAATACTGACCGTCACCCATATGGGAACTATCAACTTGTAAGTGTCTCGGTACTTCTGACATAGAGAATATAAAACAACATCAGCACTGTCTGAGTTGAGCATGCCAGTGGGGACAAACGCTTTAGCAATTGAACCAACACTGGCATCACATTCTTTATTTTGAAACATCGGCTTGTGACTAGAAAAACACAAAAAATTACATGAATTAAGACTATCGCAACAACAATAATAATCATACGAGAGAAAAAAGAGACAAAATGTTACGGGCAAAATCCCAAACTAACCATTTAGTACGGTTCGTGCGCAACCTCGTAATAAATAAGAAAAATGTATCAACCTTAACAACATTATCACTTTCTGCTTGCAGAAAAAATGATGAAAAATAATAAGTTCAACAACTACAAGAGAACATGTCCAAAATGAAAATTTGAGAAGTACGCCCAATTTACAAGTGCTTACCTGGACTATCAGGGTTTGACGACGATGGTAGTTCCCGTGATGAGACCATTATGCCTCCAGTTTCAGGGTTTGACTATGGGACATCTTGAGAGGACACCAATATTGCTGCGCTTTCAGGGTCTGTAGAAAGAAAATCCTGGGATGACAACATCACCTCCTGCGTCAAGGGGTCAGAAGAAATTGACAGAAGTAAATCACCATCCACGGATGGCACCTCCTCCACGCTAGAAGCATCTTGCAATGCATCACCGTAATCAAGGCCTCCAGGCGGGAAATTCTCCGGCGGCAAATCTTCACAACCAGAAACATTCTCATTCCCAGCAATACCAACACCAGGCGATTTGGAATCAAGTATGCTAGCAGCACTAGCATCCTCATCAGCAACTTTGGTACCAACATTGCGCCCACTACTCAATGGAGCATCACGAGCATCATCTCCGCCACTAAGGACAACCCCACGTTCAACATCAGTAATCTGACGAATTTTTTTCAGAAAAAGTGAATAATATGAACAAAACTAACAATAAAAAATAAACTACCAAAGATGTGCACAGAAAAATAAACCTTGGAAGCATTCGCTGCAACATCATCGAACTTGCTGCTGCTAACATTCAAAGCAACATCACCAACGGGCAAACAAGGCTCATCGCCAACAATAGCACCCTTATTCAAAATGTAATCAGGCAAAAAACAATGCTATTATGAGCAACAATAAACACAACAGTAACAAAAAAGGTAGCTACCCCCTTGCAAACTCTAAACGGTGTGGGATAGAAAACTGAACAAGGAGGACACATTGGTGCGCATGAAAATTAAAGAGAATATGAATAAACACAATGAAAATAAAAATAACCTTGCACTTATCAGTGGATGGATCATTAACTCCACGGTCAACATCAACTTCAACATTATGACTGGTCTCCTGCATGAAAAGAAAAATTAATAAACAGATGTAGATCAGGAAGTTCAACTACAATACTGACAGCAGAACAAACATACTAAAAACATACAAACAACGAGGAGTGACTCACATCAACAACAGGGTGCTGCAAGCCAACATCGTTCGTATGCTGATCAGAAACATTAGCCTCAGTACGATCATCGGCCCTGCTGTCGGTGCCAGCAGCCTCATCATGATCAATCTGCATGAAAGAAAATTACTAATAAATAGATGAAGATGAGGAAGTTCAACTACAACACTGACAGCAGGACAACAAAGTAAAAATTGCAAACACCGAGGACTGACTCACATCAACATCAGGGCGCTCAAAGCCAACATCATTCGTTTCGTGATCAAAAACATTAGCCTCGGTACAATCACCAGCCCTGATGTGGGTGGCAGCAGCCTCATCCTGCTCAAACTGCTTGATAACAACATTTGCACTTTCTTCATATGGCTTGCAGCGAGAGTTTTATGTAGTTCAAACGCTTCATGTTGTTCAATGATTTAACCGAGCTCGAACTAGATTAGCGGCACCGCCACGCATATCACCGATTAAAATTCTCTCCATCTCAATGTAGTCAACAGCTTCCTCAGCGTTAAATTGATGACCTTCAGGAAGGATACCATTGATACAGCTCAAATGCTCGACTGCCGTTGGGACCTTTTGCAGCTCAGAGCACACATTACTTAAGATATGCTCAGCGCGTTCCAACTCTAAAATAGCAACATCAATACCAAAACCCTGCCTCTGTGAAGCACTAGCATTACTAGGGCCAGGAGGGGCATAACTAGCACCCTCAACACCACGGCCATCCCTCAACTCATCGGACAGAGATGAAAACTTCGGAACCTGAGACGACGGCATCTCCAGGACTGGCCGTTTATACACTCGGAAAAAAACAACCTCCTCTTGAGTTTTCCACTACAAACAAAAGCGAAAAATAGTTAATCAATCAATGCAACACATAGGGAAAAATAAATCATGATATTAATAGATTTAAAATCAACACCACTAAAAAACTTTAGCTGTCATTGCCAATTTGTTAGTATTTACCAACATGCCAGTTGAACAAAGTTATTCAGTTCAACCACACAAGAAACAACAGTACTAAAAAACCATACCTAAACCATACAAAATATAAACAGACAACTCTACAGTACACATGTCCACTACAGCAAAAAATAGCTATACCTAAATTAAAAAAAGGTCTGCAAGACACAAACCAAACAAAACTCACCGGAAGCTTCCCAAACACCCAAGTCTTTGGATCTGCATTGCCTTTTTTATCAAATCTGCATCAACCAGATCAAAAAGCTTGGCAGGATCCATGAAACATATGCGGGGGACTCGCATGTCAGGCTCCGCGGTCTTGCCATGGATAAGGCGGTCAAGGTACATTAGTACAGGTCCTATGGCACAGCCTGTGATTGCCTTCCCAAGAGTATCACCATTTTGGTACTTGGCAACAGCCCTTCTAAGCTCATCAACCATCAACTGGCAATAATCCATATTAGCCATGTCCTCAAAGACGAGACCCTCAAACATTGCTGCCTCTCTGGAAACACGCGGGGCAGAACCAGGCAACACAACCTTCATAAACACAATCATGAAGAACACTTTCAGAGCAAGGTCATCTTTGCTAGGATCCTTGACGAGCACCTTGAGCTTATTCCTCAAATCCTTTGTCTTGATATCTTTGTCCCTTCTAATGTCAAGCTCCGATCTTAACTTCATCAGAGCATCGTCATATCCGTCCTCTGACGGCCTTGGCGCAAAACGACCACCACGAGGGAAACCAAATAATTGCTGTATACCGTCGCTAGTGATCTGAAGCTTCTTATTAGCCTCACCCATGTCAAGAGTCATCGTATCACAATCTATCCTCAGGTACAAAACTCCCATCAGAGGGCGGGAAATGTTAGACTTCACCCTCCACTTGAAAATAGAACCAAAACCAGATGCATGAACCCTACCCACATGCCGACTCTCGAGCAATTTAGCAATCTTCAACCTCTCTCAACGAACATCGCACAGTTATGTTCAATTTCCGTTGGTCACCTTCATCCAAGGCAACTTTTCTAGTATTGCCTCCCACCGGCTTAACATGACACCTAACGCTAACAGGCTGTAAATGAAAACAAAAAAGGCACACCTTAAAAAAATGAATATAGAAAAGAAAACAAGCAAATGAATGCAAGTAAAAAGAAAAAAAAAGATTGCACAAGGTCAACTATTAAAACAACATCAGTACCACCCCCTGAATTGATGCAAACAATAATCAGCCTCACCTGGCCGCAAATACCAGCCCAAACACAACTAAATCGTTGCAAGTACGACTAGTAGGTCACATGCAGTACAAAAGCACATACCACTGCAAACAATAAATATAGAAAACAAAACAAGCATATGAATGTTAGTAAAAAAAGAGATTACACAAGTTCAACTATTAAAACAACATCAGACCACCCTCGATTGATGAAAACAATGACTAGCCTCACCGCCAAAGATGCCAAAGACAAACACAAATTAAAATCATTGCAAGTACAACTAGCAAGTCACATGCAGTACAAAAACACATACCACTGCAAATTCATCTTCTGAATCAACTTCAATATCATCTTCTTCAGATGCAACATTTTCAGCTTCAACACGAGCACACTTCTTCCCACCTTTGTTCACCTTTGCAGGATGAACTTTACGCTTCTTATTTTCTTTCAACAAAGACCACTCTTGAAGAGGCGAAGAAGAAGGCTTCTTAAATTTCAAACCTCATGGACTACGACGAACAACGGAGCCACCAAGTTTGCTTGGAGCAATTTTCACAGCAACATTATCCGCATCACCTTTGCTACTACCAGGTTGGGGACCAGCTTTCACACGTGGGCTACGCCTATGTGTACCGTCAGCATTTCGATCTGACAACTTCCTCTTCAAAACAACTTTCTTCACCTTAACTCCATCACGATGAAAAGGTTGCGCCAACCGAGTTTGCATCAAGTTTGTCTTCACATGCATGTCACTTCCATGAGATCCGGCATGAACAGTTGATAAACCCGCGTCACCACCTTCATCGCCTACACATTTAGGAGCTTGAGCAACATCAACATCACTTTCTGGCACACAGGCAGCCTTTTGACGCCATTCCAATTCCTTCCTCTTCTGGAATTCATACTTCTTCTTTCTTATCCTTTCATCATCGAGCAGAATCGCATAGGAACATCCTCGGCTTGGGTTACTGTGCTCAATGCCATCAACACTTTGAGATCGAGTAATGCATAACCGCAAGCTGCCATCACCATCATCAACGTTATGAATACATCCCATCATTAATATCTTTAACAACATCAGCAATGTCCTCTAGAACACCATGGCTGTCATTAACTGCATAAACCAATAACATAACCACACACATAAAAAATAAAAACACAATTAACATTGCAGACACAAAAATAAATAAAACACATACCATCAGACACAAACAAAAAGGAACAACTAATGAAACCAAGCATATATATGTATTAAAGGCTGATAGAAAAAGAGCAAATATAAGGGAAACACCAGCAACATTCGCAGGTTCTTCTAGAGGATTTGGTGTCTCAAAAATAACATTCACAAGATCTTGAAAGCGTTCTGATTTCTCAGAATCAGGAGGCACCGGCACTCCAACATCTGCAACAACATCATAATTAGCAAAAAAGCACAAAAACAATCAGTTTTTTCAACTATGTGAACACTACAAGTTCACCCGAATAAAACAAAATATGAACCCACCACTTGCAGAACAAAACTTCAGAAAACACAACTCTTTCACCACCATACTAGTTCTTCACTGACTACTACAATCTATTCAAATGTGAGGACAGCAGTTCAAAATACACGTGGTGATATGTACTACAAACTGTCTACAGGTTACATCAACTGCCAAAACCATACGCACCATACAATCCAGGACAAAATTAACACATATCAAAATACATACAACTTATAAAGTCGATACGGCAACAACTGTACACCCTAAAAACCAGATCTGTTAAAACATCATACAAAAAATAGGGGGAATCACCTACATTCAATTTGTCCGGACTGGATGATGTACCCATTGAAATCTATAGTCCTAAAATTCACCAAACCAACATGAACAAAAAATAGGGATTTGAACTATTTCAGAAAGGAAGCACACCATACAAAAAGCAAAACTCTTACCACCTCACAAAATCCGCCACGCAATCCAGTATCACTGCCGCCAAACGCTCGTTCAACAACAAAGGAACCCTAGCAACTGCAGCCTGGGTCAGCAAAGAGAGCAATAGATTAGAAATAGAGGGAAAATCTGAACATGAGAGGACGCAAGCAAAGTCAACGGCAGAGCAAAAAGGGAACAAAACAGAGCACCCGGAACTCCACCCCCTGGGGTTGAACCCTCCGGCCGACGCTCCCGCGGCGAAACAGGAGTAGCAACTCCCCCTCCGAGAAAAGAAGAATAGGGGAACGAAGACGTAACCGATTTGGGGACGGGGGGGGGAGCAGAATGGGGAAGATCGGAGGTTAAAAGGTGAGTGGGAGGGTGAAAAGATGAGTGGGAGAAAACGGACGGCTAAAGCCCACAACCGTGGCAAAGCCCACTATATCTGGCCAGTTACAAAAGATAATACAAATAATCAAACACAAAATAAAAATTAATATAGATCGAGAAAACAAACGGCTAAAGTACATAAATAACTCACAACAGTACATAAAAATTTTATCAAAAAGGTACAAATGAAAAAATAATTAATAACAATGCTGGTTTTTTCCCTAAAAAATAAAGATAAGACAATGGGGGCAAGTCATGTTACGGACTCGCCTCCGCATGCGACGCCGCGACACGCCGCGTCGTCGCCTGCTACGGCTTGTTCCTAGCTCGGCCTCGCCGGGATGGGGGAGGGGGGGCCCCGACCACACCTCTCCCACCCTCCCGCCTCGGCCTCGCGCTAACGCGGCAGTGCGCTTGTTTGACAAGCGCAGTGCAGTTATTCTGTCCCCCCCCCACGCACCCACACCCCTAAGATAGATAAATGGGGCAAAGTCCATACAAGGAAGATGTGTCAGTACAACTGTCGGTGTCAAAACCGGAGGATCTCGGGTAGGGGGTCCCGAACTGTGCGTCTAGGCGGATGGTAACAGGAGGCAAGGGACACAATGTTTTACCTGTGTTCGGCCCTCTCGATGGAGGTAAAACCCACGCCCCGCTTGATTAATATTGATGATATGGGTAGTACAAGAGTAGATCTACCACGAGATCAAGGAGGCTAAACCCTAGAAGCTAGCCTATGGTATGATTGTTGTGATGTATGTTGTTCTACTGACTAAAGCCCTCAAGTTTATATAGACACCGGGGAGGCTAGGGTTACACAGTAGTCGGTTACAATGGTAGGAGATCTACATATCCAGATTGCCAAGCTTGCCTTCCACGCCAAGGAAAGTCCCATCCGGACACGGACGGAGTCTTCAATCTTGCATCTTCGTAGTCTTGGAGTCCGGCGGATAATGATAGTCCGCTGTCCGGACACCCCTAGTCCAGACTCCTCAAGAGCTCCCGAACCAGGCTTCAATGACGATAAGTCCAGCGTTTATAGTCTTCGCGCTGCAAGGCGGGTTCTCCTTCAAATTCCATGTACCGCCGTAAAGTGTCCGCTTCATCTTGAATATCGTGTTCCTCGGCTTCTACGCCAAATAATGGCCCTCTTCCACGCGTCGCACGAATGCGAAAAGCGAAGGCGTATTTTACATTCCACCCCCTAGTCGTGCGAGCCGTCGCCTATAAAAGAGGCAAGAATCCAGATCCAAACCACACCGCCTTCCTCCCGCTGAATATCCCATCAAGCGCTTTTGACCTAAAGATCCATTCCATCATGGATCGCCGACGCGCTCTTCTTTCACGCGCCCCAGCCCACCGCCGGGAATTGGAGGAGGTGCTCTGTTGCACAACGAGCTAGTGAAGCTCCAAACGGGGGATTTCTCCTCCGCTCATGGTCCCAAATCCGGCCGGACTGGTTACTTATCAAGGTGGGAGGCAAGCGGAGGACACCCAAGCCCCAATAAGGAGGAGCGTATGCTTGGCCCCTATCTCGATAAGGGGACTCGGATTCCCAATACATCCGCTCCTCCGCTGGCCTCGGAGTTCTACGGACTCCAGCTCCACCACCACGCCCGCCTCGTCTCCGTGCATATCGCAGCTACGAGTTTTTGTGAGCTATTCCCGGCATTGAGCCCCATTTTGCACTCGAAGAGGTTGTTTTGCCTCGCACTCGCTCTCACGAGGGGTCCATATATCAAGTGGGCGGCGCCAAATATGGCGATCGCCGGACCGGATACCCATCCGTACTCCTAAGAAGGCGTCCAAGACCGCCCTCGAGTGGTTTTATGTAGGAGACGCCCGCTACTGCACTCCAGTCCGGATCGCCTCCCGGAGTTTAGTGCTGCTCCCTTGAAGAAACGCTCACTGGCGCTCATGAGCCCCGATTGAGGAAGACAAGAGCGCCCATTACTTGATGGGCCGAATAAGACTAATGGCCCATTCCGGTTTGACCATGATCGAGTCATGGCGACATGCATCAAGCGTGGGGTACAGCCATTGCAATATGAGAGGCCACCCCATGTGGGATTTCAACGGGAGGATGATGCCACCCGCATGGCCGCAAAGGGCCGGATTCAACCGAGGATCTCGTGGAGATCCTGCCCAGCCTGCATAAGGGGAGAAGGAGGACTTCTTCGACGAACCTTTGAATGGGTTTTCCATGACCAACCCTAGAAGATGGGTGTTAACACCTTGAAGGGCTCAACCCGTGCTTTCGAAGTTTAAGCTTCTTACATTATGTCTTCGGCGCAGGATCTACGCCGGACTGTGGAGCCCATGGTGAGTCTTGCTCCACAACCCGAGGATCCAGAAAGATCCCTGGACCCGGCCTCCGAAGAGGACCTGGACATCGAGGTGGAGCTGATCGACGGGGTGTTTCACCAGCTCAGCATAGACAATGCTTTGGTCGCCATTACGGCGGACTACCCCGACTAAGTTCGCTTCCCAGTGACCGCGATCAAGTCCGACACCATTATCTCATCCTCGCCCATTTCTAACCTTCACGAACGATGGTGTTTTGCAGAAGCGCCTTTATGGCAGAAGCCGAGCCATGTAGTCGACCAACAGAGGCCAGTCCCGACCAGCAGGCGGAAAAGGAGCGTGGTGCGAAGGAAACGCCACCGCAAAGGTATAGCTCAGATTTGAATTTTCGAGCAACTTTCCGAGAAAACACCGAGTGCTCATAATCTTTGAAGGAGAAAAGCGCTCACGGATCAAGGGCGCAGGTTGCCGATCCAACCTATACCGCCAGGCTCCAGCCGCCCGGAGGGGGAGGCAAGCGCAAGACGCGGGCCGGGTCCTTCTCCAACGGAGGACACCGACCGACTGTCCGCCACCAAGTCTGAGGTGGAGAGCCCCATGAACCATAGGCGTCGCCGGACAGTATTTCGTGAGGCGTGCTTTCCCCTGAGGCATTGGATGCCTTTAACGCAGGGGACGCGCATCTCCGTGCCACTCAAGATGGTTTTACCAGAGCCACGGAGCAGTATGCGGAAGACACACGAGTAAGGGAATTTCAATGGTTGTATATACCAGTAGCCCTCGAGACTTAAAGTAGTTATGCTAACTAATTTAAGGATCATTTGAAAATGCAGGCTCTTACCGAGAAGAACGCCCAGCTATCTCGGGAGCTGCGAGATTGCAAGGCCCAATTTGAGGCTGCACTTGCTGCCGCAGGAGGAGACACAAAGACCCCTCCTGGTAACACATTTTTATTAATAAATATAAGCACTGTGCGGTGTGCGCGCGAGTCTAATAATGACATTGCAGGTACCGCCGGACAAGATCCGGACAGCAGATTGCTGCGCCACTAAAGGTCGGCGAGAGTGTGCTGAATAGGGTTCAGCAGAAAGGAACAAGCCCAGATGCCAACGCCAAGCTCGGCGAAGAGCTGAAAGGCGCTCAGCCGAGCTGTCCGCCCGCAGGAGAATCAGCGACTTCGCCGCGGCATTTATAGTAAGTGCTTGAGCGGACTCTTTTGAAAAGAAGAGTTCGGCGAGGAAGTATTTTGACATGATTTGTCTTGTAGGTATACTCACGGGTCGCCCCGCATGTGAGATGCCCATATCAACGGGTGATCAACTTCGAATCGTTGCAGCTACTCGAACGAAGTTCGGCAGCAATGAGCGGCGCTGCTCGTGCTTTATGGCCAGCTCTCACCCTACCCGAGGGCCTCGGGAGCTTATGGAGAAGCTGCAGGAGGCGGCAGCGCCTGCTTGTGGAAGATTTCGCTTGCCGCCAAGGTGCTGTGGAGGCTTGGGCCATGGTGAAGATGCGGTATAAGAAGGCGGATCCCAACCACATGGCCGAAGTTGGACCGGTGGGGCCCGATGGGAAGGAGATCCCTGTGAGTTTAGTGTACGGCCAAGTAGAGTTGGCTGCTAAATTTTCCCAACGGGACTATAAACTAGACAGCCTTTTAGACGGGATTGAGGAGGAATACAATCAGTAAATTTTACAATGTATGTTATCCTTTAAAGTGACATGTGAAATGCCTTCTAGCCGGATTGTAGATCGTTTGTCTTTGCCGACCTTTTCGCTTCAACCTCGGGACCCTAGAGTCCGGAGTGTGTCCGAATACCTCTTTGGTTGAGACACAACTGTGGTATGCATGGAGACCAAAGCGAGGGGTCATTAGTGCTTTATCGCACAAGTGCCCAACTAGTTATGTTATATTACATGGTTAGTAAGAAACATCTTCCAAAGGAGAATAGTTCCTATAAGGGTTCTTTCGCTGGGAGGCATGCCCTAAAGTGCATGTCCGGACTGCAAAGAAAGCAAGAAACATCTAGGGCAGATAGATAAAATAGGTAAAAAGTCATCTTTTAAATCACCGATCGAATATTCCCTTAAGAACGCTTAGCTTTGCTTCACCCACCGAGGTACACATCCGCCGACCCGGCAAGAATAATCGCAGAGGTGTTCCTTTACCTCCTAGCCAAACAATCGGGAACGAGGGGTAAGCACAGAGCCAGCAACCCAGCTTGGCCAAAACTTAAGTCATATCGATGCATATAATGGCGAGTAAAAGGTACATGTGGAAGCTTGACACATGTGCCGGGTACGAAACTCAGATAATTGAGCTTCTGTAAAAGAAGCCCCCAGGAATAATGAGTGCGAATGGCACATCATGCGTATGCAAAAGATGCGAAAATAGGCCCATAAGGGCTTTTAAATAAAAATGATAAAAAGAGAAACAAAAAGACAGCCGAAGTGTAAAAGTTTGGACGGGGGAAAGGGACGAACTCTTAGTCCGGTGCTAGGCATAGAATCGTCGGAGGCGGGCTGCGTTCCATGGGTTCGGCTCGAGTCGGTTATCCGACGCATTTCTTAGACGGTATGCTCCGCCGGTCAGGACTTGATCGATAATGAAGGGGCCCTCCCATTTGGGCTTGAGTTTGTCCTTTTTCTTGTCCGCAGCGAGAACTAGTTCACCAATGTTGTAAGTCTTGGCCCGCATCGCTTTGATATCTTCGCCTCGCTGCCGATAAAATGCGGAACAAGCCTTCGCGACGCCACGTTTTTCCTCCAATGTGTCCAAGCTGTCCCGCCGGTCAAGCTCGGCTTTCTTTCCTCATACATGCGCACTGAGGTGAGTCATGAATAATGTCACAGGCAAGACCGCCTCTGCGCCAGATACCATAAAAATGGTGTGAATCTGGTAGTACGGTTAGGCGTTGTCCGCAGCTCCCGTGAGTACGGAGTCGAGCTCCTCGACCCATTGTGTGTCGGATTTAGTAAGTGACCTCACTAACTGGGTTTAATGCCGCCATTATTAGACCATTTGCTCTTTCCACTTGACCGCTGGTTTGAGGGTGATAAACCAAGCATAGTCGAGCTTGATGTCCATATTTTTGCACCATGACTTAACCTCATCGGCTGTGAAGTTTGTGCTGTTGTCGGTGATGATGCTGTGGGGACTCAGAGAGCGGTGTACCACCCCGATATAAAGTCTATCACTGGTCCGGACTCTGCCGCTTTTGACCGCTTTTGGCTTCTATCCATTTGGTGAATTTATCCACCATGACCAATAGGTACCTTTGCTTGTGGGTTCCCCTTTAAGGGGTCCAACCATGTCAAGCCCCTGCACCGCGAATGGCCGTGTAATGGGTATGGTTTGAGGCGGTGGGTGGCATATGGCTCGATTAGCAAAGAGTCGACAACCAACGATCGCTGGACCAAGTCCTGCGGTTCCGCCCGAGCCGCCGGCCAATAAAATCCTCTGACGAATGCCTTTCCTACAAGGGCCCGGCTGCTGCGTGGTGTCCGCTTAGTCCGACATGAATTTCAGCCAGAGGTTTCGCCTTCCTCTTCGGAGATACACCTCAAGGACTCCGGTTGTACTTTTCTTATAAAGTTCTCCCCATGGACCTTGTAGGCTTTTGATCGCCAGACTATGCAGCGGGCCTCGCTTTTGGTCTTCGGAAGTTCCTGCCTAAGCAAGTAGGCTAGAAAGGTTCTGCCCACGCGGCGACATCGCCATTATGACGCGGGCTCAAGGTGTTATGTCGTCGCTGAATCATCAATTGATGCGGTTTTTCCGGTTTATCGCTACCGGCTCCTCTTCCCATAGTACGGATGGCTTGAAGAGCCGCTCCAGAAGATATTTGAGGGACAAGATCACGTTTCGCACCGACGCGTGCAAGACGTCGGCCGCTTGGTTATTATCTCGCTATGTGATGGAATTCCAGTCCTTCAAACCGAGCTGACATTTTAGGACAGCGCTGCGATATGCTGCCATTTTCGGATCCTTGGCGTCAAAGTCTCCGTTTATTTGGGATATTGCAAGGTTTGAGTCCCCGCGCACCTCTAGGCGTTGAATGCCCATGGAGACTGCCATCCGGAGACCATGTAACATGGCCTCGTATTCGGCTGTGTTGTTGGAGTCCGTGTACATTATTTGAAGTACATACTGGACTGTATCTCCGGTTGGGGACGTCAGTACGACGCCAGCCCCCAGTCCGGCCAACATTTTGGAGCTATCGAAATGCATAGTCCAGTTGGAGTATGCGCCGTACTCTTTAGGGAGTTCAGCTTCGGTCCATTCGGCGATGAAGTCAGCCAAAACTTGTGACTTTATAGCTCGTCGAGGTTTGTAAGTTATGTCGAATGGTAAGAGGTCGATGGCCATTTTGCAATCCTGCCCGTTGCGTCGCGGTTATTTATAATGTCATTTAGTGGTACTTCAGAGGCCACTGTTATCGAACACTCTTGAAAGTACTGCCGGAGTTTCCGGGACGCCATGAACACCGTGATATGCTATCTTCTCGAGAGTGCGGTAACGGATTTGCAAGGGGTTAACACAAAGGATACATAATACATCGGTTTTGAAGAGGGAATTTATGCCCTTCGCTCTCGCTCGACGACGAGGACCGCGCTTACAACTTGATGTGTTGCTGCGATGTATAACAACATTGGTTCGCCCAGTGGGCGAGCCAGACCGGATTTGTTGCCGTGATGGCCTTTATTTCTTCGAGTCCGGCAAGGCGTGATCCGCCCACTCAAAGTGTTCGGTGCGCCTAAGGAGGCGATAAAGGGGCAACGCCTTTTCTCCTAGACAGGAGATAAAGCGGCTTAAGGCTGCCATGCATCCTGTTAATTTTTGTATTTGTTTGAGGTCCTTTGGAATATCCAACTGTGACAGAGCTCGGATTTTAGCCGGATTTGCTTCAATTCCTCTACCGGATACAATGAAGCCCAGCAGCTTTCCGGCCGGGTACCAAAATGCATTTTTCCGGATTCAGCTTGATGTCATATGCTCTGAGGTTTTCGAATGTGAGCCTCAAATCGTCTACTAGAGTTTCGATGTGTTTTGTTTTGACGACTACATCGTCTATGTATGCCTCGACTGTTTTGCCGATCTCGGTGGCCATACATGTTTGAATCATGCGCCGATATGTTGCGCCGCATTTTTAAGTCCGAAGGGCATCGTGTTGAAGCGAATGGTCCATATGGAGTGATGAATGCCGCTGCGGCTTGGTTCGCTTCCGCCATCTTGATTTGATGATAGCCGAGTATGCGCCCGTGAAGCACAACGAATCGTGTTCGCCGTGGCATCGATAATTTGATCGATGCGGGGAGAGGAAGGGATCCTTTGGGCAAGCCTTATTGAGGTCTTTAAAATCCATACGAGGCGCTTAGGATTTATCCTTCTTGGTACCATCACCAGATTTGCTAGCCAGTCCGGATGTTTGATATCTCTAATGAATCCGCTTCCAATAGTTTGGCTAGCTCTTCTCCCATTGCCTGCCTTTTGGGTTCGAAAATCGCCAAGAGCCTCGCTTGATCGGCTTAAACTTTTAGGATGTTTAGGCTGTGTTCGCCAACTCATGGGATTCCGGCATGTCCGGAAGGATGCTGTTAAGATATCACAATTTTCCCGGCGAATTCGCGAAGGCGCGCGCCTACTGGGTTCAATTGTGCCCCAATGGAGGCCGTTTTGTTGGGTCCGTTGGATGGACCTGGAATTTTATTATTTCATCTCGCTGGTTTGAAGGAGGTGGACTTGGATCTTTTATCGAGTATCACATCGCCCCTGTTCACCGAGAGCGCAGACGGTGAGTTCTTCCGCCGCTAAGGCTTCGGATAGTGCCTCGAGGGCTAGTGCGGCTGTCTTGTTTTCGCGCCGAGTGCTATGTCCGGATCACTAGCGAGGGTGATTATTCCACCGGGCCTGCATTTTGAGCTTCATGTACCCATAATGAGGTATTGCTTGAAAATTGTGAATGCCTCTCGCCCTAATATGGCGTGATACCCGATGCTGAACGGGCCACCGAACGTGACTTCTTCGGATCTCAGAATTGTCCGGAGAGCCAACACCACATCGAGTGTGATTTTTCCAAAGGCAGCGCTTCCGCTAGGGATTATTCCTCTAAAGGTTGTGCTGCTTCGCTCAATACGGCTCTAATCGATTTCCATTTTTCGAGAGTTTCCTCAGAATGAGGTTTAGTCCGCTGCCGCCATCCATGAGGACTTTTGCTACCGAAAGCCGCCCACTATGGGACTAAGTACCAGCACCGGTGCTCGTTGTTCGAATTTAGGCTCGTCACCGGGCGTTGAAGGTAATAGCTGTGTCACCCATGGATTTTTGTTGCTACTTGGTAGACTTCGCGAGTCCGCTGGATTGTTCGCTGATATTGTTTGATGCGAAGGTCTCAAGATCGTTGATACCGCGGCCGGTATTGTTGGAGTGGTTTCTGAGCTAGAAGTTCCTTGCCACTTTTGGCCACCGCCGTAATATCCAACATGCTCGAAGGTTATGTGTTGGGACGGCTCCCTCCGCACTATGAAGTTTACAGGTCCATTGAGCCATCCCTCCAAAGACGGTTATGCTTCCTTATTGGGTTTCTGTTTTTCGCTTTTGCATCCGGGGCCCGAGTGTAAGGCGCCTTTTACTACGGACCGGGTTTGGGGCCGGATTATCCCAAAATTGATTTTCAGTTTTCCGAAACTTTCCATCGCACAAGATTTTCGCACTATGGACGCCATATCGGTGAAGCGTAATTCTGCGATTTATCAATGGCGTTTAGGATTCCCTTGTCCGTGCGTTATTGCGTAAGATTGAGATTATGCTTTCCTCTCGGAAGTCCTTTATCCTGTCCATAACCAGGAGGAATCGCCCAAGAATGATGTATTGTTTCAAGGCTCTTGCCAGACAGAGATAGATCGCATATGTCCGGGTGGGTGGGTGGACTAAAATCCGGATCCCCGCCCATCTTGGGGCTCAAAGGCCGAGGGTTTCCAAATTGAAGCTTGGTTTGCTGGACACAATCCAGCAAGTCCGAGCGATGCATGATTTTAAGTTCAATGCTTGATCGAAGTCCGTCCCTCCACGGGAATCCGGCGTGGAGGGTTCGGGAATCCGGACATGAATTGTTTTCAACATAGGCAAAGAGTTGCCGTGTTGCTCTTCCACCACTGTGATGCGGTGGGTGGCTTGGGGAGAGTTAATCTCTCTCAGATCGGTTTTAAGACCAATCTGGTTGTAGTCCGTAGCGACTCCCAGGGTGGCGATGCGATCCAAGAGCTCGTTAACAGATGAGAGCTCTATTGGGTCCAACTGTTCGGCAGCTTTAGGGCTGACGCGAAGATTGCTTCTGACGACTTGCGAGGTCATTGTCGAATCGGCGGCCGGACAGGCGGTCATAAGAAAACCACCGAGCCGGATAGTTTGGCCGGCGGCCAAGGCCCCTTCGGCGAAAACACCGTCTTTGAAGACGGGTGGAGGCATCCGCTCTATCGGTGACGACACACAGGAACTCTCAATGAAAGCACCAATGTCGGTGTCAAACCGCGGATCTCGGTAGGGGGTCCCGAACTGTGCGTCTAGGCGGATGGTAACAGGAGGCAAGGGACACAATGTTTTACCCAGGTTCGGGCCCTCTCGATGGAGGTAAAACCCTACGTCCTTCTTGATTAATATTGATGATATGGGTAGTACAAGAGTAGATCTACCACGAGATCAAGGAGGCTAAACCCTAGAAGCTAGCCTATGGTATGATTGTTGTGATGTATGTTGTTCTACGGACTAAAGCCCTCCGGTTTATATAGACACTGGCGGAGGAAAGGGTTACATAGTCGGTTACAATGGTAGGAGATCTACATATCCATATTGCCAAGCTTGCCTTCCACGCCAAGGAAAGTCCCATCCGGACACAGGACGGAGTCTTCAATCTTGTATCTTCGTAGTCTTGGAGTGCGGCGGATAATGATAGTCCGGCTGTCCGGACACCCCCTAGTCCAGGACTCCCTCAACAACTATGCCCCTCGGTACGGTGCGGTGCGGGGGCAAGTCATGTTCCCCCCCCCCACGCACCCACACCCCTAAGATAGATAAATGGGGCAAAGTCCATACAAGGAAGATGTGTCAGTACAACTATGCCCTCGATGCACGGCGGTGCGGGGCAAGTCATGTCCCCCAACGCACCCACACCCCTAAGATAGATAATGGGGCAAAGTCCATACAAGGAAGATGTGTCAGTACAACTATGCCCCTCGGTACGGTGCGGTGCGGGGGCAAGTCATGTTGCCCCCCCCCACGCACCCACACCCCTAAGATATATAAATGGGGAAAAGTCCATACAAGGAAGATGTGTCTGTCCAACTATGCCCCTCGGTACGGTGCGGTGCGGGGGCAAGTCATGTTCCCCCCACGCACCCACACCCCTAAGATAGATAAATGGGGCAAAGTCCATACAAGGAAGATGTGTCAGTACAACTATGCCCCTCGATGCAGTGCGGTCTTGGGGGCAAGTCATGTTCCCCCCACGCACCCACACCCCTAAGATAGATAAATGGGGCAAAGTCCATACAAGGAAGATGTGTTAGTACAACTATGCCCCTCGGTACGGTGCGGTGCGGGGGCGAGTCACGACCCTCAGTACTATATAAAAACAAACAAAAAAAGAAAAAGAAAAAGAAAAAAATTGACAGCCCAAGGACAAAAAAGTACCAGTCCAAGATACTGGTATAGTCTAGTGCTAGATCCCAAAAACAACCAAATATAAAAAAATTGACCTCACAATGACAAAAAAGTACCAGTCCAAGTTACTGGTGTAGTCAAGTACTAGATAAAAAACAAACAAAAAATAAAAAAATTGACCACCCAGGATGTGAGCAGCCCACACGCATGGGCCTCGCCGCCCAGGCCCTGTGTCGACAGAGAGATAGCGAGCGCCTGTATAACCGCCTGTAAGTGTTCATATGAGTTCGACCGTGAGCGCGGATGCGCTTATAAACAGATCGAGCCCTCGACTAGCGAGGTGGGACTAAACCAGAGCGCACACGCACGCCGTGCTCCACAACCATGAGAGAAACTATTCGGCCGAATACAACGACCCAGCCGATGGCCCAACAAAGTACTTCGCCCCATAACAAAAATCCAGTAGATCACGCATGACAAAAGATAAAAATGAAGATAATCTTTTAAAAAAAACCCAGTTAATAAACAAAATATTGTAAAAAGTTCAAACACATCTTAATGGTAAGAACTAAAAGATATATATATATATATATATATATATATATATGAGACTGTAAATAAAAATTTCAGGAACGAATTTACAAAAAAATCAACTACTACAATTCAAAGGGTTCAAGTACAAAATAAAAATAAGTACTGCAAATAAGATTAATTTTTTATTTTATGAAATACTAAAACTATCATTGTTCATCTATTAAAAAGGAAAAACGCTCTCCAAAATTCATGTAAAAAGTAAGGAAAAATATTATACAACAAACAAATTTGATCGGTAATTTACAAACTAAAATAGATCAAGACTATCATTAAAAGGATGTAAGTTCAGCAAAACTCAAATAATGTAAAAGCGGTTCTAAAAACTCATCAACGATAGCACCGCTCATGAAGTTATGAACATGAAAAATATATCAGTCAAAACAATGTATGCCCATCAGTTCAACTATAGAAATTGTTCCATAACTAATATAAACAATGTAAAAAAAAACAGTTATACTTGAGCAGAACAATAGGAATAACATTGCATAACTAGTTCCATACCATTCTGATAATACCATACAATTCAACAATCTCACATGCAAAATGTTTTAAAAGAAAAAATACTGCAACATAATCAACCACACACAAATCTCACAAACCGGCGTCATTTGCCACATTTAAACCTACAACACATAGATTCTGAACGTCAGAGAGTCGTCTTCTCTCGAGAACATAACCATAACCACATCACCATCCTCAAATCCAGACTCAGCAACAAACTCCTTCCACCCAGTAGTTAGGTTGATGCAACCATCAAAGTCGATGTGGTAGGCAACATCCATCAACTGATACCCATTCTTGTCTGAAGTCTCCATCTTCAGAACACCAGAACTAATAGCAACAATCCTGATCCTCGATGACATTTTCTGCAAATGGGCATGGGAGGACAAAACAAAATGAACACCTGACATAACTGAATTTTTACACATATATAGGAACGATTTGCATAACAAACTAAAATGGAAAAAATCTGAACCAAAACAATAACACAAAACTAACTAGACATGTGAACTGACTAAACTGAAGAAATATACAAATCAACACCTACAGTAAAAACATCTATTCATAAACAGATCAGGGATTATACAAAAAAATGGTTAAAATATTGTTAAGTAATGAACAAATACACACAAAAATTCCTACTGTTAAAATCTCACAAAACCAAATAAAAAAATATAGACAAGCTATTTATTAGACAAAACTGCAGATCCAGTCCATGGGATTCAAACAGAAACCATCAAGAAAGTAGGAACCAAAATGAATAGAAACACATACCCATGATTCCTTCAAGTCACCATCCGTCAGGCGACAAACATAGGGTGTACGAAACCCATGGTTGCTGTACAACAAACAAGAAAGTTGCTTGCGCCGCTGAGTCTGAGTGAGCTCCAAACCAGACTCGTACATAGCCGTCAGCTATGTGCGCCATATTTGCCAGGCATCCGCATGAACAATCCTCCATGGAACACACAGGAACAGAGAAAAAGGCGACAAAGAGAAGACAGAGGAACCTAGATCTGATTCTGGAAGAAGGAAGAAAAGGGAGGGGGAAGACTTGGCCACACACCACACGTAGATGGATAGCGTTTATAGTCAGGGACACTCGCAGATTATAAAAATAATAAATAGGAAGATGGGCAGCCAGCTGGTAGGAAATAGTTATTACACAAGCCATGCAACATTTGACCGCAAATCAAGACAACTTCGTAAAAACAAGAAGTTCAAAGGTGCACATGTCGAACATATGCACAAAACAACACATTCAGAGACAAAACAAGTTGAATTCATTTAGTCATTCGAACATCTGCTCCCCCACAACAAAAATCTTAAAAACATAATTGTCGGTGTCAAAACCGGCGGATCTCGGGTAGGGGGTCCCGAACTGTGCGTCTAGGCGGATGGTAACAGGAGACAAGGGATGTAATGTTTTACCTAGGTTCGCCCTCTCGATGGAGGTAAAACCTCACGCCCCGCTTGATTAATATTGATGATATGGGTAGTACAAGAGTAGATCTACCACGAGATCAAGGAGGCTAAACCCTAGAAGCTAGCCTATGGTATGATTGTTGTAATGTATGTTGTCCTACGGACTAAAGCCCTCCGGTTTATATAGACACCGGAGGAGGCTAGGGTTACACAGTAGTCGGTTACAATGGTATGAGATCTACATATCCAGATTGCCAAGCTTGCCTTCCACGCCAAGGAAAGTACCTTCCGGACACGAGCCGAGTCTTCAATCTTCTATCTTCGTAGTCTTGGAGTCCGCGGATAATGATAGTCCGCTATCCGGACACCCCTAGTCCAGACTCCTCAAGAGCCCTCGAACCAGTCTTCAATGATGATAAGTCCGGCGTGCATAATGTTCGGCATTGCAAGGCGGTTCCTCCTCGAATAATCCAGAGAAGATCATGAACACCGTGATAGTGTCCGCTCGCAAAAATAATTTCCACATTCCACCGTAGAGAGAATAAAACATATACACTGACTCAATCTGCTAACGTATTATCCGGCGTGACATCACACCGCTACCAAGCCCTCGTTTGAATCATTTTTTACTATTCCACCTCAGCACGTTTAGCGAAGCGGTTTCCTTGGCACGTCTTGTCGAAGCAGAGATCGTGTTCCCTTTATTCCGGGATTCTCATCAATATGGACGTGGGTAACCCAACCGCGCCACTGATGGTGGCGCTTGGGAGATAAGCGAGTTTTACCAGGCTGGTGGGGGATGCATAGTTTTGTCTGCCTATATATAAGGGATAAGGATTCACCTTCTCACCTACGCCTTCTTCCTCCTTTGCCTATCCATCTCCGCAAGACTCAAGCTCCATCGCCCAAGCTTATGATCTCGCCGACCTCCTCCGAATATGTCCGGAGTGGGAGGTAAATGGTTAGTCTCCACCGCCAAGGAGGAGGACATCACCAAGCTGCACGACGCTGGATACCTTTCCAGCGATATCGCGCATCGGCTGCCCGACAAGGCAGCTCATCCCCACCCCCGAGCCTCATGAGAGGGTCGCCTTCCTCCCCACTTCCTCCGCTGGACTGGGCTTTCCGCCCATCCATTTTTCCGGGGCTCATGTTTTACTACGGCTGGATTTCCACGATCCGCGCCAACTTCATCCTCAACATCTCGGCGTCTATCGTCAGTGTGCGAGGCCTTCCTCCGCATCCAGCCCCACTTCGCCTGTGGCTCAAGACCTTCAACGCTGTCAAGGTTGTAAAGGGCACGCAAGCGGAATGCAGAGGCGCCATGTTGGGCAAATTTCCCAACGTCCCTTGGCTAGAAGGGACTTTCAGGGACTCCGTCAAGGGGTGGCAATCGGGGTGGTTCTACATCACCGAGCCGCGCAAGCCCACATGGGCGGCGGCCCCCGAGTTTAGATCTGGAATCACGCAGATCACCTCCTGGAAAGAGAAGGGCTTGCAGTGGGGCAGTCCGGTGGAGGTGACGGGACTCCGAGCCTGCATCAAGAAGATGGTGAGTAATAGGCTCCGGCTCGTCGACGTGGTCCAAGTCATGCTCCTCCGGCGGGTTCTCCCATGCCAAGAACGGGCATTCAATTTGTGGGAGTTCAATCCGGAACAGCACCAGGCGCTAAGCAGGCTCTTCGATACAACATACGAAGGCGCCTGGAGGGTGCTGTTCAAGGGCGCCAAGCCCCGTGATCCGAGACGGAAGATCGCGGATTCAGCGCGCTTGCAAAGGTCCAACCGACGCGTAAGTGATTCAACCCCATTACGGGACACTTGTGATAATCAGATTTAACTTTTAGTGGGGTTTCATTCTGCCTCTTCCTTTGACAGGAATGGATGGAGAAGGCCAAGCTACTTATCAGTCCGGCTCCCATGCCAGAAGACCCAGTGAATACCCGCATAACAGGGCTGCTGGTTCCGGCACCGCACGTGGTGCCGGAGAAGAAGGCCAAGAAGGTGGCCACGGGGACTCGAAAGAGTTCCCGTAATCAGGCGTCTGACGACGACGAGGACTCCTCCCCCGAAAGACGAGGAGGAGGAGTATTCTTTCCCGGAGGAGGGAGAGAAGAAGAGAAAGGCTTCCCCAATCGGGGAGGCCGAAGGGTCCAAGAGGGGGAGAACTATCCCCCCGGACAGTTTCGCCGACATCAACGTTGGCGAGGATGAGTGGCCTCCAAAGCCAGGCGTCCGGCAGGATCGTAAGTATTCGGATCATTCATATGCCGTATATTTTATGTCATGCTGTATCCTTCTAACACTGCATTCTGCCCGTAGTCCTCGGTGACGATCTCCCCGACTCGATGAGCGGGTCGTTGGCCTCGTCGGATGTAAATTCCGTCCCGACTGCCTCTACCCCACGCACTGACGAGGACGCCGAGGTGGGATCTCAAAGAGGGACCCATCAGGAGGAGGCTCCAGAGGCGCCGTTAGGCGACCTCCCGGACTTTGCGCCGGACTCTACATCGGAACCCGCAGTGGTTCCAGAGTCCAGCAAGCGGCCCCTTCGAAAGAAGGGTAGGACCGTGACGCCGCCGGCCTCCGCCCAATCGGAGGCGCCGGATAACCTGTTGGAGGCGCTTAAAGGCGCTTCCATCGAGGAAGAACACCGCACTATCATGAGTGCGGTGATTAAAAAGGTTCAGCTCGCTAAAAGCGGGCTGACTGAAGCTCGCAGCAGCCTTCTAACAAAGCTTTGAGGTAAGATGTTAAAATTATGTAATGTAATACCGCATAGACAGAGCCTCGATGCTTAGTTCGTGTTCGGAAAGAAAAGCCGGATCGAGGATCTAACAAGATATACGCAGGTTGCCTAAAATATGTCAATATGGGTTTGCAAAGGTGTTGCGCTGCCGACCTCTCGCCGCATTAACGGCGGAGGTCGACGATCAAGAAGGATCTCGAGCGGTCCGAGCAAGAGCTCGCCATGCAAAGAAGGAGCTCAAGGAGAAAGAAGGTGAATAACACCTCTTTGAATAAGTACCTTACAGAAAAGGATTTTGGTTGCAAATAAAATTAACAGGATAATATGTGTATTGCAGGGCCACTAACGAGGTGGCAGCCACGAAGACAGCCAGGTCCGCGTCAACGCAAAGGCGGCCGCATGAACGGGCTGAGCGAGAAAAGCAAGAGGCACGGGTGGCGGAAGTTGGCAAGAGCTCCAAGCTCTCATGGAAAAACATGAGAGTTTGGAGCGTGACTCCAAGACTCGAGAGTCCGAGCTTGCCTCGACTCTCGAAAGTGCCAAGTCCGCCAAGGCCAAGGCCCAGAAGGCCCTTCAGGAAGTTGAGGACATAAAGAAGATAGCGGCGGTAAGGCGTTTTTCATGCAAAGGTGCATGTTAATGTGAATTACCGTGATACTTACCCCGACTCGAGCTCTCGTGTATGTTTGCAGATCTGCCCAGAGGCGCCCGATGCCGCCGCATTCTATCGTGGCAAGGAGGGAGCTCGACGGAGACGGTCTTCGTCTCAAGACGAGGCCGCCATCCGGTGTTTCTAAGCGACCAGCTGAAACAGCTGATCGAACTCCACAAGGTAGCCGAGGAGGCCATGAAGGGTCTCATAGTCCGGCTCGCTCGACAGGCCATACCGAAGCTACTTTGGCCTTCAGCGGCGGTTGCTGGATGCATGCCCCAGCTGGATGTGATCAAGCGCCCGCTTTGTATTGAAGGCGCTGTCGGGCCCTTGCCCGCATAAAGGTGCAATGGGCAACCGATGCGGAGAAGCTTTCACCGATCCGCCGCCGCGGGCAAGGAGCATCACACGGAGCGGTATTATAAAGTTGTCTCAAGGGAGCTCGCGATATTGCGATGAGTGCCCCGAGATGTAATCTTTGAGTGAACTCGCTGTGTATTTATCTTGTGCGCTGAAAACTTCGTTCATATGCGCCATGAGCAACGCTTGTTTAATTTAAAATATTACCTTCAGGCGGCCGCTTATAAAATCTGAGAGATGGCAAGTCATTGGCTTCAGCCCCAAGCCATGAAAGTGGGGTGTTGGGATAAACATGAGCACTCTTGTTCCCACCGTTGGGTCCATCGAGGAGGCGCCAACACAACGTAACAAGGCAACCGGACTTATAATGCTTGAACACTCTCACTTAGCCATAGAATTCTATAATTTTAAATTTCGCGAAGCCCCGGTATTCGAAGACCAAACCGGGCGCTATCCACGCCTTCATCGGACATTATCCGAACTTCGCTCAAGCAGCGTGAGTCTTTAAGGACCCGAAAAACCTCTCGAACAGCGACCAGCCTCGCCTTATCATGCCGCCAGTTTTAGCTTTCCATCGAGGCGTTAACCCGGCTCAACCGGGCGCAATCACAGTGGTTCTCCCAGGCCACCTTAGCTGATAGAACGGAACGTAAGGCACCAAAACGTGGGAGCCGGGCAAACCCAACTATTGACCCAAGACATGATTCGGAGCCGATTCATATAATGCTATAAGTTCGGGGTGCCGCACTTGTGAAAGTGTTCGGACTTTATCACACCATAATTTTGGGAACGGAAGCCCCTGGCATATTCGGCCGTACCAAAATATACGGGTGCAAGATGTCATGTAATGAACATATATAAAATATAATGCAATTGCAATAAAAAGGTGCTGCATTATTTATGAAAGAAAGTCTGCTAGTAAAGCGGACTGATACGAATAGTGCGGTAAGCAAGGGATTTGGACTAAATAAACATGTCCCCCTCTAGGGATGAGCTGCAGACTTGGTGCATGTAATCGAATTTAATGCTCGTAATTGAGACCACCTGAGTGTTCGTCGCGGCCTTCTTTAGTCCCTGACTGTTGCATCATGAGTTCGGCAGGTTTGCCATCGGACAAGGCTTCTGGTTAACAGACTCCTATGTACATAAAAGAAGAAGAAAAATAAAGTAAGAAAGAAGGGGGGCACACTTGTGAGCCCCTGGTGTGGTCGAGCCGCACTCTGGGTCCATTGTGATCGTGCCCCTTTCCCTGCGCCCATGGTATCTCCAAAGCGTAATGATGTACGCCGAAAGTGTTATTCTTGTGATCATGCGCTGGCGAGGGTTAGCCGCATTACACGCATGCTCGATCGCGCCAGTGGTCTTGGCTGGCATTGCTCCGGCGCTTTGTCGTGTCCGCCTTTAGCTGCCGGACTTGAGAATTGCCTTAAGAGGCTGCTCTGCACTTCGCCGTGAGAGTCGCCAGATGTTCCTCCGCTTGGAGGAGCGTTCCGATTCCCATTGACCGTGATGACTCCACGAGGGCCTGGCATCTTGAGCTTTAGGTATGCATAATGCGGCACGCGCTGAATTTTGCAAACGCGTTCGTCCGAGCAGAGCGTGATAGCCGCGCGAACGGGACTATGTCAAGATTAACTCTTCGCCCGAAATTTTCCGGGATCCAAGACCACTTCAGCAGGACTGAGCCTGCATAATTGGCTTTACTCCTGGGATGACACCTTTAAAGGTTGTCTTTGTAGGTTTTATCCTTGATGGGTCTATGCCCATTTTGCGACCGTATCCCGATAAAGCAGGTTCAGCTATCGCCGCCGTCCATCGGGACTCTTGTGAGGTGAAATCCATCGACGATTGGGTCTAAGACCACGCGCGAATCCGCCATGGCGTATGCTGGTCGGATGGTCTCTTCGATCGAAAGTGATCGGACAAGAGGACCATGGATTGAACTTTGGGGCGACTAGCTCCATCGCATAGACGCCCCCGAAAGCGCCGCTTTCTCTCCCTCTTGGGTATGTGGGTCGCGATATCATATTCACCGTCCGCACTTGTGGGGGAAACCCTTCGTCCTCTCGTTGTTCGGGCGGTCGGGTCTCTTCCTCGTCGTCGCTGTTTAGCCCCTTGTCATTGTTTTCGCAATTAACTTGCCGGCCTGCTTGAACACCCAGCAATCTCTATTGGTGTGGTTAGCTGGCTTTTCAGAGGTGCCATGTATCCGCATAAGCGGTCGAGTATTCGGTCCAGATTGGACGGACCCGAGTGGTTCTTTGAATGGCTTCTTCCGCTGACCGGATTTAGAGCCTCGAATCCGCATTGACCGTCAGATCCTTATCGCCGCCAAGCACGCGGCGCTTTGTTTTGTTTCGACGTGACTCGCCGTTGTTGTCCTTGGTATCCGGACTGCCAGAATTTTTATGAGGTTGTTGCTGCGGGCTAGCCAGCTGTCCTCTCCGCAAAAGCGGTCATTAGCGGCGTGAGGGCTGCCATGGATTTCGCTTTTCTGTCCCACGTGCCGGGCTAGCATTCGCCCGGATGTTATGTTTGAAGGCTGCAAGGGCCTCTACATCCGGACAATCGACGATTTGGTTTTTCTTTGTCAAGAACCGTGTCCGTAATTGTCCGCCGATTCGTCTCGGCTGTTGAATAATGTGGCTTAGGTCATCGGCGCTCGTGGTCACACATACGCGCCTCGGAAGTTGTCGAGGAATGCGGCTTCAGATCTTCCCAAAGACCCAATTGACTCGCAGTAAGCTGTTTAGCCAATGCCTAGCTGGTCATTTAAGCTTGAGGGAGATACTTAATGGCATGGAGGTCATCACCGCGGGCCATATGAATATGGAGAAGATAGTCTTCGATCCAAACCGCGGGGTCTGTTGTGCCATCGTAGGATTCGGCGTTTACGGGTTTAAACCCTTCGAGGATCCGATGATCCATTACTTCGTCGCTGAAACATAGAGGTGTGCGCGCCTCAGATTAAGTAATATCACGACGCAGCTCGAGAGAGCGCGTCACTGTGTTCGCCCGCCGGGTTATTGTATCCGCGCGACGGTATTCGCTGTGGGTCGAGGGCGCCTACATGATCCGTAGATGGATCTGGATTGCCTTGCCTTGTCCTCCAATATGTCTCGCAAGTCCGCTGCCCTCTTGGCTTCGTGACTTTTGGAGCGATGCCGGGTACGGTCTTGGCTGGGGCCTCGATGCCTCTCGCCACGACCACGAGGTGGTCGGTCAGCCATGTCGCGGCGCTGGTGATGAAGGTATGTATGCTTCCTCCTCTAATCGGGGAGCAGCTTGCGCCTTGGGTAACTTTTGAGGGGTGTTCGAGTTTATACTCTTCGCCGCGAGGACCTCGGTCCATCGATCGCCAGCCAGATCTTGATCAGCTTGGAGCTGTTGCTGCTTTTTCTTTAGGCTGTTTGTGTGGTTATGAGCCTGCGCTGAAGCGCTCTTGTTCGACGGGATCTCGAGATCATTTAATTCATCATCGCTGAGGCTTGCTTCGCCTTCGGAGGGAGGCATATAGTTATCATCCTCAACCCTTCGCCGCCGCCTCTCGTGGGGCTTGCTTCGCATCCTCCCCGCCGAGTCTTCTTTGAGGGGATTGTCTTCGGCACTCTCCGAGTATTATTATCTCCGTGCCGAATCTCCATTCTTGCTGTGGCGGGATTTAGAGCGGCGCCACCGACGACGGCGTTTGGGCTGCTTCTTTAGAGAATCTGCCTCACGCTTCTTCGCCATCCCCATCTTTTGGGGTGTCCACCATGTATATGTCGATGATGAGGTGGTCTTCCAGGTGCCTGTAGGCGCTGGTTCTCGTTCGCCTCTCGCATCGCCGCCCATAGCGCCGATGTCGCCGAGTCGTAGTCTAGCATGTCGGTTAGATCATCGGCGGTGGCTACAAAGTGGGTGGTGGGTGGGCTCAATTTCTTCGCCGTCCGAACTCCAACCGCCCCGCCATAGTCCGACCAGCATTCTCCGAGCAGCAGAGATGCTTCATGATTCAGGATATCGCCAAAAGGCGAAGTGTTGGAAAATGTCCGCGCGGTGAATTTATAATCGGCGCCCAATCCGGATCGATTGGTAGGGCGCTGGAGGTTCGGAGTCCGCGCCGGAATCACGGGTTTCGCAGGGACAAGATCGTATTCGCCCATCGCCGTGTACGTTGAAGCCCTCGGGCGCGCTTCATCCACCGCCCTCGATGTGGGCGATCGGCTCCGCTAATGGCCGGTTAATCCGCAGGCGCTACCAAGGCACCGGTCCGCGGCAGAGCTAGATCGCGCCCATCGTCACAAAGGCGCGCGCTTGGTCAGGCTCGAGTCCGTCAAGATCAAGTCTCCGCGACATCGGTCGTGAAGTTTAAGCTTCGAATCCGACTCGACGGCCAGGGGCGAAGCTTCGATCTGCTCCGGATGGCCAAGTAAATTGCCCGCAGTAAAGCCGCCAACATCTAAGATCTGTCCGGGAGAAAAGTCTCACCCCGACAGCGTCGTTATTGAAGATGCCATCAAGCCTATCGGTGACGGCATAGAGGAACTCTCAATGAAAGCACCAATGTCGGTGTCAAACCGCGGATCTCGTAGGGGTCCCGAATCTGTGCGCCTAGGCGGATGGTAACAGGAGACAAGGGACACAATGTTTTTACCTGTGTTCGGGCCCTCTCGATGGAGGTAAAACCCACGCCCCGCTTGATTAATATTGATGATATGGGTAGTACAAGAGTAGATCTACCATGAGATCAAGGAGGCTAAACCCTAGAAGCTAGCCTATGGTATGATTGTTGTAATGTATGTTGTCCTACGGACTAAAGCCCTCCGGTTTATATAGACACCGGAGGAGGCTAGGGTTACACAGAGTCGGTTACAATGGTAGGAGATCTACATATCCGTATTGCCAAGCTTGCCTTCCACGCCAAGGAAAGTACCTTCCGGACACGAGCCGGAGTCTTCAATCTTCTATCTTCGTAGTCTTGGAGTCCGGCGGATAATGATAGTCCGGCTATCCGGACACCCCCTAGTCCAGGACTCCCTCAATAATGTTCACTACTTCAGTCATAACGATCAAAGAAACGACGCCATTTTGCCCTGGTGGATTGATGTGGAGCCGTGGCTGCTCTCGCCCTAGCCCAACTAATGATCTGAATATGGTTCCTTCCCCTGCCCTCTGGGAAAAGAAGATCCAATTCATTGGAGTTGCAAGTATCCATCACCTCACGCAAGAAGCCGCCTCGCTGAACTCGCCTCCAGCTTCCTCCTCAAAGACGTCGCGCCATGCTCTGCGCCTGCCGGCCTCCTCCTCTGCTCCGCCATCGCAGCCCTCACATCTATGGCGCCCCTCCTCCTCTGTGACCTCTCCCAACTCAGGATCCATCCCCCCTTTTCTTTCATTGCAGCTCGTAGAATGAAACTGACAGAGGGCTCGAGCTTTATAATCAAAGTGCAGAGCCATCAGTGCGGCTCCAATGTCAACACACAGTAATAAAAACTTTGACACGCAGCAGTCCAACTACACATACGGTGGCAATTCAAAACAACACTGAAAACACGCAAATTAATTATGCAGTTTGACCAGATTACAAGAAATCGTAGCTTACAGTCAGCCGCCAAACACCACCTCCGCCAACGACAAAATAACATGGGAATCCGAGGTAGAAACAACTAAAAAAGCAAAATTAACAACGCAAATCTTTTCATACAATCCTTATATCTCTCCCCGCAACACCAATTCGAAAGTAAAAAAACAGAAAAGAAGAGCAGAATTCCATGGCGGGCGTCGAAAACGACCAAGAACACCAAAACTTGTAATCATGAATTACAGATGAAAATAATCTCAAAAAACCATAACATACCGATAAATTCTCACATCAAAAACAACAAACACGACATAATTTGAGGCCTGCGAACACCACAGTAAACACTGACGCCAAAAAACACGCCCGCCGCCAAAATGACCACGCCGTCACCTCCGGTGACTACAAATCGCAAAACACATCCAGATGAGCGCGCGCACGTGCGGAACCCCTTTACATATCTTCTCTAGCAACGAATGGCCCGCAGCATCGCGCCGGAGAACGGCAGGAAGCTCCACGTTGCATCCCCTTTTTCTGTCCGTCGTGCATGCAGGAACATCAGTTCTTGTTGAAAAACACGTCAATCCAACCTATGAACTACGTCAGTATAGAAAGGGTAACAGAATAATATTCTACTACGCGTAACAGAATAGCCCAGATGTATATATATATATATATGTATGTATGTATGTATATATATATATATATATATATATATATATATATCAGTGAAGAACAACGACGAAAAGACTGAGGAAATTGAAAATCTGAAGAAAGTGCAAAAACTCAAATTGAAGATTTTCAACTTTGGTTGGTGGCGTAACCCACCGTATAAGAATGATGATTTCAGACACCGCGTACAATTGTCGTAGGGCTCTTAGAATCAAATTCTTCATTAATTTCTTCACACTTAGAGGGTTAGTCTTCATTGATTGAAGAAAAATGTTACTTCATGTGTTGCACATCTAAGTCATCAGTTTTGCATAAGTATTAGGATGTGTGTCCTTTTCAAAGAACATTCGAAGATTCTAAGATATTTAGCTCACACCGCAACTTGCTGAATCTCTTCTCATCCAAGGGCTGTATGAAGATATCGGCCAGCCGATCTTCAGTGTTTGCATGGTCAATGGAGATGTCGCCCTTCAACACATGGTCACGAAGAAAATAATGACGAATCTGGATGTGCTTTGTCTTCGAGTGCTGAACTGGGTTGTGAGCAATCTTGATAGCACTCTCATTGTCGCAGTAGAGTGGCACATTCTTCACATTGATGCCATAGTCCTTGAGGGTTTGCTTCATCCATAGCAGTTGAGCACAGCAAGGTCCAGTAGTAATGTACTCAACTTCAGCAGTAGAGAGTGATACGCAGTTCTATTTCTTCAAGGACCAACATACCAAGGATCGTCCAAGGAAATGACATGTGACTGATGTTGACTCGCGGTCCACCCGATCACCAGCATAGTCAGAGTCAAAATATCCAATGAGATAAAAAGAAGAGCCCTTGGGATACCGTAATCCAAGTGTTGGAGTGTGAGCTAGATATCGAAGAATATGCCTCACAGCCTTATGGTGTGATTCCTTCGGTGTAGTTTGAAATCGGGCACACATGCAAAACACTAATCATAATATTCGGCCTAGATGCGCATAGATACAATAAAGAGCCAATCATGGAGCGGTATACCTTTTGATCGAAGTCTTTACCATTTTCATTAGTGAAAAGATGGCCATTTGTGGGCATAGGGATTTTGATGCCTTTGCAATCTTGCATGCCGAATTTCCTCAACACATCCTTGAGGTATTTCTCCTAGGATATGAATATGCCATTGTGTTGTTGATGAATTTGAAGACCTAAGAAGAATTTCAACTCTCCCATCATAGACATTTGATATTCCTCACTCATGATATAGGCAAATTTGTCACTATAACGTTGGTTAGTACTACCAAAGATAATATCATCAACATATATTTGGCACACAAATAATTCATCATCATATGCTCTGGTGAAAAGAGTTGGGTCAAGTGAACCGGGTTGAAGCCTTTCTTCATGAGGAATTCCTTCCACATAGCATACCATGCCCGAGGTGCTTGCTTGAGGTCATAGAGGGCCTTGTCGAGTCTGTAGACGTGATCTGGAAATTTTGGATCCTCAAAACCTGGTGGTTGAGCAACATATACTTCTTCCTCAAGCTTACCATTGAGGAATGCACTTTTCACATCCATTTGATGTAAGATGATATTATGATGGTTAGCATAAGCAAGCAATATGCGAATAGCCTCAAGTCTAGCAACATGTGCAAAAGTTTCATCAAAATCAATTCCTTCAACCTGAGTGTAGCCTTGAGCTACAAGCGAGCCTTATTCCTCACCACAAGGCCATTTTCATCTTGTGTGTTGCGGTAGATCCATTTAGTGCCGATGATGTTCTGCTTGCATGGGTCTGGTCGTTTGACAAGCTCCCACACATTGCTGAGCTCGAATTGATGCAATTCATCTTGCATGGCTTGAATCCACTCAGATTCCATGAATGCTTCATCAACTTTGGTGGGCTCTGTGATAGAGACAAATGCAAAATGCCCACAAAAGTTAGACAAATGTGAAGCTTTTGAGTGTGTGAGAGGACCTGGTGCGTTGATGTCACTGATGATTTTCTCAATCTGCACTTCATTTGTAATGCGAGGATGAGTAGGTTGACGACTTTGCTTTGGCACCGCATTTTCTTCAGGGACATTTTCTTCAGTAGCACTAGCGTGATTCTCTTCACGATCCGGAATGACTTCTTCAGCAGATTCTTCGGTAGGAATGACATCCTCGGTAGCCTTGAACTTGATGGATTCCTCAGGTGACATTTCATCTAGCACATGAGGTAGGTGATCTCTTTGCGAGCCATTAGTTTCATCGAACTACACATCTACAGTTTCAACAACCTTGTGGTGATGGATGTTGAAGACTCTGTAGGTGTGCGAGTCCTTTCCATAACCAAGCATAAAACCCTCATCTGCTTTCGGTGCAAATTTCGAGTTGTGATGATGATCTCTAATCCAACATTTAGCACCGAAGACTTTGAAATAACTTACATTGGGTTTCTTGTCAGTGAGAAGTTCATATGATGTCTTTTTGAAGAATTTGTGAAGATATACCGTGTTGATGATGTGGCATGCGGTATCAGTAGCATCAGGCCAGAAACTGAAGGAAATATGCCCTAGAGGCAATAATAAAGTTATTATTTATTTCCTTATTTCGTGATAAATGTTTATTATTCATGCTAGAATTGTATTAACCGGAAACTTAGTACATGTGTGAATACATAGACAAAACAAAGTGTCCCTAGTATGCCTATACTTGACTAGCTCATTAATCAAAGATGGTTATGTTTCCTAACCAGAGACGTGTGTTGTAATTTGATGAACGGGATCACATCATTAGTAGAATGATGTGATGGACATGACCCATCCATTAGCTTAGCATTATGATCGTGTTAGTTTCATTGCTACTGCTTTCTTCATGACTTATACAAGTTCCTTAGTCTATGAGATTATGCAACTCCCGAATACCGGAGGAACACTTTGTGTGCTACCAAACATGACAACGTAAAAGGGTGATTATAAAGGTGCTCTACAGGTGTCTCCGAAGGTGTTTGTTGGGTTGGCATAGATCAAGATTAGGATTTGTCACTCCGCGTTTCGGAGAGGTATCTATGGGCCCTCTCGGTAATACTCATCACTATAAGGCTTGCAAGCATTATGACTAATGAGTTTGTTGCGGGATGAAGTATTACGGAACGAGTAAAGAGACTTGCCGGTAACGAGATTGAACTAGCTAGGTATGAGGGATACCAACGATCAAATCTCGGGCAAGTAATATACCGATGACAAAGGGAACAACGTATGTTGTTATGCGGTTTGCCCGATAAAGATCTTCATAGAATATGTGGGAGCCAATATGAGCATCCAGGTTCCGCTATTGGTTATTGACTGGAGATGAGTCTCAGTCATGTCTACATAGTTCTCGAACCCGTAGGGTCCGCACGCTTAACATTCGATGACGATTTGTATTATGAGTTATGTGATTTGATGTAGTTAAGGTAGTTCGGAGGATGAGATCATGGACATGACGAGGAGTCTCGAAATGGTCAAGACGTAAAGATCAATATATTGGAAGGCTATATTCGGACATCGGAAAGGTTCCGAGTGATTCGGGTATTTTTCGGAGTACCGGAGAGTTACGGGAATTCGTATTGGGCCTTAATGGGCCATACAGGAAAGGAGAGAAAGGCCTCAAGGGCGGCCGCGCCCCTTCCCCGTGGACTGGTCCGAATTGGACTAGGGAAGGGGGGCGGCCCCTTCCTTCCTTCTCCTTCTCCCTTCCCCTTTTCCTGTTCCATGTGGGAGGTGGAATCCTACTAGGACTAGGGAGTCCTAGTAGGACTCCACACTTTGGGTGCGCCCTATGAGGGCCGGCCTCCTCCTCCCTCTATCCTTTATACACGTGGCGAGGGGGCATGATACATCTCCGTCGTATCTATAATTTTTGTTTGTTCCATGCCAATATTATTCAACTTCCATATACTTTTGGCAACTTTTTATATTATTTTTGGGACTAACATATTGATCCAAAGGCTCAAGGCTCTGCTCCTCGCTCATTGCATGTTTTATGTTTCGCGGAAACCCCATATCAAACAGAGTTCAAACGGGATAAAAACGGACTAGAATTATTTTGGAATATTTGTGATTTTTGGGAAGTAAAATCAACGCGAGACGGTGCCCGAGGTGGTCACGAGACAGGGGCCCACGCCCACTCTAGGTGGGCGCCCCCACCCTCCTGGGCCCCTCGTAAGGTGGTTGATGCCTTTCTTTGGCCGCAAGAAAGCTAATTTTTGGAAAAAGATCCGGGCGAAGGTTTCAATCCAATCGGAGTTACGGATCTCCAGATATAAAAGAAACGGTGCCAAGGCAGAATCCCAGAACGCAGAAACAGAGAGAGATAGAGAGATAGATCCAATCTCGGAGGGGCTCTCGCCCCTCCCAAGCCATGGGAGCCAAGGACCAGAGGGGAAACCCTTCTCCCATCTAGGGAGAATGTCAAGGAAGAAGAAGAAGAAGAAGGGGGGCTCTCTCCCCTTGCTTCCGGTGGCGCCGGAACGCCGCCGGGGGGCCATCATCATGACCGTGATCTTCACCAACACCTCCGCCATCTTCACCAACATCTCCATCACCTTCCTCCATCTATATTCAGCGGTCCACTCTCCCGCAACCCGATGTACCCTCTACTTGAACATGGTGCTTTATGCTTCATATTATTTTCCAATGATGTGTTGCCATCCTATGATGTCTGAGTAGATTTTTGTTGTCCTACCGGTGATTGATGAATTGCTATGATTGGTTTGAATTGCATGTTTTATTATTGGTGATGTCCTATTGTGCCCTCCGTGTTGCGCACGCGTGAGGGATTCCCGCTGTAGGGTTTGCAATATGTTCATGATTTGCTTATGGTGGGTGTTGTGAGTGACAGAAGTACAGACCCGAGTAAGTAGGTTGTTTGTGCATGGGATAAAGGGGACTTGATACTTTAATGCTATGGTTGGGTTTTACCTTAATGATCTTTAGTAGTTGCGGATGCTTGCTAGAGTTCCAATCATAAGTGCATATGATCCAAGAAGAGAAAGTATGTTAGCTTATGCCTCTCCCTCAAATAGAATTGCAATAATGATTACCGGTCTAGTAACGTAGTCAATTGCTTAGGGACAATTTCACAACTCCTACCACCACTTTTCCACACTCGCTATATTTACTTTATTGCTTCTTTATCTAAATAGCCCCTACTTTTTATTTGCATGCTCTTTATTATCTTGCAAACCTATCCTACAACACCTACAAAGTCCTTCTAGTTTCATACTTGTTCTAGTTAAGGCAAACACTAAGCGTGCGTAGAGTCGTATCAGAGGTAGATAGGACTTGAGAGAATATTTGTTCTACCTTTAGCTCCTCGTTGGGTTCGACAATCTTACTTATCGAAAGAGGCTACAATTATCCCGTATACTTGCGGGTTATCAAGACCTTTTTCTGGCGCCGTTGCTGGGGAGTCATAGCGTGGGGTGAATATTCTCGTGTGTGCTTGTTTGCTTTATCACTAAGTAATTTTATTTGCTATTCTTATTTGTTGTCTATCTTTAGTTATGGGTAGGAAACACAAAATACCAAAAAAATTAGTTGTACCTACTGAACCAATGGTTGAAGAACCACTCAAAATCTATCACACTCCTGAAGCTTTTTACTTGGATCATCTTTGATCCCATTGTGCTCGTGCTGAAACCCCAACTAGCTTAGTTGAGGGCAAATCTTTAGATGAGCATGCTTGTTATGTGCGACACCGTATATCTGAAAAAGGAAACTTTTATTGGAACAAATTCATCGTTTGCAATGCTATGCTTGGAGTTTATGTGAAATCTATGATGTTACTTGTTGTTCTGAAAACCCTAAGAAACACCTTCCTTACCAATGTGAGTTTATTGACAATGGAATCGTATCTTCGTATGCTAAGGGTGTTTATAATTACTATGATGTTCAAAAAATTGAAGAATTTGTTGCTTTTAAGGGTGCTTATGAAATTGCTTCTTTGATTGAAAAGTATGATGCTACTCTCTACAAATCTGAAAATTTTGCCATACTTGAATATTGTTATGATAATTATGCTTCTAATGCCTATGTTAAACCATATATTGAGGACTTCTCCGTTGTCCAAGAAGATACTAATATTTTGCAGGAGTCTATGGAAGAATAAATTGATGAAACTGTGAGCTCATTGGATGAAAATGATGATGAGGAGAGCGAAGAACAAAAGGAGGAAGAGCGGATTAGCTAGTTGTGCCCACCTTCTAATGAGAGTAACTCTTCAACTCATATATTGTTTAATTCCCCTTCGTTCTTACCGAAGGATGATTGCTATGATGATTGTTATGATCCCGTTGATTCTCTTGAAATGTCCTTTTTTTATGATGCTTGCTATGCTTGTGGCCAAGATGCCAACATGAATTATGCTTATGGAGATGAATTTGCTATAGTTCCTTATGTTAAACATTAAATTGTTGCTACTGCACCCACGCATGATGGTCCTATTATCTTTTTGAATTCTCCAAACTACACTATATCAGAGAAGTTTGTGCTTATTAAGGATTATATTGATGGGTGTCGGTGTCAAAACCGGCAGATCTCGGGTAGGGGGTCCCGAACTGTGCGTCTAGGCGGATGGTAACACGAGACAAGGGACACGATGTTTTTACCCAAGTTTGGGCCCTCTTGATGGAGGTAAAACCCTACTCCTGCTTGATTGATATTGATGATATGGGTAGTACAAGAGTGGATCTACCACGAGATCAAGGAGGCTAAACCCTAGAAGCTAGCCTATGGTATGATTGTTGTAATGGCTGTTCGTCCTACGGACTAAAACCCTCCGGTTTATATAGACACCGGAGAGGGCTAGGGTTACACAGAGTCGGTTACAATGGTAGGAGATCTACATATCCGACAAGTAAGCTTGCCTTCCATGCCAAGGAAAGCCCCATCCGGACACGGGACTAAGTCTTCAATCTTGTATCTTCATAGTCTTGGAGTCCGCCGATGATGATAGTCCGCTATCCGACACCCCTAGTCCAGACTCCTCAGAGCCCCGAACCAGTGCTTCAATGACGACGAGTCTAGCGCGATATGGTCTTCGCATTGCAAGGTGGGTTCCTCCTCGAATAATTCATAAAAGATTGCTAACACCATGATAGTGTCCGGCTCTGCAAAATAAATTCCACATACCACCATAGAGAGAATAATATGTACACAAGCTCAATCACGACGATTTTGTGTGCGACGTCACACTACTACCAAGACTTTACTTGAATTGTTTTATTATACCACCTCAGACGCTTAGCTAAGGTTTCTTGGCACGTCTTGTCGAAGCAGAGATCGTGTTCCCCTTATTCCGGGATTCCCCTTATACGGACGTGGGTAACCCAACCGTGCCCGTTGCCATGCCTCCTCCATCGAAGGTGAGTTCCAAACGGTTACGGGACGACTCTTGGTATTCTCCCTCTTTAAAATGAGACCAAGGCCCGTTTCTTTTCTTCAATCCTCAATCGAATCCGCCCCTCGCCCCGAGTTCCAACACCCAGAGCTCCAGATTCGAGCGCCTCGGACCTTCAACAATCTCCGGCTCCGACCTACAGGGCCGGTGGATGCCCTCCTCCATCACTGAAGAGGACGTGCTAAAGCTGAGAGAAGCCAGGTACCTGACCTACGAGATTTCGCATAGGTTGCCTACCAAAGGGCAAGTCGTTCCTACTCCCGAGCCCGACGAGAGCGTCGTGTTCGTGTCCCACCTCCGTCGGGGTTTGGGCTTCCCGATGGATCCTTTTGCGAGAGGGCTCATGTTTTACTATGGGCTGGAATTCCATGAGCTGGCTCCGGAGTCCATCCTCCATATCTCATCATTTATTGTCATCTGCGAGGCCTTCCTCCGCACTACCCCTCACTTCGGTTTGTGGCTCAAAACCTTCAACGTGGAGCCGAAGATAATTGAGGGGCGTCAAGTAGAGTGCGGCGGGGCGGTCATAAGCAAGAGGGCCGATGCTCCATGGCCCGAGGGCTCTTTTCAGGAGGAGCTCGGCTTGTGGCAGCAGGAGTGGTTCTATATTACCGCTCTCAGGGGCAGCAGGCAGAGGCTGCCGCCCGTCTTTCGCCCGGGTCCTCCACAGCTGCTGACGTGATGGGTTAGCAAAGGGCTTGACTGGGGGCCGTCCAAGGACGTACCCCTATTGCAGGGCCGAATTCGAGACCTCCAAGGGAGGGAGATCAATCTGGTCGTGGTGACGCAGGTTATGCTGATTAGGCGTCTTCTGCCCTGCAAACGTCGCCCTCTCCGCCTGTGGGAGTTCAATCCGGAGGGACCACGAGCTCTCCAACACTTCATGGGTACGACACCCGTGGAGATGTACAAATTGTTCTTCGGATCACAAGAAGTGTGTCCGGAATTAACCGAGGACGCCGACCTAAGCTGCAATCGCCCGGATACTCAAGTAAGTAGCTCGGTGTCCGGACATACGGTTCGTTTGCATATCTTGGATTTGCCTTTCAACCAATCGTCCTTTGAACAGGAGTGGATAGCACAAGCGAAACTGATACGGTGTCCAGCCCCCCTCCCGGAGACCGTGCCGGATCCCGTGTTGGTCAAGATGCTGGAGGTTGCGCCTTCAGAGGAAGGCGAAGGGGAAAACAGAGAAACTACCGCCTCTACCAAGGAGGCTTTCGAGAAAGGGGGGATCGAGAATCCCTGCTTCCAAGGGGAGAAGAGGACCGCTTCCGAAGACCCGGAGGCCAAGGCCTCAAAACGGGGGAAGAGATCTTCACCAGAGGGTCCTGCGCCTGGGGAAGCCCCGGCCGCACTATCTCCCCTAAGGAATCAGCCCTCCAGCGAGCCGTAAGTAGAAAAAGGGGAGTTTGTAATAAGGGACATCCTTGTTTTTGCTTCTGAGGATAACCGAAGTTTTTACCTTGTAGTTCAGATCTCCGTCCTTCTCAGCTAAGCTCGTCTTCGGGGGACCTCCATCCGGAGATGATGGAGAGTGAGACGCCTCCATTTGCTGCACCGTGAGGCGGGGCGGACGACCCTGAGGTGTCGTCGCGGAGGGTATCCCCAAGTACGGCAGGGCCGGAGAGTTTGGCACCAACCGGTGTACGGCCTGGGGAGCTGAAGGATCTTCTCGAGAGGGCGTCTACCTCAGAAGGTCACCGTACATTGATGAGTATGGTGATTGAAAGAATTTCGTCCGCCGAGGGCGGGTTGCATGATGCCATCAAAAGTTTGCTGGCGGGGTTTGAGGTACGTAAAAATGACATACCTTTTGACAGTTTTGCACATAAAGTGCGCCCTGTATAGATAGTAGCCCCTAAGACTCGGTATGTTGTCGAAAGCGACATCATGCCGAGGATCATAATCTCAGGTATTAATTCCCGCCTTTCCTATGCAGGTGGCGGATAGTCCGGTGGCCAGCCGGACTGATGGAGTTGCCGAACTAAAGCGGCAACTCGACATTGCGGATGCGGACATCGCGCTGGTCAATAAACGACTTGACGAGTCACAAGGAGGTTGTTTCTCCGTGATCACCTAGTAAGGGAGCTGATGCCCACTCCTTCCAACATGTATGCTTAATGCAGATGGTGCCGCTGCTATGGAGGACCTTCGGGCAGAGCTTGCTCGAGCCAAGGAGCAAGCAAGAAGGAGTGAGGCGGCTGCCTCGAAGGTAGCCGAAGAGCTAGAAGCTGAAAGGGCTGCTCACTGCCGAAGCAGGGAGGAGATGGCCGGAATGGCCGTGAAGCTGAAGGATGTTACCGACCGCTATGAGGTTCTTGAAAAAGAACGCTGAGCGGAGCAAGAAGACTCAAGAAGGCCACCGCCGGCCAAGGATGCCCGCTCGCAATGAGGGCTATAAAGGAGGAGCTGCGTCAGTCGAGACATTGCGCCGGTAAGCCCTTTCGCTGCGCAGAAGTTCACATATCAGAAGTATGCTCAGCTTGGCCAGCTGTGGGGTCCGGAGGATCCTTATATGGATTTAGCAGCGAGTGCGGCAGATGCTGTTGTGCACTTCCGAAGTCAAAAGGATCACGAGACGGAAGAGCTTTTTTGGTCTCAATTCCATAGTCCGGAGCGTTCACGTCCGTTGACCGATCGGTTGGCTGAGTGGACTGAGCTGAATAGATTGTCCGGACTTGCCATGACAGATGTAGTGACTCATCTATGGCCGGATAGGCCCAAGCCGAAGAGTTATTTTGGCTTATTGCAGCAATTCCTTGGGGCGGTGCCGCATATCAAGGCGATGAAGCGGTCGGCATGCATAGAGGGTGCACGGATGGCCCTCGCCCGTGTGAAGACATACTGGACGGAGATGGATGCCACCGATGTTGCAACCCGGGGTTCGGACGAGAGCTGGTTACCTGCCGAGCACTATTTTGGGGAAGTTCTGCGGGGTGCTCGTGTAATAGAGTCGCAGTGCTAAAAAATGTCATGTTCAAATGATCTTTATGATATGTAAAACGATATTCATAATATAAGTGCTTTTTATACTTGTGCGTTCAAGTATTGAAATATCTCCTGTGCGGCCGTTAATGTATACTTGTGTATAACCTGAAAGATGGCAGTCTTCGGCTTCAGCCCCCACGCACATAGCGCGGGGGTGTTTGCAAAATAGCGCATTTTCACACTTAATCCAACGTCTTGGTCCTGTGAAGGAGGTGGTAGCGTAGCAAACGAGGCAACCGGACTATAATGCTTTATCACTTTAACTTAGCCATAGGAGTTTGAAGGTGGGGCTACGATATAGCCCCTAGGGGCACCGTGCTCTCCGAATTCAGGGCGCGTGTGTGCCTGACCTGGAAGCGGTCCTTCGTCAAAGCGGAGGAATTCTAAACATTCCAGAGGTCGATCGAGTGGTTGACCAGTCTCTCGCTATATCATGACAACAGCCGCTTTCATCGAGGTGCTCGCTCGCCGAACCGGGCACAATCGCAGAGTTCTCCGGTGCGCGTTAGCTGATGATATGGAACGTAAGGCAGCAAAACACAGGAGCCGGGCAAACCCAACATTTGACCAAAGACATGATTCAGAGTTGATGCATATAAGGCCTAACTCGAGACGCCGAACACTCCCTGAGGTGTTCGGTCTTTATGATGACGGGCAGATCAATGCCCTAAGCCCCTAGTGTCCAGGTACGCGCGGAATCCTCTAGCACAGCCGATGCCAAAACGTCAACCTCCTCTCTGGTTATGGTAAGAAACCAGGGGATGTATAGCAACAAGAGACAGTAAAAAAGGTTTACGCAAGGTCTTAATCTGAAAAGAATCCTTGTAACGGGTCCCTACTGCACGTCTGCGCCTGTGTCTCCGTTGTGCTGTATCCTGGATGGATGTAGCACGCTGTTCATCTGTAAAAGAGAGGAACTTAGTTTGAAAAGAAATCATGCGAAAAATGTATTTAAAACAGAGTATGAATAAAAGAATATAGTTGAGCTTTTACTGGCTCTTATTGTTCATATGCGCAGCCCCTTGTGGGGGGGTGTGTGGCTAGGAAGCTCCTAGTTTATTTTTGCCGGACTCGCCTAGCCGTGTCCGGGGTCTTGAGCGACCTTGTAAGGAGATGATGCCGCGTGGACCGGGCATATTAAGTGTAAGAGACGCGTAGTGCGGTATTATGCTAAAGCGGCGTAAAGCTTCACGCCCCAATAGTGCTTGATGGCTACTTTTAAATGGGGCGACATGGAAGATTAGCTTTTCGCAACGGAAGTTGTCGGGTGAACCGAACATAACTTCTAGTAGTAAGGAGCCCGTGGACTTGGCGTAAGGGCCTGGCGTCACTCCTTTGAAGGAAGTGCGGCTATGGCGAATTTTAGTAGGGTCTATCCCCAACTTGCGGATTGTGTCTGGATATAGCAGGTTTAAATCGCTACCGCCATCCATTAGGACTTGTGTAAACTGTAGTCCGTCGATTATAGGATCCAATTTCAGAGCAGTCCATCCTGCGTTTCGAACACTTCTGGAGTAATCCAGACAGTCGAAAGTAATTGGTTTTGACATCCAATCTCGGGATTCCGCTGGGGTGGACCGTGCGGCATGTGCTTTGGTAGGTGCCGCCCTATTTTTCCTTGTTGTCACTTGGAGTGAATTCACTGTTTTGACCTGTTGTGGGAAGTTCTTTTGTTGTTCGGCGCTCTGCTTGTGGGATTCGTCATCGTCCTCGCTCGGTGTGTCGAGCCCCTTGTGTTCGGCGTTAAGTCGGCCGGACTGTTTGAAGACCCAACAATCTCGGTGGGTGTGGTTTGCAGGCTTCCCGGGGGTACTGTGGGTTTGACATATCCGATCCAAAATTTTGTTTAGGTTGGATAGCTCATCACTGTTGTCCTTAAGAGGCAGTGTTTTGTTGTTCGGCCAAGAGCTTTTGAATCCGGCATTGACCGCCGTGTTCTTTGGGCCATTTTCTTTATTTCGGCGCTGATCTTTCCTGCGTCGTGATTTTCCATTTCCATCTCTGATCTCGGATGTACTCGGGTCACTGGTGCTGCATTTTGCCAGCCAGCTATCTTCCAGCGCGCAAAAAGCAGGTCATGAGGCTCGTTAGCGCGGCCATTGTTCTTGGCTTTTCCTGGCCGAGGTGTCTAGCGAGCCATTCGTCTTGGACGCTATGTTTAAAAGCTGCTAAGGCTTCGGCGTCCGGACAGTCGACTATTTGGTTCTTTTTGGTGAGGAACCTGTTCCAGAATTTGCGCGCTGACTCTCCGGGCTGTTGAGTTATGTGACTTAAATCGTCTGCATCCGGAGGGCGGACGTAAGTCCCCTGAAAATTTGCTCTGAACGCGTCCTCTAGCTCTTCCCAACTTCCAATGCTATTTTCTGGGAGGCTTTTGAGCCAATGCCGAGCTGGCCCTTTGAGCTTGAGGGGTAGGTATTTGATGGCGTGGAGATCGTCTCCTCTAGCCATATGTATGTGTAGGATGTAATCCTCAATCCGCACTCGTGGACTATTGTTCCGTCAGATGCCTCTATGTTTACGGGCTTGAATCCTCACCGAAATTCATGATCCAAAGACCTCATCGGTGAAACATAGTGGGTGTGCGGCGCCCTGTATTTAGGTGTGCCGTTATCTTCGGACACTAGGCGTGTTGTGTTGCTTTCTGGGGCCCTCTTTTTTGGCCCATAAATGGACCTAACCGGGCCATCCTTTTTGCGAGGATCTTTATGTGTGTCATGTGCCGGCTTGTGTGCGGCGCCGCTTACCGCTTTTGGCCTGTCATCTGGTCGTCTATCCGGCTAGGCGGCCTCTTTGCTTTTTGATTGTGGTGGCTCTACGGCCTCCTCATCGAATTCGGGTAGCAGCTTGCGCTTCGGGTAGCTCTTTGCTTGGTGACTATTGCCGTATTTGTCTGCGGTCCTGAGTACTTTGCTCCACCTCATTCTGAGTACGTCTTCCACTGTTTTGAGCTTCCGTTTCTGCTTCTTCAAACTTCTTGCAGTGGCGACGAGCCTTTTGTGAAGGTTCTGATGCTCCAGTGGTGTGTTCGGCGTGAGATCGTCTGGACTATTGTTTTCGCCGAGGATGGGTTGGTTGTCCGATTCATCCTATTCGGATGGTCGCTTGGTTGCATGTTCATCGTCCACTGGTTTGCCCTGCTCTATGGCTGGGTCATTATGGGTGCTGCCGTTATCGAGGCGGGACTTCGGGCGGCGCTTGCGTCGCTGTTTTGGTTGTTTTTCGGGGGGATTATCCTTCCCCGCATCCCGTTGTTCCTCGTTATCGCTTCCTTTTGGTGTGTCCACCATGTATATGTCATGAGTTGAGGTGGTTTTCCAGTGCCCAGTAGGCACTGTTTCTTGGCCATCTCCGGCATCGTCGTCCATACCGTCGATGTCTTCGGAGTCGTAATCTAGCATGTCGGTTAGATCGTCGACAGTGGCTACAAAGTGGGTGGTGGGTGGGCTTTGAATTTCTTCATCGTCCGCATCCCATTCGTCCTGACCGCAGTCCGGCCAGAGCTCTCCTGATAATGAGAGATAGTTTAGCGAATTTTGGATGTCGCCAAAGGGTGAGTGCTGAAAGATGTCCGCGGCGGTGAACTCCATGATCGGCGCCCAATCGGATTCGATTGGTAGGGGCGCAGGAGGTTTGGAGTCCGGCACCTCGGAGTCACGGGCGTTACAAGGGACAAGGTCAGGATTCGGCCCCATCGCCGTAGAGGTTGCAGCCCCCGACGCAGTGTCTAGCCATCCGTCCTCGATCCGCGCGGTCGGCTCCGAATTAAGGATCGGAGCAGACTCATGTGCGGCCTCCAGGGCACTGTCCGGCAGCAGAGCTAAATCATGCCCATTGTGACAGTGCGGCGCGCTCGGCTGTGGCTCGAATCCGTCGAAGATCAAGTCTCCACGGATGTCGGCCGTGAAGTTTAGGCTTCCAAATCTGACCTGATGGCCAGGGGCATAGCTTTCGATCTGCTCCAGATGGCCAAGCGAGTTGGCCCGCAGTGCAAAGCCGCCGAACACGAAGATCTGTCCGGGGAGAAAAGTCTCACCCTGGACTGCGTCGTTGTTGATGATCGAAGGAGCCATCAAGCCTATCGGTGACGCATACGAGGAACTCTCAATGAAAGCACCAATGTCGGTGTCAAACCGGCGGATCTCGGTAGGGGGTCCCGAACTCGCGTCTAGGCGGATGGTAACAGGAGACAAGGGACACGATGTTTTTACCTGTGTTGGGCCCTCTCGATGGAGGTAAAACCCTACTCCCGCTTGATTGATATTGATGATATGGGTAGTACAAGAGTGGATCTACCACGAGATCAAGGAGGCTAAACCTAGAAGCTAGCCTATGGTATGATTGTTGTAATGGTTGTTCGTCCCACGGACTAAAACCCTCCGGTTTATATAGACACCGGAGAGGGCAAGGGTAACACAGTAGTCGGTTACAATGGTAGGAGATCTACATATCTCAGATTGCCAAGCTTGCCTTCCACGCCAAGGAAAGTCTCATCCGGACACGGGACGAAGTCTTCAATCTTGTATCTTCATAGTCTTGGAGTCCGGCCGATGATGATAGTCCGGCTATCCGGACACCCCCTAGTCCAGGACTCCCTCAATGGGTTTCCTTTTACCATTGCACATGATAATTTTGATAGATATAATATGCATGTGCTTGCTGCTCCTAGTTGCAATTATTATGAGAGAGGAACTATATCTCCACCTCTCTATGTCTCCAATATGATAAAATTGCAAGAAACTGCTTATACTATGCATTGGTCTTTACTTGGTGTGCATGAATTGTTCTTTTATGACATGCCGATGTATAGGAAGAGAGTTAGACTTCGTTGTTGCTTGATATATGTTACTTTGTGCTCACTACTAAATTACAAATCATTGTTAATTAAAATTGGCTTTGATATACCTTGGGATCCGGGTGGATCCATTACTTGAGCACTATATGCCTAGCTTAATGGCTTTAAAGAAAGCGCTGCCAGGGAGACAACACGGAAGTTTTAGAAAGTCATTTATTTCTGTTGAGTGCTTTTATATAGTTTACAAAATAAAAAAATAAAGAGGGGAACCCAAAAACCTTTTCAAAAAGGAAAGTGAAAGTGAGAAAGACAAGCATTGTTGAAGTGGGAGCTAGCCTTGAACTTTGTTCATGCTCACGGGAACTTTGTGAATCTTGATTACAGAAACTTCTCAAATAATAATAATTATCCCCTTGTATAATTCCATTGTATTATAAAAATAATGTGCCAAGGTTTGCCTTTAGGATGTTTACAATGCTTGTTGGTTTGTACGGTGCAGGACAGAAACTTTGGCTGTAGTACGCGATTTTACATTTTTTTAGTGGAACGTCAAACGGTTCCGATTATTTTTGCACTGTCTTGCTGTACAATTTGTTTATTTTTCCTAATTTTGGTAGAATATTTGGGGTACCAGAAGTATGGTGAATGTTCAGATTGCTACAGACTGTTCTGTTTTTGACAGATTCTGTTTTTGATGCATAGTTTGCTTGTTTTGATGAAACTATAGATTTATATCAGTGGATTAAGCCATGGTGAAAGGATCGATATAGTTGACTAGACGGGGGGGGGGGGGAATAGGCAACTAACAATTTTTAGCTTTTCTTTACCAAATTAAACTTTGCATCAAAGTAGGTTGTCTAGATATGCAACTAGATGAACAACGTATATGATGCAACAACAATAAGCACACAAGCAAGCAAGGGATATAACACAAGTAAGCTTGGAAAAGTAAAGGCGCGAGATAACCAAGAGTGGAGCCGGCGAAGACGAGGATGTGTTACTGAAGTTCCTTCCTTTTGAGGGGAAGTATGTCTCCGTTAGAGCGGTGTGGAGGCACAATGCTCCCCAAGAAGCTACTAGGGCCACCGTATTCTCCTCACGCCCTCACACAATGCGAGATGCCATGATTCCACTATTGGTGCCCTTGAAGGCGGCGACCGAACCTTTACAAACAAGGTTGGGGCAATCTCCACAACTTAATTGGAGGCTCCCAACGACACCACGAAGCTTCACCACAATGGACTATGGCTCCGAGGTGACCTCAACCGTCTAGGGTGCTCAAACACCCAAGAGTAACAAGATCCGCTAGGGATTAGTGGGGGGAATCAAATTTCTCTTGGTGGAAGTGTAGATCGGGTCCTTCTCAACCAATCCCGAGCAAGTCAACAAGTTTGATTGGCTAGGGAGAGAGATCGGGCGAAAATGGAGCTTTGAGCAACAATGGAGTTTGGGGATGGAAGAGGTGAGTCTTCTTGGAGAAGAAGACCCCCTTATATAGTGGGGGGACAATTCCAACCGTTACCCACCACTCAGCCCACGACCATGCAGTACTACTCACGGGCTCTTGGTACTATCATGGCGGACATGCGGTACTACCGTATGCAAAGCAGAGCTGGACTCGAGCAGAAGAGCACAGACAAGGCACGGTAGAACCGCAGGCGCGGTACTACCGCGACCCTGTGCGGTACTACCGCGGGGCAGCCACAGTCCAAGCACGGTAGGCACAGATGTAGAAAAATAAATCCGTGACTACCTCTGCTGAGATTTTATCGATGCAAAAATCCGACACGGTACTACCACGAACTAGGGGTGCAGTAGTACCGTGCAGGGTGCGGATGTAAAAAATTACATCCGCCCCTACCTCCGCTCCTGCTGCTGCACCTGGCCAGGCGACACGGTACTACCGCGCCACAGCATGGTACTACCGCGTAGGGCACGGATGAAAAAAATATTACATCCGCCCCTACTACCGCTTGTGCAGCGGCGCCAGGCCAGAACTCACGGTACTACCGCTTAGGAGGAGCAGTACTACCGTGGAATCCCATGGTACTACCATGCCGTAGCCCGGTACTACCGCTGGCTCCTGCGGTAGTACCGCTCAGAGGAGCAGTACTACCGCAAGCCTGAGAAGAGCAACTCGGAGTCCTTCATTTCGCAGAGACAAGTTGAGACGGAGGAGAACTCCAAAGGGCCAAAGGAAAGGCAGTGCAAAAAGGGACGTGTATGTGAGATTCCACCCAAACCTTTCCAAAGTGGACCCCCTCTTAATAGTACGGCTTTCCTACGACTCAACTCCACCGAAAAGAACCGTAGAGAAACATCGTCTTCAATAATCTTCGAGGGGCATCAAATCGTCTCGTGTTTAGTCATGATATATCTGAAAAGCTCAGTACACACGATTAGTCCGCAAAAGCATTGTCATCAATCACCAAAACTACTAAGGGACAAGAATGCCCTTACAATCTCCCCTTTTTGGTGGATTGATGAAATACGGGATTTGCACAAAGGGAAAGAATATAGCACAAGCAAACCCCACATCTCTAGAATATAGACGAGCTCCCCCTAGATTCGTGCTAGAGAGTAAAGTGCTCTGGACTGCACGGCACGGATACTAGGATCACCACTCCCCCTATATTTTAGATACAAAGCATATCTTGCAAAGATATGGCTAACACTAAACAAGATAGTAAATATGAGCATAACTAGATAGCACGATATATCATAAGCTCAATAAGGAAATAAGGCACGATAGAGTGCATATGTCTTACACCATATGATAAACTTAGTCTCACGAGCACAACCAAACCAAAGCAAACAAGTTCAACAGACGGAAAGCAAAGCAAACGGCAAAGCACACAACACACGACACACAAATCATCCTACACTCTCTCCCCCTTTGGCATCGAGACACAAATAAGGCAGAGAGGGCACCTACAACAAAGGTGGTAGCTCAGGCGGAAAACGACTCCTCGTCGCCAGACTCCACAGCAGGAATGTACTCCTCCTCAGAATCGGTCCACTTGTAGCCCTGCTTAGCCATCCTGGCAGCCTCAGGGGTGATGTGCCTCTCAAAGCCGCTGGCCACGTCCTCGCCGCATGCCCTCAAAATCTTGTTGTCGCGACGGCGACCCTCCTTCTGAGCAACATGGGCCTTGTACTGACTCTAGACCTGCATGCAGAAAAGCCTCTTCATCTTGATCTTCAGCTTCTTCGCCCAAGAGGGCTCAGCAGAGGGAGTAGTGAAAGCAGAACGGTCCTCAACAGCTTCTTCCTCCTCAATCTCCTCCTCATCCACAGCCATCCTGGCAGCCTCAGCAGAAGTGGTGGTGTTAGCACATTGGGGCTTGATGCGGAGCCTGATGGGCTCATGACGAATCCAACCTGGAGCTTCAAACTCATCATTGGGAAAGTGCTTCTCCCAAGTCTTGGAGATCAGGTGAAACAGGTAAGGCCCATAGATGGGGACCTTATGGTTGAGCACGGCGAACTGAAGCTCTCACCACATGATATGTGAGACATCAAGTGGCTGAGTCTGAGCCTGACAGGGCTCCTCACAAAGGAGCATCATGTCAACGAGGTAAGCATGCACCTGACCCACGTCACCAATGCGTGGGAAGAGTGTGTTCCGGAAGAGCCGATGCATGATGTCAAGGAAGGGATTAAGCACCCTGAGGGAGTCCTGGACTAGGGGGTGTCCGGATAGCCGAACTATCATCATTGGCCGGACTCCAAGACTATGAAGATACAAGATTGAAGACTTCGTCCCGTGTCCGGATGGGACTTTCCTTGGCGTGGAAGGCAAGCTTGGAAATACGGATATGTAGATCTCCTACCATTGTAACCGACTCTGTGTAACCCTAGCCCTCTCCGGTGTCTATATAAACCGGAGGGTTTTAGTCCATAGGACGAACAACAATCATACCATAGGCAAGCTTCTAGGGTTTAGCCTCCTCGATCTCGTGGTAGATCTAATCTTGTACTACCCATATCATCAATATCAATCAAGCAGGAGTAGGGTTTTACCTCCATCGAGAGGGCCCGAACCTGGGTAAAAACATCGTGTCCCTTGTCTCCTGTAACCATCCGCCTAGACGCACAGTTCGGGACCCCCTACCCGAGATCCGCCGGTTTTGACACCGACATTGGTGCTTTCATTGAGAGTTCCTCTGTGCCATCGCAATCAGGAAGGATGCCTCTTCCCGTCTTTAAAGACGGTACCGTTGCCAAAGGAGCTTTGGCCACCGGCTAAACTATCAGGGTAGGTGGTTTTCTTATGACCGCCTGTTCGGCCACCGCTCCAACAATGACCTCTCGGGTCATCAAAAGCGATCTTCACGTTAACTCGGAACTCGCCGAGCAGCTAGATCCGATGGAGCTCTCCTCCGTAAACGAGCTCTTGGATCGCATCGCCGCCCAGGGAGTCGCTACAGACTACGATCAGCTTGGTCTTAAAACCGATCTGAGAGAGATCAACTCTCCCCAGGCTACCCACCACGTTGTCGTGGTAGAGGAACAGTGCGGCGACTCTTCTTCTATATTAAAGACCAGTTATGTCCGGATTCCTGATCCCTCCTTGCCGGATTCCCGCGGAGAGACGGACGTCAGTCAAGTACTGAACCTAAAGTCAGGCAGCGGACTAGATTCGTTGGACAACATCCAGCAATCCAAGCTTACAAATTCAGAAACTTTTCGGCCCTTGAGCCTCAGATTGGGCGGGGTTCCGAATTTAATTCCACCCGCCCACCCAAACACAAGCGATCTATCTCAAATACGGCAAGAGCCCGCTGAAATAGTACATCATTACTGGGCCAGATTCCTCCTAGTCATGGACAGGATAAAGGACTGCCGTGAGGAAAGCGCAATCTCAATTTTCTGCAACAATTGCACGGACAAGGGAATCATGAACGCCATAAGTTGTCGTGAAATTACACGCCACGACCAAGGCCCATAGTACGAAAGTACTGTGCGATGGAGAGTGCCTCGCAAACCGAAACCAAGTTTTGGGACAATCCGGCTCCGAACACAACCCTAGTCCGAAATAAAAGGGTGCATCATGCTCAAGCACCTGGGATAAAAACCAAAAAGCAAAAAACCCCTAAAGGGCACGGAACCGTACTGGAGGGATGGCTCAGCGGACCCTGTAAAATCCATAGTACAGAGGGCGCCACTCCAACACATAGCCTTCGAGCATGTTGGATACTATGGCAGGTGGCCAAAAGTGGCGAAGAGCTTCTAGCCCCAGAGAACCAGCCCAATAGTACCAGTACGGTATTAATAGTCTTCGAGACTTTCGCATCAAATAATATGCGGAAACGAACACTCCGCAGCCTCGCCGAAGTCTACCAAGTAGCAACAATAAATCCATGGAGCGACACGGCTATTATCTTCAACGCCAGCGATGAACCTAAATTCCGAACAGCCCGAGCACCAGCCGCATTGGTCCTCAGTCCAATGTGGACGGCTTTTGTCTTAGTAAGGTACTCATGGATGGCGGCAGCGGATTAAACCTCATCTACGAGGAAACCCTTCGAAAAATGGAAATAGACTAGAGCCGCATTGAGCGAAGCAGCACAACCTTTAGAGGAATAATCCCTAGTCGGGAAGCACGCTGCACAGGAAAAATTACACTGGATGTGGTGTTCGGCTCGCCGGACAATTCCAAGTCCAAGGAGGTCACGTTCCAAGTGGCCCTGTTCAGCAGCGGATATCACGCTTTATTAGGGCGAGAGGCATTCACAATTTTTCAAGCTATACCCCATTACGGGTACATGAAGCTTAAAATGCCCGGGCCCAATGGAATCATCACTCTTGTCAGTGATCCGGACAGAGCACTCCGCACCGAAAACAAGACAGCCACACTAGCCCTAGAGGCACTATCCAAAGCCCTAGCGGCAGAGGAACTCACTGCGCTGCGCTCCACGGTGAACAGGGACGATGTGATACTCGATAAGAGATCCAAGTCCACCTCTTTTAAGCCAGCGGACGAAATAGTCAAATTCCAAGTCCATCCAACGGACCCTACAAAGACGGCCTCCATTGGGGCACAATTAAACCCTGATGTAGACGCCGCACTACGAGAATTCCTTCGAAAATTGGGATATCTTTGCTCGCACCCTTCAGATATGCCAGAATCCCATGCAGAGTTGGCGAACACAGCCTAAACATCCTAAAAGGATTCAAGCCACCAAACAGCTCTCGGCGATTTTCTCAACCCAAAAGACAGGCAATGGGAGAGGAGATAGCCAAACTATTAGAAGTCGGATTCATCAGAGACATAAAACATCTGGACTGGCTAGCAAACCTGGTAGTGGTACCAAAAAAGGACAAATCCTGGCGCCTGTGTGTCGATTTTAAAGACCTTACCAAGGCTTGTCCAAAGGATCCTTTCCCCCTTCCCCGCATCGATCAAATCATCGATTCTACCGCAGGGCACGATTCATTGTGCTTCCTCGATGCATACTCCGGCTACCATCAAATCAAGATGGCGGAGACAGACCAAGCCGCAACGGCATTCATTACTCCATACGGACCATTCTGCTTCAACACAATGCCCTTCGGGCTCAAAAACGTCGGCGAACATATCAGCGCATGATTCAGACATGTCTGGCAACCCAGATCGGGAAAATAGTGGAGGCATACGTAGACGATGTGGTCGTCAAGACTAAACACGTCGAAACTCTAGTAGACGATTTGAGGCTCACATTCGACAACCTCCGAGCATATGACATTAAGCTCAACCCAGAAAAATGCGTTTTCACGTACCAGCCGGCAAGCTCTTGGGCTTCATTTATCCGGTAGAGGAATTGAAGCAAACCCAGCCAAGATCCGAGCTCTGTCACAGTTGGATATACCAAAAGACCTCAAACAAATACAAAAATTAACTGGACGCGTGGCGACTCTAAGCCACTTCATCTCCTGCTTGGGAGAAAAGGCATTGCCCCTTTGTCGCCTCCTCCGGCGCACCGAACACTTCGAATGGACGGATGCTGCCACGGCCAGACTTGAAGAAAGAAAGGCCATATTGGCAACAAATCCGGTCCTGGCCGCGCCCAACTTGGGTGAACCAATGTTATTATACATCGCGGCAACACATCAGGTTATAAGCGCAGTGCTCGCCGTCGAACGAGAAACAGAAGGACACAAATTCCCTCTTCAAAAACCAGTGTACTACGTATCCACTATCTTAACTCCATGCAAGTCCCGGTATCCACATTATCAAAAGATAGCGTACGTGGTGTTCATGGCATCCCAGAAGCTGCGACACTACTTTCAAGAGTGTTCGATAACAGTAGCCTCCGAAGTACCTCTCAAAGACATTGTAAACAACCGCGACGCAACGGGCAGGATTGCAAAATGGGACATTGAGCTCCTACCATTTGACATAACCTAAAAACCACGGCGAGCTATAAAGTCACAAGTTTTGGCCGACTTCATCGCTGAATGGACTGAAGCCGAACTCCCTAAAGAGTATGGCGCATACTCCAATTGGATCATGCGCTTCGACGGCTCCAAAATGTTGGCCGGCTTGGGGGCTGGCGTCGTCTTGACATCCCCAACCGGAGACACAGTCCAATACGTACTTCAGATAATGTACACGGACTCCAACAATGCAGCCGAATACGAGGCCCTTCTACACGGTCTCCGGATGGCAATCTCCATGGGCATTCAACGCCTAGAGGTCCGCGGGGATTCAAACCTCTCAATATCCCAAGTAAATGGAGACTTTGACGCCAAGGATCCGAAAATGGCAGCCTACCGTAACGTCGTCTTAAAAATGCAGCTCAGTTTGAAGGACTCGAATTCCACCATGTAGCCTGGGATAATAACCAGGCGGCCGACGTGTTGGCACGCATCGGCGCAAAGCGCGACGCCGTCCCTCCAAACATCTTCCTGGAGCGGCTTTTTAGGCCATCCGTATTATGGGAAGAGGAGTCCGGAAACAACAACCCGGAACCAACCGCACCGCCCAACATCGAACATTCTGACACAATCGGCGGCTCAGCCAATGAAATAATACCTTCAGCCCACGAAATAATGCCAGTCATTGTCGCGTGGACGGAACCATTCCTACCCTACTTAACTAGGCAGGAACTTCCCGAAGACCAAAACGAGGCCCGCTGCATAGTACGGTGATCTAAAGCCTACAAGGTCCATGAGGGAGAGCTTTATAAGAAAAGCACAACCGGAGTCCTTCAAAGGTGAATCTCCGAAGAGGAAGGGCGAAATCTTCTGGCTGAAAATCACGCCGGACTCTGCGGGCACCATGCCGCAGCCCGGGCCCTAGTAGGCAAGGCCTTCCGTACAGGATTTTATTGGCCGACTGCCCAGGCAGATGCTCAGGACTTAGTCCAACGGTGCGTCGGTTGCCAGCTCTTTGCTAATCAAAGCCACATGCCACCCACCGCCCTCAAAACTATACCCATCACCGGCCGTCATGTGCAGGGGCTTGACATGGTTGGACCCCTTAAAGGGGGAACCCACAAGCAAAAATACCTATTGGTCATGGTGGACAAATTCACCAAATGGATAGAGGCCAAGCCAGTTAAAACAGCCGAATCCGGACATGTCATAGACTTCATATCTGGGGTAGTACACCGTTATGGCGTCCCCCACAGCATCATCACTGATAACGGCACGAACTTCATGGCCGACGAGGTTAAACTCTGGTGCAAAAATATGGGCATCAAGCTCGACTATGCTTCAGTCTATCACCCTCAAACTAACGGTCAAGTCGAACGAGCAAATGGTCTAATCATGAGCGGCATCAAACCCAGTGTTAGTGCGGTCCTCACGGAATCTAACACGACCGGGTGGAGGAGCTCGACCAGACTGGGGCTGCGGACCACGCCAAACCAAGACTACCGGTTCACACCATTTTTATGGTGTACGGCGCAAAGGCAGTTTTGCCCTGCGATATAATTCATTACGCACCTCGCGTGCGCATGTACGAAGAAAGAGAAGCCGAGTTGGATTGGTAGGACAATTTGGACGCCTTAGAAGAGGAGCGCGACGTGGCAAAAGCTCGTTCCGCATTCTATCAACAGCAGGCTCGAAGATATCAAAGCAGAGAGGTACGGGCCAAAACTTACAATGTTGGTGAACTAGTTCTACGCTCACGGACAAGAAAAGGACAAACTCAAGCCCAAATGGGAAGGTCCTTCATCATCGACCAAGTCGACCGGCGGAGCATACCGTCTGCAAACGACGGACAACCGACTCGAGCCGAACCCATGGAACGCAGCCCGTCTCCGAAGATTCTACGCCTAGCGCCGGACTCAGAGTTCGTCTCCTTCCTCCGTCCACATTTTCTACTTTACCTGTCTTTTGTTTCTCTCTTTCTTCCTCCTTTTTTTCGTACAACCTTGAGGGCTGATCTGCGCATTGTTCGCACACACTTGACGTGCTACTCGCACTCATTATACCTGGAGGCTTCTTTAACAGAAGCTTATTTATATGGGCTTCATGCCCAACACATGTGTCACACTTCCGCATGGACCTTTTATTCACCATTATATGCATTGATATGATTTAAGTTTTGGCCAAGCTGGGTTGTCTGGCTCCTGTGCTTACCCCTACGTTCCCGAATGTGTACCTCAGACTGGGTGAAGCCGAAAGGTAGCGTTCCTAAGGGAATATTCGGTCGGTGACTTGAAAGATGATTTCTTACTTATTTACTTATCTGCCCCTAGATGCTTTTACGCTTTTTCGCGATCCGACATGCACTTTAGGGCATGCCTCCTGTGGAAAGGAACCCCTAACGGAACTATTCTCCCCGAAGATGTTTCTTACTAACCATGTAATATAACATAACTAGTTGGGCACTTGTCTGATAAAGCACTAATGACCCCTACGCCTGGTCTCCATGCATGCCCCGGTTTTTACATAACCGTGAGGGTATTCGGACACACTCTGGACTTTTGGGTCCCGAGGTTGAAGCGAAAAGGTCCGCAAAGACAAACAATCTACAATCCGGCTAGAAGGCATTTTACAAGTCATTTTAAATTACATCGTCAAATTGACTGATTGTACTCCTCTTCAATCCCATCTAACAGGCTGTCTAGTTTACAGTCCCGTTGGGAATACTTAGCGGCCAACTCTACTTGGCCGTACATTAAGCTCACAGGATCTCCTTCCCATCGGGCCCCACAGTCCGACCTCGCCATGTGGTTTGGATCAGCCTTCGTGTACGCGCCTTCACCATGGCCCAGCCTCCTGGCGCCTTGACGGCAGCCGATATCTTCCATAGACGGAAGCGCTGCCGTGCTCCCTGAAGCTTCTCCGCAAGCCCTCCAAGACCCTCGGGTAGGGAGACGGGCGGCCATAAGGCCTGGACAACGCTGCTCATCACCTGCCGAACACGTTCGTGCAGTTGCAGCAGCTCAGGAAGTAGGTCACCCGTTGAACCGACATTTCTCCGCAGACGACACGTGAGCACACCTATGCATAAATTTCGTCAATCGACTTCCTCGCCGAACTCTTCTTTTCAAAAGAGTTTGCTCAAGCACTTACTATAAATGCCGCGACGAAGCCGCTGATTCTCCTTCACGGAGTCAGACAGCTGGACCCGAACATCTTTTAGTTCTTCGCCCAGCTGGGTGTTGGCATCTTGGAGTTTGTTCCTCTCCTGCTGCACCCTCATAAGCACCTTCTCGCCGGCCTTCAGCTGGCGGAGTAGATGTTGCTTGTCCGGATCTAGTCCGGCACCATCTACAATATTATTGTCAGACTTCTACACACGCCGCACTTCATAAACTACTTATCTTTTCGAAGTATGTATTACCAGAGGGGGTCTCTGTGGATCCCCCGCGGCGGCTAGTGCGGCCTCAAGTTGGGCCTTGCACCCTTGAAGCTCCTGGGACAGGTAGGTATTCTTCTCTATAAGATCCTGCATAACAAATGATCCTTAAATCAGTTATTCTAACTATTTTAAGTCTCGGGGCTACTGGCATACATAACTATTAAAATTCCTCACCCATATGTCTTTCACATACTGCTCCATGGCTCTGGTTAGACCATCTCGAGTGGCACGGAGGTGCGCGTCTCCCGCATTAAAGGCATTCAACGCCTCCGAGGAGAAATACGCGTCACGAAGAACTGTCCGGCGGCGCCTATGATTCATGGCGCTCTCCACCTCAGACATGATGGCTGACAGCCTGTCGGCATCCTCCGTTGGAGGAGCATCCGGCTCACGCCTAGTGTTCGCCTCCCCCTCCGGACCAGGCGTTGGAGCCTGGCTGGCGGAGGCTTGATTGGCAACCTCTCCGGACATAGTCCGGCAAGCGCTCTTTCTCCTGGAAAAATCATGAGCGTTAATATACCTCCCAGGAACCTTTCCTTTAAACACGGTGGTGCGTCATACCGTTGCGGCGACGTTTCGATTCGCACCGCACTCCTCTTCCGCCTACTGGGCCGAACTGACCCTTGTTGGTCAGCCGCCGCGGGTTCGGCTTCCTTCCTTAAAGGCACCTCCTACGGAGCACCGTTGGTATACGGTGGTGAGAAATAAGCATGGATAAGCAATGATGTCAGGACTCCGATCACAGTTACCTGGGAAGCCGGAGATAAACTGGGGTAGTCGGCCGTAATGGTGACAAAAGCATTGTCCATGCTATGTTGGTGGAACACCCCATCAATCAGCTCCACCTTTATGTCCGGATCCTCTTCAGAGGCCGGACCAAGGGATCGTCCCGGATCCTCGGGCTGTGGAGTCAGGCTGTGTATGCCCTCTACGTCCCGGCGCAGCTCCTGCATTGAAATCACGAAGTGAGACACTTAACTTTGGGAATATGGATCGGATAGATAAACGTCCGCTTACCCAGCTCCGAGGGTTATTCATGGAGAATCCATTCAATGGACTCGCGCGGAGGAAGTCCTCTTTATCCCCCTTGTACAAGCCGGACAGGATCTTCACCAGATCGGCAACCGATCCCGGCCCCTTGCGGCCATGACGGGTGGCGTCATCCTCCCCGTTGAAATCCCACATGGGGTGGCCCCTATATTGGAGCGGTTGCACCCCTCGCATGATGCACGTGTCCATGACTCCAATCATGGTCAATCCGGAATGAGCCAGTAACCGTATCCGGCCCATCAGATATTGGACGCCCCTATCATTCTCCCGTTGAGGGCTCCGCGGGCGCCAGCTCAGGCGTTTCTTTAGAGGAGCGTTGCTGAACTCCGGGAGGCCGATCCGAATTGGGTCTGGCAGTGGGGCGTCTTCCATATAAAACCATTCCGAAGGCCAGTCTTCGGACGCCTTCTTCGGGGTTCCGGATAGATATCCGGTCCCGATGATGCTCCATATTTCGGCTCCGCCCACTTGATATATCGACCCCTCATGAGAACGGGGTACGAGGCAAAACAATCTCTTCCACAGCACAAAATGGGCCTCGATGCAAAAGAACAGCTCGCAAAGGGCTACAAAGCCCGCGATGTGCAAGATGGAGGCAGGTGTAAGGTGGTGAAGCTGGAGTCCATAGAACTCCAGGAGCCCCCGGAGAAACGGATGTATGGGAAATCCGAGTCCCCTTATTAGATAAGGGATGAAGCATACCCGCTCTCCTTTGGAGGGATTGGGGATGCTCTCCGCCTGCTTTCCACCCTTGTAGGTGGCCAGTCCGGCTCGAAACGGAACCATGAAGGCTGGGGGAAGGTATCCCTCTGCTTGGAGTGTCATTAGCTCGCTATGCGGGACTAAACATCTCCTCCAATCTCCTGGCTGAGGGCTGGGAGCGTGAGAGGAGGAGCCGCTTCGACTGTCCATGATGGAGGGGATTTTTGTCAGAGGCACTTCGATGAGTACTCGCGGAAGGAGGATGGTGTGATTAGGATCTAGATCCTCGCCCCTCTTATAGGCAGCTTATTCGCGCAGCTAGGGGGTAAAATGTAAAAATACCCTGGCTTTTCGCATTCATACGACACGTGGAAGAGGGCCATTATTGGACGTGGAAGCCAAGGAGCGCAACATTTATAAGGAAGCCGGACACTATTCGGCAAGCACATGGAATTTGGAGGAGAACCCGCCTTCCAAAGCCGAAGACAATATACGCGCCGGACTCATCGTCATTGAAGCCTGGTTCGAGGGCTACGGAGGGAGTCCTGGACTAGGGGGTGTCCGGATAGCCGAACTATCATCATTGGCCGGACTCCAAGACTATGAAGATACAAGATTGAAGACTTCGTCCCGTGTCCGGATGGGACTTTCCTTGGCGTGGAAGGCAAGCTTGGCAATACGGATATGTAGATCTCCTACCATTGTAACCGACTCTGTGTAACCCTAGCCCTCTCCGGTGTCTATACAAACCGGAGGGTTTTAGTCCATAGGACGAACAACAATCATACCATAGGCTAGCTTCTATGTTTAGCCTCCTCGATCTCATGGTAGATCTACTCTTGTACTACCCATATCATCAATATCAATCAAGCAGGAGTAGGGTTTTACCTCCATCGAGAGGGCCCAAACCTGAGTAAAAACATCGTGTCCCTTGTCTCCTATAACCATCCGCCTAGACGCACAGTTCGGGACCCCCTACCCGAGATCCGCCGGTTTTGACACTGACACACCCACACCTGCTTCTTGTTGGGAAGAGTCTTCTGAACAAGGAATGGCATGAGCTTGTTCTTCTTGGCAGACTTAGAGTTGGCATGAGGGCGAACTCCAACTGGCGTGTCGAGCCCTTCATCTGGAACGTTAAGCAACTCCATGAAATCCTTCCATGTAGCAGACATCCGGCAACCATTGGTCATCCAAGTCATGGTCCTTGCTTCATCGACGCCGAAGTAGACCAAAGCAAAGAACTGTGCTATGATCTCTGGATCAAAATCCTTGTGGAAGGTGAGCAAGTGCTCAATGCCGAACTGCTCCACTAGATCCAAGGCCTCTCCAAAGTACCCACGGTGCTTGTCCTGCCTCATATGATGCATGTCAATATAGTGAACTTCCACGTAGAGGTTCTGCTTGGCCTTGATCACATCCAGATAGATCAGATTCTGCTGCTTGGTCCAGAAGAGATTATTGCCTTTCAAGTTAGCCTGGGGATTCACATAGGGATTGAGCTTCCTTCGAATAACAAACTCGGCCTGGGGCATCTCATCCATGCCCATGACGGGCTCCTTCTACTTGTTGGCGGTGTGCTTGGTCCTGCATTGGGAAGCAGATGACCCCTATGGAGCTTCATCTGGGTTGCGCAGCCGCTTTGACCCTGTGTCACGGCTGGGATTCGAGCGACGAGCAATACAACCAGAGCCACCACCTAGACACAAAACACAAGAACACACACGGTAAACAAGACGGATCAATGCAAAAGACAGAGGCCAAAGCTGAAGGAAACAAATAAGCACAAGATCTGGACAGAAAAAGAGCGCTGCATGAATCCACGGTAGTACTAGGCCGGTGTACGGATGTAAAAAATTACATGCGCTCCATCCGTGGTAGTATCATGCCGGGGTGGCACGGTAGTACCGCGCCTGGGGCAGAAGTAATTTTTTACTTCCGGGCGCCAAGCGGTAGTACTGCACCAAGGTACGGAAGTGCCGCATGGCGCCAGATACAGGCGAGGCCGCGGTAGTACCGCTCCAGGAGGAGCGGTAGTACCACGTGGATCGAAAGCCGTGATAAAGATTTGCGGATCTGGATCTAGAACCTCCGCACGACTACATCGGTACTACCGTTGATCAACCAAAACTATTTTGATTATCCAAAGAGCATGCTTACTACACTACCACGCTCCTACAAATCCCTCTTGCACAGATTTAGCCAAAAATCTCAAGAACACCACATGCATCTCCCCAAGACCTAAAAGCACATGGAAGGATGAAAAGGAGAGGAACTTGGGGAAAAACCTTGGTCCATGGCAAGAGGGCGAGGTGGGGAACGATCCCACCGGTTGGAATCCGAGGAGAGCGGCCGGAGACGGAGATCCGGCGAAGGCCTCCGGCGACGTTCTTAGGCAGGAGAGAGAGAGAGACGGGGTGGGGAATAGAGATGAATGGGTATGGGGGAGTTAGAACCCCATGTCCTGCTCTTAACCCCTACATGCTCACACACGGCGGAAGTACCATGGTCATCATGATAGTACCGCCCGGAAGTAATACACATGGCGGTAGTACCGCTCTTCCAGCGGGAGTAAAAAATTACTGCCGCGATGGTAGCAGTAGTAACGTGCCCCTGGGAGGCAACTGAGCAAGCAAAAAGCTACCAACTCCTGCGGTAGTACCATGGCCTGCCACTATAGTACCGTAACCCAAGAAAGTGCAAGTTTCACACAAGAGCAAAAGCAAAACAACCTTCGGAAACACCAACAACAAAGAGGCGAACACAAATGACGACACAAACTCGCACAGGGAAGAGGAAAGCACAAAACAACGAAGACCAACCACGAGACACAACCTCTGCAAGGAGAGGGCGGTGGCCAGAGCCACCTATGTTTGAGTCAATTGGTATGGCACCACGAAGAATTATCCTTGGGCCCATGACCAAAACTCGTCTTTGAAGCACAAGTACCATCAAAAATGGCTAATTTGAAAGAGTTGATCAATTTATGCATAATGGGGGGAGGGAGAGTTCATTGAGAGAACAACACTCCCCCTATGTCCATGCCTACACATAAACTAGACAACAAGTTGAGTGTGGTGGGATGTGCAAGGGTTCAAGTCACATTGCTCGAATCAATGATATTTAGCTCATGCCTTAACTCGCGAAATCTTGCTTCATCCAAGGGCTTTGTGAAAATATCTGCAAGGTTATCATGAGTGTTGACATACTTGAGCTCGATCTCCCCTCGCCTAATATGATCCCGGATGAAGTGATGCCGAATCTCAATATGCTTCGTCTTGAAGTGTTGCACCGGGTTGAGAGAAATCTTGATGGCACTTTCATTGTCACACCAAAGAGGCACTTTGTCACAAATGACACTGTAATCCTTTAAAGTTTGCCTCATCCATAAGAGTTGAGCACAACAACTACCGGCTGCCACATATTCCGCTTCGGTGGACTAGAGAGACACACAACTTTGCTTCTTGGAAGACCAACTTACCAAAGAGCAACCCAGAAATTGGCACCCTCCAGAAGTGGACTTCCTATCCACTTCGTCTCCTGCCCAATCGGAATCCGAATATCCTTCAAGCTTGAAGTTTGCTCCTCTTGGGTACCATAAGCCAAAGTTTGGGGTATGCGCCAAATATCGAAAGATTCGCTTGACCGCCACATAGTGACTTTCCTTCGGTGCGGCTTGAAACCGTGCACATATTCCCACACTCAACATGATATCCGGTCTAGATGCACAAAGGTAAAGCAAGGAGCCAATCATGGAGCGATATATGTTTTGATCCACCGCTTTACCATTGGGATCAATGTCAAGTTAGCACTTGGTAGGCATTGGAGTAGAAGCCGGCTTGACATCACTTAGCTTGAATCTTTTGAGCATGTCTTGAGTGTATTTGGCTTGGTTGATGAAGGTACCTTCTGTTCTTTGCTTGATATCGAAACCAAGGAAGAACTTCAACTCTCCCATCAAAGACATCTTGAACTTAGAGGTCATGAGAGCGGCAAATTCCTCATTGAAAGCTTTGTTAGGGGAACCAAAGATAATATCATCAACATATAGTTGGCATACAAACAACTCCCCTTTGACCTTCTTAGTAAAAAGAGTGGGATCGATTTGCCCAACTTCAAATCCACTATCTTGTAACAACTCGGTAAGGTGGTCGTACCACGCATGTGGGGCTTGCTTAAGGCCATAGAGTGCCTTATCGAGTTGATACACATGATCTGGGAAGTAGGGATCCTCGAACCCGGGGGGTTGCTTGACATAAACCAACTCATTAATAGGACCATTAAGAAAAGCACTCTTCACATCCATTTGTTGTAACTTAAAGTTGTGATGGGAAGCACAAGCAATCAACAAATGAATGGACTCAAGGCGAGCAACGGGAGCAAAGGTTTCACCATAGTCGATACCCTCGACTTGGGAGTAGCCTTGTGCTACCAATCTTGCCTTGTTGCGAATGATGTTCCCATGAGCATCTTGCTTGTTCTTGAATATCCACTTGGTTCCAATGACGTTGTGGTTCCCCGACGGCATTGGCACCAATCTCCACACCTTGTTGTACTCGAAGTTGTTGAGTTCTTCATGCATGGCATTGAGCCAATCCGAATCTTCGAGCGCCTCATAGACCTTTTGGGGTTCAACACAAAGACAAACGCGTGATGTTCACAATAGTTTGCCAATTGTCTACGAGTGCTTACCCCCTTTCTTAGGCTTCCAACCACGTTCTCCATGAGATGACCTTGGGTGGTGAGCTTGGAAGCAATCTTCACGGCACGACGCTCTAATTCCTCCTCGGATGTGGAAGGAGGAGGATTAACTTGATTATCCTGAGCGCCGTCATGAGCTTGTTCTGGACCTTGAGCTTGCTCTTGATCTTGAATTTGCTTGAGGGGGAGAACTTGACCTTGGGCATCATTTGGTGGTTCACCACCATCTTGAGGTTGATCTTGCCCTTGGTCTTGTTCACGCGGTTGATGGCCTTCACTTTGTTCTTCGGAAGCGTGTGGGTCTTGGGGAAGTGATGGCTCCACTTGAGTGGAGCATTGTCCTTCTCCTTCGGCCACAAGGGGTTCTTTAATGGGTAGAATATGACCAATACCCATTCTTCTTATGGCTTGGGGAGGAATTTCATCACCTACATCACAAGTACCACTTTGCTCCACTTGGGAGCCGTTATTTTCGTCAAACTCCATGTTACACGTCTCCTCAATGAGTCCCTCCGGTGGACTTGTTGAGGACATGGTAAGCATGAGAGTTTGTAGCATAACCAACAAATATGCCCTCATAAGCTCTAGCCTCAAATTTAGACAAATGAACACCTTTCTTGAGAATGAAACACTTACACCCAAACACCCGGAAATACTTGAGGTTGGGCTTGTTACCGGTGAGTATTTCATAAGGAGTCTTGTTCAAGCCTTTGCGGAAATAGAGCTGATTGGATGTATGACATGCTGTGTTGATGGCTTCAGCCCAAAAGTTGTATGGAGACTTGAACTCCATCATCATGGTCCTTGCCGCATCCATCAACGTCCGGTTCTTCCTCTCCGTGACACCATTTTGTTAAGGGGTATATGGTGCAGCATATTGATGCTTGATCCCCTCATCACTAAGAAACTCATCCAAAGTGTAGTTCTTGAACTCTGTGCCGTTGTCACTTCTTATTGTCAAGATCTTTGCATCATGTTAACGTTGAGCTTCATTTGCAAAGTTGATGACAGTTTGTTGAGTCTCACTCTTCCTCTTGAAGAAGTATACCCAACTGTATCTTGAATAATCATCCACAATCACCAAGCAATACTTTCTACCTCCAAGACTATCAAAGGATGGAAGCCCAAAGAGATCCATGTGAAGGAGCTCCAAGGGTCTCTTCGAGTAGATGATAGTCGTGGGAGGGTGAGCCTTCTCATGAAGCTTTCCTTCAATACAAGCGCTGCAAGCACGATCTTTGGAAAAACTAACATTTGTTAGTCCACGGACATGGTCCCCCTTGAGAAGACTTTGCAAAGATCTCATATTGACGTGGGCTAAACGGCGATGCCAAAGCCATCCCACATCAACTTTAGCCATTACACATGTCGCGGTCTTAGTGGGTTGCTCCGAAAAGTTAATCACATAAAGACCATTCTCGACATGCCCAACAAAGGCTACTTTAATAGTCTTGCTCCACAAGAGGGCCACGGTATCAATATCAAAGAAAATGGCAAAGCCCATGAGTGCAAGTTGACGAACGAAAATAAGATTGAATGCAAGGGACTCAACAAGCATGACTTTCTTGATCGTTAGATCGTGAGAAATGACAACCTTGCCAAGACCCAATACCTTAGAAGACGAGGCATCACCCCACTCAAAATTGGCGGGCATAGAAGGAATCTTGTGCACGTCCACCACCAAGTCCTTGCTTCCAGTCATATGATTCGTTGCTCCACTATCGAGCAACCATGATCCCCCACCGGAAGCAAACACCTACACGAGATCAATTCTTGGTTTTAGGTACCCATTTTGTAATGGGTCCTTTGATGTTAGTAACAAGGGTCTTAGGAACCCAAATAGACCATTCAATGTACTCATAAGGAGAACCAACAAATTTAGCATAAACATGCCCATCACTAGCACGACACAACACATAAGAAGAGTTAAAGTCGCCGGCTTTGTTGGAAGAGGTGGTTTTGCCCATTTTGATATCAACACCCTTCACATTTTTCTTCTTCTCCTTAGGAGCACCCTCTACCTCTTTCATAAAAGTTTGCTTGAGAGGAGGTCGTTTGGTCTTGTCGTTCTTCTTCTTGTTCTTGGACTTGGGTGCGAACCCAATTCCCTCCTTGGACACAACTTCCTTTTGATTGCTCAAAATGTCGTTGAGGTTCTTATCATCTTGAATGCATGTCACAAGGCCTTTCTCAAGTTGATCCTTCAACTTGGCATTCTCCTCGACAAGATGCACATGCTCACAACACGGGTTAGTGACATATGCATTATCAATTAATACCATATGAAGAAAGGTGGCCTTTTCCTTGGTTACCTTAACTTGGAGTTGAGCATGAGACTCCTTGAGGTTAGCATGAGCACCCTTCAAGACCTTGTGGGCCTTGTCAAGTACATCAAACTCCTCCTTGAGTCTAGCATGATCGACCCCAAGTTGAGCCTTCTCAGAAGTTAGCACATGAGACACAACAAGTGCATGATCAAGATCTTTCTTTAACTTAGCATGGTCATCGTTGTGTGACTCCTCAAGAGCCAAACGATGCCCACACTCTTCCTCAAGAGAATTAGAGAGATCTGATATCTCATCAGCATAGTCACGACTATGACCTTCCATCTTAGAGATGGTTTCTTTGTGAGCCTCGATCATGTCATTGGATTCACCAAGTCGTTCCAAGAGAGCAACAAAGTGCTTCTTGGATTTGCCCTTGAGCTTACTCATAAAGGACTCAAATTCATTCACATCCTCATTAGACCCCTCATGTCCATCAATGCAACCCGTCAAAGAGGGATTAGTAATGATGGTGGTTTTGATGTTGGGGGTTAGCTTGTTAGAGGCTTTGGCCATGAGGCACTTGGCGGTGATGTTCTCGTTGGGTGAATCGATGAGAGACATCCGGGAAGTTGTTGCAATGGCAACGGATGCCATGGACATTGCTTCACTATCTTCATCATCATCGTCATCCTCACGGTATTCTTCTTGAACCACCAACCCTCGAGTACGAGTCTTTTTGGTGAAGTTGTTCTTGTTGGGGAAGGACTTGGCTTTGTCTTTTCAGATGAGCTTGCCACCATTGCCTTCCCGCTTCTCGTAAGGACAATCTGCAACGAAATGGCTCACATTGCCATAGTTGTAACAAGTTCTTACTCGTTGCTTGCCCTTGAAGCCACTTGAGTTAGTCTTGTTGAAATTGGGCCTTGAGTTCTTCTTGCTCCAAAATTGCCTTGAAGCAAGAGCCATGTGCTCATGATAATCATATTTTGTATCTTCGGGGTTGCTCTCATCTTCTTCCTCTTCTTCCACAATAACCTTGGCCTTCAAGGCAAGGTTGGGCTTCTTTGCCCTTTGAGAGCGGAGCACCACGTTGTCGGCGGTCTTGTCCAAGATGCTCATAGCAACGAACTCATCCAACACTTCACTTGAGGTCACGGAGTGGAAGTCCGGTCTTTGACGAATGACGGAGGACATGGCCTTGTTGTAGGGCATCATGGCCTTGAGGAACTTGCGCTTGATCCAATTGTCATCCGTGTCCTTGCTCCCATGATCTCGGAGTGAGACCGCGAGTTTGGTTACTCTCCGAAAGAGCTCACGAGGTTCTTCATCTTCTTTCATTACAAACTCATCGGCTTCATCTTGCACCACTTCATAGTTGGAGCGTTGAATGCTTGCACTTCCCCGATAGAGAGACACAATGCATTGCCATGCGTCTTTGGCCATGGCATGGGGTCGGAGATGAGGGAGATCTTCGGGAAGGATAGCATCTTGGATGATGAAGAGAGCATTCTCATTGAATTGATTATCCACTGCTTCTCTAGGGGTGAAGTTGCTTCGGTCATGTGGATAGAAACCTTCTTCAATGATTCTCCAAAGATTAGTATTCACATGATTTAAATTACGCTTGAAGCGATACACCCAAGAATCAAAATCCTCATTTTTCACAATCTTAGGAGGAGGGCCGGCATGATTTAAATGAGTAGAGGGAATCGGTACTCCATAAGTTGGAGGTTCCACATGGGCAAATATGCCGGTGCCATTTCTACCACTAGTAGAAGGACCCTTCTCACTATTAGCTTCCCCCTTGTCGGAGTTAGCATCCGTCACCTTGTTAGTGGGATCACCCACTTGCAACGGCGAGGTAGATAGTTTAAGTCCTTCTAAGAATTTATTAAACATGCTTTCAACCTTGGTTGTCATGGAGGTTTTCAATGTGTCCAAGGCCACACTGAATTCCTCATAGGACACTGACGTTTCCCCATCACCCGTAGACGAGATCGGATTCACACTAGAGTGCTCCTCCTCCCCACCGTCTACGGTGTCAACCATACTCTTCGGACGACAAAGTCCTTAATAAAGAGACGAGGCTCTGATAACAATTGAAAGGATTGATATAGTTGACTAGGGGGGGTGAATAGGCAACTAACAATTTTTAGCTTTTCTTTACCAAATTAAACTTTGCATCAAAGTAGGTTGTCTAGATATGCAACTAGATGAACAACCTATATGATGCAACGATAACAAGCACACAAGCAAGCAAGGGATATAACACAAGTAAGCTTGGAAAAGTAAAGGTGCGAGATAACCAAGAGTGGAGCCGGTGAAGACGAGGATGTGTTACCAAAGTTCCTTCCTTTTGAGGGGAAGTACGTCTCCGTTAGAGCGGTGTGGAGGCACAATGCTCCCCAAGAAGCCACTAGGGCCACCGTATTCTCCTCACGCCCTCACACAATGCGAGATGTCGTGATTCCACTATTGGTGCCCTTAAAGGCGGCGACCGAACCTTTACAAACAAGGTTGGGGCAATCTCCACAACTTAATTGGAGGCTCCCAACGACACCACAAAGCTTCACCACAATGGACTATGGCTCCGAGGTGACCTCAACCGTCTAGGGTGCTCAAACACCCAAGAGTAACAAGATCCACTAGGGATTAGTGAGGGGAATCAAATTTCTCTTGGTGGAAGTGTAGATTGGGGCATTCTCAATCAATCCCGAGCAAATCAACAAGTTTGATTGGCTAGGGAGAGAGATCGGGCAAAAATGGAGCTTTGAGCAACAATGGAGTTTGGGGATGGAAGAGGTGAGTCTTCTTGAAGAAGAAGACCCCCTTATATAGTGGGGGGACAATTCCAACCGTTACCCACCACTCAGCCCGCGACCCACGGTACTACCGCACCACAGGAGAGGTACTACCGCACGGGCCTGTGGTACTACCGCGGCGGACCGCGGTACTACCATGGGCGCAGCAGAGCCTGGACCTGAACAGAAGAGCACAGACAAGGCACGGTAGAACCGCAGGCGCGGTACTACCGTGACCCTGTGCGGTACTACCGCAGGGCAGCCACAGTCCAGGCACGGTAGGCACAGATGTAAAAAATTACATCCGTGACTACCTCCGCTGAGATTTTATCGATGCGAAAATCCGAAACGGTACTACCGCGAACCAGGGGTGTGGTAATACCGTGCAGGGTGCGGATGTAAAAAATTACATCCGCCCCTACCTCCGCTCCTGCTGGTGCACCTGGCTAGGTGACACGTGAAGGAAATATGCCCTAGAGGCAATAATAAAGTTATTATTTATTTCCTTATATCATGATAAATGTTTATTATTCATGCTAGAATTGTATTAACCGGAAACATAATACATGTGTGAATACATCGACAAACAAAGTGTCACTAGTATGCCTCTACTTGACTAGCTTGTTAATCGAAGATGGTTATGTTTCCTAACCATAGACATGAGTTGTCATTTGATTAACGGGATCACATCATTAAAAGAATGATGTGATTGACATGACCCATTCCGTTAGCTTAGCACATGATCGTTTAGTATGTTGCTATTGCTTTCTTCATGACTTATACATGTTCCTGTAACTATGAGATTATGCCACTCCCATTTACCGGAGGAACACTTTGGGTGCTACCAAACGTCACAACATAACTGGGTGATTATAAAGGAGTACTACAGGTGTCTCCAAAGGTACATGTTGGGTTGGCGTATTTCGAGATTAGGTTTTGTCACTCCGATTGTCGGAGAGGTATCTCTGGGCCCTCTCGGTAATGCACATCACTATAAGCCTTGCAAGCAATATAGCTAATGAGTTAGTTACGGAATGATGCATTACGGAACGAGAAAAGAGACTTGCCGGTAACGAGATTGAACTAGGTATTGGATATCGACGATCGAATCTCGGGCAAGTAACATACCGATGACAAAGAGAACAACGTATGTTGTTATGCGGTTCGACCGATAAAGATCTTCGTAGAATATGTAGGAGCCAATATGGGCATCCAGGTTCCGCTATTGGTTATTGACCGAGAACAGTTCTAGGTCATGTCTACATAGTTCTCGAACCCGTAGGGTCCGCACGCTTAACGTTACGATGACAGTTATATTATGAGTTTATGAGTTTTGATGTACCAAAGGAGTTCAGAGTCCCGGATGAGATCGGGGACATGACGAGGAGTCTCAAAATGGTTGAGACGTAAAGATCGATATATTGGACGACTATATTCGGACTTCGAAAAGGTTCCGAGTGATTCGGGTATTTTTCGGAGTACCGGAGAGTTATGGGAATTCGCCAGGAGAAGTATTGGGCCATACGGGAAAGAGAGAGGGGCTGCCTAGGGCAGGCTGTGCGCCCCCCCAAGGCCTAGTCCGAATTGGACTAGGGGAGGGGCCGCACCCCCTCCTTCCTTCCCTTCTCTCTTCCCCTTCTTTCTCTCCTAGTCCTACTACATGGAAGGACTCCTAGTTCTACTAAGAAAGGGGGAATCCTACTCCCGGTGAGAGTAGGACTCCCCTAGGGCGCGCCATAGAGAGGGCCGGCCCTCTCCCTCCTCCACTCCTTTATATACGGGGGCAGGGGGCACCCCATAGACACACAAGTTGATCTTCGTGATCGTTCCTTAGCCGTGTGCGGTGCCCCCCTCCACCATATTCCACCTCGGTCATATCGTTGCGGTGCTTAGGCGAAGCCCTGCGTCGGTAGAACATCATCGTCACCACGCCGTCGTGCTGACGGAACTCATCCCCGAAACCCTGCTGGATCGGAGTCCGGGGATCGTCATCGAGCTGAATGTGTGCTGAACTCGGAGGTGTCGTACGTTCGGTGCTTGGATCGGTCGGATCGTGAAGACGTATGACTACATCAACCGCGTTGTCATAACGCTTCCGCTTACGGTCTATGAGGGTACGTGGACAACACTCTCCCCTCTTGTTGCTATGCATCACCATGATCTTGCGTGTGCGTAGGAAATTTTTGAAATTACTACGTTCCTCAACCGTGGCATCCGAGCCTAGGTTTTATGCATTGATGTTATATGCACGAGTAGAACACAAGTGAGTTGTGGGTGATACAAGTCATACTGCTTACCAGCATATCATACTTTGGTTCGGCGGTATTGTTGGATGAAGCGGCCCGGACCGACATTACGCGTACGCTTACGCGAGACTGGTTCTACCGACGTGCTTTGCACACAGGTGGCTGGCGGGTGCCAGTTTCTCCAACTTTAGTTGAACCGAGCGTGGCTACACCCGGTCCTTGCGAAGGTTAAAACAGCACTAACTTGACGAACTATCGTTGTGGTTTTGATGCGTAGGTAAGAACGGTTCTTGTTAAGCCCATAGCAGCCACGTAAAACTTGCAACAACAAAGTAGAGGACGTCTAACTTGTTTTTGTAGGGCATGTTGTGATGTGATATGGTCAAGACGTGATAAGATATAAGTTGTTGTATGAGATGATCATGTTTTGTTGAAGTTATCAAGAATCGCGTAAGCCCTATGGATGTCTCTTTGTTGCATAAGATGCAAGTGCCAAATAATTGGTTTACTTTATCGCTATACGATAGCAATAGTTGCAAGAGCAATAGTTGGTGAGACAACCATGTGATGACACATTGATATAGATCAAGATGATGAAGATCATGGTGTCATGCCGGTGACGATAGAGATCATGACAGTACTTTGGAGATGGAGATCAAAGGCGCAAGATGATCATGGCCATATCATGTCAAATATTTTGATTGCATATGATGTTTATCTATTATACATCTTATTCTTGCTTTGATTGACGGTAGCATTTTAAGATGATCTCTCACTAATTATCAAGAAGTGTTCTCCCCGAGTATGCACCGTTGCCAAAGTTCGTCGTGCCCAGACACCACGTGATGATCGGGTGTGATAAGCTCTACGTCCATCTACAACGGGTGCAAGCCAGTTTTGCACACGCGGAATACTCAGGTTAAACTTAACGAGCCTAGCATATGCAGATATGGCCTCGGAGCATGGAGACCGAAAGGTCTAGCGTGAACCATATAGTAGATATGATCAACATAGTGATGTTCACCATTCAAAACTACTCCATCTCACGTGATGATCGGTTATGGTTTAGTTGATTTGGATCACGTGATCACTTAGATGACTAGAGAGATGTCTGTCTAAGTGGGAGTTCTTAAGTAATATGATTAATTGAACTTAATTTTATCATGAACTTAGTCCTGGTAATATTTTGCAAATTATGTTGTAAGATCAATAGCTTGCGTTGTTGCTTTCATATGTTTATTTTGATATGTTCCTAGAGAAAATTGTGTTGAAAAATGTTAGTAGCAATGATGTGGATTGGATCCGCGATTTGAGGTTTATCCTCATTCTTGCCTGTAAGAATTATGTCCTTAATGCACCGCTAGGTGACGGACCTATTGCAGGAGCGGATGAGACGTTATGAGCGTTTGGCTAGCTCAATATGATGACTACTTGATAGTTTTGTGCACCATGCTTTATGGCTTAGAATCGGGACTTCAAAGATGTTTTGAACATCATGGACCATATGAGATGTTCCAGAATTGAAGTTAATATTTCAAGCAAATACCGAGTTGAGAGATATGAAGTCTCCAACAAGTTCTATAGCTAAAAGATGGAGGTGAATCGCTCAACTAGTGAGCATGTGCTCGATTGTCCGGATACTTCAATCGCTTGAATCAAGTGGGAGTTAATCTTCCGGATAAGATAGTGATTGACTGAATTCTCTAGTCACCATCACTAAGTTACTAGAACTTCGAGATGAACTATAGTATACAAGGGATGACGAAAATGATTCCCGAGCTCTTCGTGATGTTGAAATCAACGAAGGTAGAAATCAAGAAAGAGCATCAAGTGTTGATGATTGACAAGACCACTAATTTCAAGAAAAGGGCAAAGGGAAAGAAAGGGAAACTTCAAGTTGAATGGCAAACAAGTTGTCACTCCCGTGAAGAAGACCAAAGTTGGACCAAAGCCTGAAACTGAGTGCTTACACTACAAAGGAAATGGTCACTGGAAGCGGAAATGCCCTGAATATTTGGTGGATAAGAAGGATGGCAAAGTGAACAAGGGTATATATGATATACAGGTTATTGATGTGTGCTTTACTAGTGTTTATAGTAGCCTCTGAGTATTTGATACTTGTTCGGTTGCTAAGATTAGTAACTCGAAACAGGAATTACAGAATAAACAAAGACTAGTTGAAGGGGAAGTGACGATGAGTGTTGGAAGTAGTTCCAAGATTGATATGATCATCATCGCACACTCCCTATACTTTCGGGATTAGTGTTAAACCTAAATAAATGTTATTTGGCGTTTGCGTTGAGCATGAATATGATTTGATCATGTTTATTGCAATACGGTTATTAATTTAAAATCAGAGAATAATTGTTGTTCTATTTAAATGAATAAAACCTTCAATGGTCAGACACCCAACGAAAATAGTTTGTTGGCTCTCGATCGTAGTGATGCACATATTCATAATATTGATGCCAAAAGATGCAAAGTTAATAATGATAGTGCAATTTATTTGTGGCACTGCTGTTTTGGTCATATCGGTGTAAAGCGCATGAAGAAACTCCATAAAGATGGATTTTCGAAATCACTTGGTTATGAATCATTTGATGCTTGCGAACCGTGCCTTTTGTGCAAGATGACTAAAACTCCATTCTCCGGAACAATGGAACAAGCTACTGACTTATTGGAAATAATACATACCGATGTATGCGATCCAATGAGTGTTGATGCTCGTGGCAAGTATTGTTATTTTCTGACCTTCACAAGATGATTTGAGTAGATATGGGTATATCTACTTGATGAAACATAAGTCTGAAATAGTTGAAAGGTTCAAAGAATTTCAGAGTGAAGTGGAAAAATCATCGTAACAATAAAATAAAGTTTCTGCGATTTGATCACGGAGACGAATATTTGAGTTACGAGTTTGGTATTCAATTAAAACAATCTGGAATAGTTTCGTAGCTCACGCCACCTGGAACACCACAACGTTATGGTGTGTCCAAACATCGTAACCGCACTTTATTGGATATAGTGCGATCTATGATGTCTCTTACTGATTTACCACTATTGTTTTTGGGTTATGCATTAGAGACAGCTGCATTCACGTTAAAAGGGCACCATCTAAACCCTTGAGACGACACCATATGAACTGTGGTTTAGCAAGAAACCCAAGTCGTCGTTTCTTAAAGTTTGGGGCTGCGATGCTTATGTGAAAAAGTTTCATCCTGATAAGCTCGAACCCAAATCGGAGAAGTGCGTCTTCATAGAATACCCAAAGGAAATTGTTGGGTACACCTTCTATCACAGATCCGAAGGCAAGATATTCGTTGCTAAAAATGGATCCTTTCTAGAGAAGGAGTTTCTCTCGAAAGAAGTGAGTGGGAGAAAAGTAGAACTTGATGAGGTAACTGTTCCTTCTCCCGAATTGGAAAATTGTTCATCACTGAAATCAGTTCCAGTGATTTCTACACCAATTAGTGAGGAAGCTAATGATGATGATCATGAAACTTCAGATCAAGTTACTCAGAACCTCGTAGGTCTTCCAGAGTACGGTCCGCACTTTGAGTGGTACGGTAATCCTGTTCTGGAAGTCATGTTACTAGACCATGATGAACCTACGAACTATGAGGAAGCGATGACGAGCCCAGATTCCGCAAAATGGCTTAAGGCCATGAAATATGAGATGGGATCCATGTATGAGAACAAAGTGTGGACTTTGGTGGAGTTGCCCGATGATCGGCAAGCCATATTGTATGAATGGATCTTCAAGAGGAAGACAGACGTTGATAGTAGTGTTACTATCTACAAAGCTTGACTTGTCGCAAAAAGGTTTTTTGACAAGTTCAAGGTGTTGACTACAATGAGATTTTCTCAACTGTAGCGATGCTTAAGTCTGTCCGAATCATGTTAGCAATTGCCACAATTTATGAAATCTGGCAAATGGATGTCAAAACTGCATTCCTTAATGGTTTTCTCAAAGAAGAGTTATATATGATGCAACCAGAAGGTTTTGTCAATCCTAAAGGTACTAACAAAATGTGCATGCTCCAGCGATCCATCTATGGACTGGTGCAAGCATCTCGGAGTTGCAATATACGCATTGATGAGTTGATCAAAGCATATAGTTTTGTACAGACTTACGGTGAAGCCTGTATTTACAAGAAAGTGAGTGGGAGCACTACAGCATTTCTGATAAGTATATGTGAATGACATATTATTGATCGGAAATAATGTAGAATTATTCTGCAAAGCATAAAGGAGTGTTTGAAAGGAGTTCTTTAAAATAAAGACCTCAGTAAAGCTACTTACATATTGAGCATCAAGATCAATTGAGATAGATCAAGACGCTTGATAAGATTTTTAATGAGTACATACCTTGACAAGATTTTGAAGTAGTTCAAAATGGAACAGTGAAAGAAGGAGTTCTTGCCTATGTTGCAAGGTGTGAAGTTGAGTAAGACTCAAGACCCGACCATGGCAGAAAATAGAAAGAGAATGAAAAGTCATTCCCTATGCCTCAGTCATAGGTTCTATAAAGTATGCTATGCTGTGAACCAGACCTATTGTATACTCTGCCCTGGTTTGGCAAGGGAGTACAATAGTGATCTAGGAGTAGATCACTGGACATTGGTCAAAATTATCCTTAATGGAATAAGGATATGTTTCTCGATTATGGAAGTGAAAAAAGGTTCGTCGTAAAGGGTTACGTCGATGCAAGTTTTGACACTAATCTAGATGACTCTAAGTCTCGATCTAGATACATATTGAAAATGGGAGCAATTAGCTAGAGTAGCTCCGTGCAGAGCATTGTAGACATAGAATATTTGCAAAATACATACGGCCCTGAATGTGACAGACCCGTTGACTAAACTTCTCTCACGAGCAAAACATGACCATACCTTAGTACTCTTTGGGTGTTAATCACATAGTGATGTGAACTAGATTATTGACTCTGGTAAACCCTTTGGGTGTTGATCACATGATGATGTGAACTATGGGTATTAGTCACATACAGATGTGAATATTGGTGTTAAATCACAGGGCGATGTGAACTAGATTATTGACTCTAGTGCAAGTGGGAGACTGAAGGAAATATGCCCTAGAGGCAATAATAAAGTTATTATTTATTTCCTTATATCATGATAAATGTTTATTATTCACGCTAGAATTGTATTAACCAGAAACATAATACATGTGTGAATACATAGACAAACAAAGTGTCACTAGTATGCCTCTACTTGACTAGCTCGTTAATCGAAGATGGTTATGTTTCCTAACCATAGACATGAGTTGTCATTTAATTAATGGGATCGCATCATTAGGAGAATGATGTGATTGACATGACCCATTCCGTTAGCTTAGCACACGATCGTTTAGTATGTTGCTATTGCTTTCTTCATGACTTATACATGTTCCTGTAACTATGAGATTATGCAACTCCCGTTTACCGGAGGAACACGTTGGGTGCTACCAAATGTCACAACGTAACTGGGTGATTATAAAGGAGTACTACAGGTGTCTCCAAAGGTACATGTTGGGTTGGCGTATTTCGAGATTAGATTTTGTCACTCCGATTGTCGGAGAGGTATCTCTGGGCCCTCTCGGTAATGCACATCACTATAAGCCTTGCAAGCAATATAGCTAATGAGTTAGTTACAAAATGATGCATTACGGAACGAGTAAAGAGACTTGCCGGTAACGAGATTGAACTAGGTATTGGATACCGACGATCGAATCTCGGGCAAGTAACATACCGATGACAAAGGGAACAACGTATGTTGTTATGCGGTTTGACCGATAAAGATCTTCGTAGAATATGTAGGAGCCAATATGGGCATCCAGGTTCCGCTATCTGTTATTGACCGAGAACAGTTCTAGGTCATGTCTACATAGTTCTCGAACCCGTAGGGTCCGCACGCTTAACGTTATGATGACAGTTATATTATGAGTTTATGAGTTTTGATGTACCGAAGGAGTTCGGAGTCCCAGATGAGATCGGGGACATGACGAGGAGTCTCGAAGTGGTCGAGACGTAAAGATCGATATATTGGACGACTATATTCGGACTTGGAAAGGTTCCAGTGATTCGGTATTTTTGAGTCTAGGAGAGTTATGGGAATTCGCCGGGAGAAGTATTGGGCCTTATTAGGCCATACGGGAAAGAGAGATTGGTTGCCTAGGGCAGGCTGCGCGCCCTCCCAAGGCCTAGTCCGAATTGGACTAGGGGGAGGGGCCACACCCCCTCCTTCCTTCCCTTCTCTCTTCCCCTTCCTTCTCTCCTACTCCTACTACATGGAAGGACTCCTAGTTCTACTAGGAAAGGGGGAATCCTACTCCCGGTGAGAGTAGGACTCCCCTAGGGCGCGCCATAGAGAGGGCCGGCCCTCTCCCTCCTCCACTCCTTTATATACGGGGGTAGGGGGCACCCCATAGACACACAAGTTGATCTTCGTTATCGTTCCTTAGCCGTGTGCGGTGCCCCCCTCCACCATATTCCACCTCGGTCATATCGTTGCGGTGCTTAGGCGAAGCCCTGCGTCGGTAGAACATCATCATCGTCACCACACCGTCGTGCTGACGGAACTCATCCCCGAAACCCTGCTGGATCGGAGTCTGGGGACCGTCATCGAGCTGAACGTGTGCTGAACTCGGAGGTGCCGTACGTTCGGTGCTTGGATCGGTCGGATCGTGAAGACGTACGACTACATCAACCGCGTTGTCATAACGCTTCCGCTTATGGTCTACGAGGGTACGTGGACAACACTCTCCCCTCTCGTTGCTATACATCACCATGATCTTGCGTGTGCGTAGGAAATTTTTGAAATTACTACGTTCCCCAACAACACGGTACTACCGCGCCGCAGCATGGTACTACCTTGTAGGGCGCGGATGTAAAAACATTACATCCACCCCTACTACCTTTTGTGCAGCGGCACCAGGCCAGAACTCACGGTACTATCGCTTAGGAGGAGCGGTACTACCGTGGAAGCCCACGGTACTACCGTGTCGAAGCCCGGTACTACCGCTGGCTCCTGCGGTAGTACCGCTCAAAGGAGCAGTACTACCACTAGCCTGAGAAGAGCAACTCGGAGTCCTTCATTTCGCAGAGACAATGTGAGACGGAGGAGAACTCCAAAGGGCCAAAGGAAAGGCGGTGCCAAAGGCACGTGTACATGAGATTCCACCCAAACCTTTCCAAAGCGGACCCCCTCTTAATAGTACGGCTTTCCTATGACTCAACTCCACCGAAAAGAACCGTAGAGAAACGCCGTCTTCAATAATCTTCGAGGGGCATCAAATCGTCTCGTGTTTAGTCATGATATATCTGAAAAGCTCAGTACACATGATTAGTCCGCAAAAGCATTGTCATCAATCACCAAAACTACTAAGGGACAAGAATGCCCTTACACATGGAAAAGCTATATTACAGTAGACACAATGCAAAAATAAAAAATGAATTGGTTTGCAACAGTACTTAGAGTAGTGATTTGCTTTATTATACTAACGGATCTTACCGAGTTTTCTGTTGAAGTTTTGTGTGGATGAAGTGTTTGATCGAGGAGGTATCGATATGAGGAAAGGAAGATAGGCAAGAGCTCAAGCTTGGGATGCCCAAGGCACCCCAAGTAAATATTCAAGGAGCCTCAAGCGTCTAAGCTTGGGGATGCCCCAGAAGGCATCCCCTCTTTCTTCAACAAGTATCAGTATGTTTTCGTATTCGTTTCGTTCATGCGATATGTGCAAGTCTTGGAGCATCTTTTGCATTTAGTTTTCATTTTTTTTCTTTTATGCACCATGCTGGTATGAGGTAGTCCTTGGTTTATTTATAGAATGCTCATTGCACTTTACTTAAATCTTTTGAGTATGGCTTAGAAGGCTTCATGTGCTTCACTTATATCATTTGAAGTTTGGATTGCCTGTTTCTCTTCACATAGAAAACCGCCATTTGTTGAATGCTCTTTTGCTTCACTTATGTTTGTTAGAGCATGGGCATATCTTTTGTAGAAAGAATTAAACTATCTTTCTTCACTTATATCTATTTAGAGAGATGACAGGAATTGGTCATTCACATGGTTAGTCATAAAATCCTACATAAAACTTGTAGATCGTTGAATATGATATGTTTGATTCCTTGAAATAGTTTTGCGATATAGAGATGATAATATGTGGGAGATACTAGTAGATGGTTGTCTTTAGTAAGGATGGTGTTAAGGTTTGTGATTCCCGAAGCATGCACGTATGGTCTACTAACTATGTAACCAAATTGGCGCGCATTGTATTTTGATTATTTATCTTTGCGTGAAGGTCGGGGGTGCGCGATGGTTAACTCCTACCAACCACCCCCCTAGGAGTATGCATGTAGTACTTTGTTTCAAGGTCTTTTAAATTTTAGCAATAAGTATGTGAGTTCTTTATGACTAATGTTGAGTCCATGGATTATACGAACTCTCACCCTTCCATCATTGCTAGCCTCTTCGGTACCGTGCATTGCCCTTTCTCACCTTGAGAGTTGGTGCAAACTTCGCCAGTGCATCCAAACCCCGTGATACAAAACGCTCTATCACACATAAGCCTCCTTATATATATCTTCCTCAAAACAGCCACCATACCTACCTATCTTGGCATTTCCATAGCCATTCCAAGATATATTGCCATGCAACTTCCATCATCATCATATACATGACTTGAGCATTCATTGTCATATTGCTTTGCATGATTGTAAGATAGCTAGCATGATGTTTTCATGGCTTGTCCGTTTTTTGATGTCATTGCTATGCTAGATCATTGCACATTCCGGTACACCGCCGGAAGCATTAATATAGAGTCATATCTTTGTTCAAGTATCGAGTTGTAAGTAAATAAAAGTGTGATGATCATCATTATAGAACATTGCCCCATGAAAAAAAAGAAAAGAAAAAAAAAGAAAAAAAAAGAGAGGCCAAAGAAGCCTAAATAAAAAAGGGGTCCAAAGAAGCCCACCCAAAAAAAAGAAAAAGAAAAAAAGAAAAAAAGAAAAAGAAAAGGGGCAATGTTACTATCCTTTTACCACACTTGTGCTTCAGAGTAGCACCATGTTCTTCATATAGAGAGTCTCCTATGTTGTCACGTTCATATACTAGCGGGAATTTTCATTATAGAACTTGGCTTGTATATTCCAACGATGGGCTTCCTCAAATGCCCTAGGTCTTCATGAGCAAGCAAGTTGGATGCACACCCACTTAGTTTCTTTTGTTGAGCTTTCATACACTTATAGCTCTTAGTGCATCCGTTGCATGGAAATCCCTACTCCCCGCATTGACATCAATTGATGGGCACCTCCATAGCCCATTGAATAGCCGCGTCGATGTGAGACTTTCTCCCTTTTTGTCTTCTCCACATAACCTCCACCATCATATTCTATTCCACCCATAGTGCTATATCCATGGCTCACGCTCATGTATTGCGTGAAGGTTGAAAAAGTTTGAGAATACTAAAGTATGAAACAATAGCTTGGCTGGCACCGGGATAGGCATGAGGGTACCTTGTGTTAAGAAAAGGGAGCATACAAGACTATATGATTTTGTAGGGATAACATTCTGGAAGCATTGATATTTTGAAAGACAAGATTGTTTGTTGGGATGACCTAAGTACTATTGTTTTTATGTCAAATGATAGACAATTGCCTTGAATCACTCGTGTCTTAAAATTCATGCCATGATTAGATTACATGATCAAGATTATGCTAAGTAGCATTCCACATCAAAAATTATCTTTTTTATCATTTACCTACTCGAGGACGAGAAGGAATTAAGCTTGGGGATGCTGATACGTCTCTGTCGTATGTATAATTTTTGATTGTTCCATGCCAATATTATTTAACTTTCATATACTTTTGGCAACTTTTTATATTATTTTTGGGACTAACATATTGATCGAGTGCCCAGTTCCAGTTCTTGTCTGTTGCATGTTTTATGTTTCGCAGAAACCCCATATCAAATGGAGTCCAAACGGGATAAAACGGATGGAGAATTATTTTTGAATATTTGTGATTTTTGGGAAGTAAAATCAACGCGAGACGGTGCCCGAGGTGGCCACGAGACAGGGGCCCACGCCCACTCCAGGTGGGCGCGCCCCCACCATCCTGGGCCCCTCGTAAGGCGGTTGATGCCATTCTTTGGCCGCAAGAAAGCTAATTTTTGGAAAAAGATCTGGGCAAAGGTTTCAATCCAATCGGAGTTACGGATCTTCGGATATAAAAGAAACGGTGCCAAGGCAGAATTCCAGAACGCAGAAACAGAGAGAGACAGAGAGATAGATCCAATCTCGGAGGGGCTCTCGCCCCTCCCAAGCCATGGGAGCCAAGGACTAGAGGGGAAACCCTTCTCCCATCTAGGGAGAAGGTCAAGGAAGAAGAAGAAGAAGAAGAAAGGGGGCTCTCTCCCCCTTGCTTCCGGTGGCGCCGGAACACCGCCGGGGGCCATCATCATCACCACGATCTTCATCAACACCTCCGCCATCTTCACCAACATCTCCATCACCTTCCCCCGTCTATATTCAGCGGTCCACTCTCCCTCAACCCGCTGTATCCTCTACTTGAACATGGTGCTTTATGCTTCATATTATTTTCCAATGATGTGTTGCCATCCTATGATGTCTGAGTAGATTTTCGTTGTCCTACCGGTGATTGATGAATTGCTATGATTGGTTTGAATTGCATGTTTTATTATTGGTGCTATACTATTGTGCCCTCTGTGCCGCGCAAGCGTGAGGGATTCCCGCTGTAGGGTTTGCAATATGTTCATGATTTGCTTATGGTGGGTGGCGTGAGTGATAGAAGCACAGACCCGAGTAAGTAGGTTGTTTGCATATGGGATAAAGGGGACTTGATACTTTAATGCTATGGTTGGGTTTTACCTTAATGATCTTTAGTAGTTGCGGATGCTTGCTAGAGTTCCAATCATAAGTGCATATGATCCAAGAAGAGAAAGTATGTTAGCTTATGCCTCTCCCTCAAATAGAATTGCGATAGTGATTACCGGTTTAGTAACGTAGTCAATTGCTTAGGGACAATTTCACAACTCCTACCACCACTTTTCCACACTCGCTATATTTACTTTATTGCTTCTTTATCTAAACAGCCCCTAATTTTTATTTGCGTGCTCTTTATTATCTTGCACACCTATCCTACAACACCTACAAAGTCCTTCTAGTTTCATACTTGTTCTAGGTAAAGCAAACACTAAGCGTGCGTAGAGTCGTATCAGTGGCAGATAGGACTTGAGAGAATATTTGTTCTACCTTTAGCTCCTCGTTGGGTTCAACACTCTTACTTATCGAAAGAGGCTACAATTATCACGTATACTTGCGGGTTATCAGGGCACCCCATAGACGCACAAGTTGATCTTTTAACCGTGTGCGGTGCCCCCCTCCACAGTTACACACCTCGGTCATATCGTCGTAGTGCTTAGGCAAAGCCCTGCGTCGGTAACTTCATCATCACCGTCACCACGCTGTCATGCTGACGAAACTCTCCGTCGGCCTCAACTGGATCAATAGTACGAGGGGCGTCCCCGAGCTGAACGTGTGCTGATCGCGGAGGTGCTGTACGTTCGATGCTAAGATCGGTCGGATCATGACGACGTACGAATACATCAACCGCGTTTTCATAACGCTTCCGCTTTCGGTCTATGAGGGTACGTGGACACACTCTCCCCTCTCGTTGTTATGCATCAAATAGATAGATCTTGCGTGATCGTAGGAATTTTTTTGAAATTACCGCGTTCCCCAACAGAAACAAGGTGGAGTCTTGTATTCCTCAAGCATAGTGCAAGCCATCTCAACAAGAGTCCTGTTCTTGCGCTCCACGACGCCATTCAGCTAAGGAGTATAGGGGGAAGATAACTCATGCGTAATACCAAGTTCATCAAGATAGTCATCAAGACCAGTGTTCTTGAATTCGGTCCCATTATCACTTCTGATATGCTTGATCTTCACACCAAAGTTTGTAGATGCTCTTGAGGAAAATCGTTTGAAGACTTCCTGCACTTCATATTCGTAAGTAATGATATGCACCCATGTATAACGAGAATAATCATCAACAATGACAAAGCCATATAATGATGCATCATTAGTGAATGTGGCATAATGCGTAGGGCCAAAGAGATCCATGTGAAGTAATTCAAAGGGGCGAGAAGTGGTCATGATAGTCTTCGCGGGATGCATGGCTTTGGTTATCTTTCCAGCCTCACAAGCCCCACAAAGGTGATCTTTGAGGAATTTGACACCCTTGATGCCAATGACATGCTTCTTCTTCGTGAGTGTATGCAATTTCCTCATCCCAGCATGACCAAGTCGTCGATGCCATAACCAGCATTCTGAAGCTTTTGCAAGTAGACATGTGGCAGGCTGTGGTCCTGCAGAGAAATCAACAATATACAAGTCTCCTCTCCTAAAGCCTTCGAAGACTTTGGAATTGTTAGATTCCATTAGCACAATGCAAGGATATTTGCCAAAGACGACAACCATATCAAGGTCACAAAGCATTGAGACAGACATGAGGTTGAATCCTAAAGACTCGACAATCATGACTTTGTCCATTTGTCTATCCTTTGAGATCGCAACCCTACCTAGACCCAATACCTTGCTTTTGCCTTTGTCAGCGTAGGTGATATGCTTCAGATGAGATGGAGATAAAGCAGTGTCCATCAATAAGTTCTTGTCACCGGTCATGTGATTTGTACATCCACTGTCGAGGACCCACTCAGTAGCTTTGGGTTGTTCATCCTGCAGATGAATTAGTGCAACTTACGAACTCATATACTTCATCAGTGAAGAATATGATATCAATTTCATCAATAGTAACAGATATAGCAACATGTGGACGTGAGAAATGAGTAATTCATTTCTTCATAACTTGCGTCCATTCAAGCACATTCAGGTCTCCAGCAAATTCTTCAGACGATTAAGCTCGTCTGGAGACCTGACCCAGCATAAGATATTAGTTCTTTTTCTTCACCATCCACATCTGGAGGGGTGGCAAAGAGTTCATCATTCTGCGAGCTCCATAAGAAAAGGATGGCATTGAAGCCAGTGCACTTCGTTTCACAGAAGAGGGGTTAGGATAAGCATATGTATAAGCAGAGAAAATCTTCGAGGACTTATGAACATAATGATTTGAAGAATAATGCACATATTCATAGCCTTTTGACTTTCCCTGCGAAATAGAAGTGTTAGCACGATGATGTTCATATGAGGATATGGATCCACATGAGGAATTTGATTCAGATGAAGAATTTGGTCCATGAGACACTACTAGGGAAAAGCCTAGCAGCAGCGCGGGTTTTGGGCCTATCGATGGCGTGGCGAAGCGCGCTCGATAAGGCCATCTGACTAATGCTTAGCAATAGCGGCTTGACCCACGCCTTGCTAAATTGACTTAGTAGCAGCGGTTCTTTAGAACATCGCTACTATTAATTAGTAGTAGCGCTTCTCCTAACCCGCGCTACTACTATTATTTAGTATTTTATTTCTTTTCTATTTCATGTTGTATTCATACACCTTTACACAAGTTTTCATCATTAACATCACATCATTAACAACTTGCAACAACTTAGCATCATAATACATCATTGTCATATCATCATCATCAATATCATCGTTTTCATCATTAACATCACATAACACCTACTCAAGATCATCATTATCAACTCTAACACATTACCACATAATAAACATATTGTACCTCATAGGACCTATTACATTCGATTAAGACCTACTACATTTTCTAAGGTAAAATAACAAAAAACAAGATAGCCCCTGACTCTCCATTATGGAGAATGGAGATTAGCCTGTCTCCCATTCTTGCCTTTCGCTGAATGTTACTTCCAAGAACCTCCTTGCGAATGCCCATACATTTCTTCCATTCTCTGATGATCATGTGTTCATGGGTTTTAGAAATCCGATATGCACAGGTGAGCTCCGTGAGATTTACCGCCAAGTATGTTCAGAATCGAGAGGCGACCATGCAGAGACATCAGATGAGGCACACAATCCATCAGGAGTTTCTGTTGAAAAACATAATAATAATTTTGTAGTTAGCAATGATGTACTAGTTTTAGAAGTATGCAAAAAATGCACGAATGTCGTAATAGTAAAAATCTTACCAGGGTATCTCCAGAGAAGTTATCGTTGTTCAACACATGCACTAGTGGCACGTATTCACCATAATTTGGAGGAGTTCGATAATAGGCATTGTAATTCTCAAGAAGAGTACAAATGCGATCAGATGATTTTTCTCCTTATACGTTAATTGGGTGCCTTCGGTGTAGTGGGTTTTATCTACCATCTTCCGCACAGTCTTTGAAGAATCAAAATAAGGCCCCGTTCGGTATATAGGAATTTTGAAGGAACTTTTGGAGGAAGGGTTACCATAGGAATTCCTACCCATAGTGCGTTCGTTTCAGAGGAATCTCAGTAGTCTGTTCCACCGGATAGTCACACAAACCTGTACTTTTCACAGGAAATCTAAAATCCACTAAAACATCATGTTCTTGTGAAGGCCCGAGGCTAAGAGCTGGCTCTAGGGTGGTGCAGCCGAATAAACAATGCAGTTGCGTGAGAGGTGTGAGAGGTCATCCTTTTCAAGACAATAAACAACTATAATCAGTACTGACACCCATCTCTCCATCGTACTTCTCAATAGTACCTCTTCCTGCAAAGCGAACAGGCCATAGGTTTGCTCTTCCCACTCAACTCTATACCTATGCAGTTATTTATTCCTTCGTTTTTTCTCCCTCCGAACCGAACGGAGCCTAAGCTGTGAATGGAAATAAGCTATCAACTATTTTGAAATAAACAATATAAATTAGTTAATAACTATGTTTGAGAAACTCACATAGCGGTACAATCGGCAGTGTATCAACAAGGACCCAAATGTCCATATTTGTCTTCCTCGCTGTCAGGATCACCAAGATCCATGGTGATAATCATACCCTCATCAAAACCATACATTTTGCAAAGTGCTTCCCAATTTTGGCAACCAAAATGGGTTACACTCTGAGTACAGATTTACTTCAAAATCCATATCATGATGGGTCCTTAGGTGTATTTTCTTTGTTTCGAAATTTTCATGGTCTTCAAAACCCATCCTCTCCAAGACATAGCGTCTTGCATGGCATGGGATAAGCTAGTCAAATTGTAAAATATGAAAATTAGACGTTGAAATAGTTGAAGTCATGCTTAATGGAGAAAAAACTATTTAAATGTTATGCATCCGTATGAACATCGCAGGTCTCCTCGAGCTTAATTTGAAGCGCCGATCGTCGTCAGCCGAACGAACCTGTCGCACATACCTCGATCGTCGTGGCACCAGCTACACTCCCGGAGACCGTCGTCGTCCGAAAGTACGACATTTCCTACAATCATAATTCAAAGATTAAACTTGTACATATTCTAGCACAAGTCATGTCGAATTCACGACAAAATCCGGCATGACCTTTGCTAAAAAGGACATATCGGCGCTGAAATTTGCGGAACGGAAATTAATCAACACTCCGACAAAACATAGGCCACTCAGAGATGTAAACTGAACATGAACGGCCACTTGGGCAACCACATATCCTATTTGAGCAACAACACAAGATATACAAGGATATTTGGCTGGTCTCACCTCGAAGTTGGAGAATGCGTCGGTGATGGGATGACGGGGATGTCGGAGGGTCGGTGGCAGGACGACGGAGGTCACCTGAAACCATATAAGTTATCACTAGCAACAAAACATGTTCAACTAGTTTTATTAATTCAACTAGTTCTTACTAAAAATAAACTTACTATAAATAGAAAAAACTAGTTCTTTCTAAAAATAAAGTAGTTCAACTAGTTATATTAATTATCTTACTAAAAATAGATTAGTTCATTAATTCAACTAGTTCAACTAGTTTACTAATTTACTTACTAAACTAGTCCAACTACAACTAAAGTAGTTCAACTACCACTACTACTACTAAAAATCTAGTACTAACTAAGCTAAATTAACATCTACTACTACTAAATTAACATCTAGTACTAGCTAACCCTAAATTAACATCTACTACTACTAAATCTAGTACTAACTAGTGCCAGGGGGTGGGGGCGACGGAGAGGTAGCTAGGGGCGGCGAGGTCAAGGGCGGTGGGAGGAGGGCTGCCAATGGAGGAGGGAGGAGGGCGGCAGCAGCGGAGGGAGGAGGGGCGGAGGAGGAGGAGGGCGGGCAGAGGAGGGGAGGATGTGCGAGGAGGATGGAGGAGGGACGGAAGGAGGAGTACCTCGGCGAGACGATTTAAGAAGGCGGCGGCGGCGACGATTTGACGACGACGTTGACGTGGGAGAGTGAGAGTGTGAGTGAGAAGGGCCGGTCCTCCGTGGGGATAAGGTAGGGATAGCTGTAGCGCGTTTGACAAAACGCGCTACAGCTAACCTAAATAGTGATGAGCGCTCTACAAAGACATAGTGCGCCATCGCTATAGCTATGGCGGGCCAAGGTCATGGCAACTATAGTAGTAGCGCCATAGGCTACAAACGCGCCATCGCTACTTCCAAGTCAAGAGCGTTTGGCGGACACAGCGTTGCTGCTAGGTAGCGATAGCGTGGTATTTTGAAGCGCTACCGCAGGTAAGATTCTGTGTATAGGCTTTTCCCTAGTAGTGAGAGGACTTGGATCCATATGAAGATTTTGATCCATATGAAGAATTTGATCTAGGATTCTTGTTCTTCATAGCTGGTGTTGCTACCTCTTGAGCACTGCGTTGGTTTTCCCTTCAAGAGGAAAGGGTGATGCAGCATAGTGTAAGTATTTCCCTTAGCTTTTGAGAACCAAGAGATCAATCCAGTAGGAGGATCCTCACAAGGCCCTCGTACCTACACAAACAAACAAGAACCTCGCAACCAACGCGATAAAGGGGTTGTCAATCCCTTCACGATAACTTGCGAAAGTGAGATCTGATAGAGATAATAAGATAAGATAAATATTTTTGGTATTTTTATGATATAGATTGGAAAGTAAAAGATGCAAATAAAAGTAGATGGGAAACTTATATGATAAAAGACAGACCCAAGGGCCATAGGTTTCACTAGTGGCTTCTCTCAAGATAGCATAAGTATTACGGTGGGTGAACAAATTACTGTCGAGCAATTGATAGAGAAGTGCATAGTTATGAGAATATCTAGGCATGATCATGTATATAGGCATCACGTCCGTGACAAGTAGACCGACTCCTGCCTGCATCTACTACTATTACTCCACACATCGACCAAGTCCTGCCTGCATCTAGAGTATTAAGTTCATGAAGATCAGAGTAACGCATTAAGAAAGATGACATGATGTAGAGGGATAAACTCAAGCAATATGATATAAACCCCATCTTTTTATCCTCGATGGCAACAATACAATACGCGCCTTGCTGCCCCTGCTGCCTCGGAAAGGACACCACAAGATTGAACCCAAAGCTAAGCACTTCTCCCATTGCAAGAAAGATCAATCTAGTAGGCCAAACCAAACTGATAATTCGAAGAGACTTGCAAAGATAACCAATCATACATAAAAGAATTCAAAGGAGATTCAAATATTTCTCATAGATAAACTTGATCATAAACCCATGATTCATCGGATCTCGACAAACACACCACAAAAAGAGTTACATAGAATAGATCTCCAAGAAGATCGAGGAGAACTTTGTATTGAGATAGAGAAGAAGCCATCTAGCTAATAACTATGGACCCGAAGGTCTGTGGTAATTAAACTACTCACAACTCATCGGATAGGCCTTGGAGATGATGTAGAGGCCCTCCGTGGTCGATTCCCCCTCCGACGGAGCGCCAGCGAAGGCTCCAAGATGAGATCTCATGGATACAGAAGGTTGCGGTGGTGGAAATAGTTTTTCGTGGTGCTCCTGGATGTTTTCAAGGTATGGAGGTATATATAGGCGAAGGAGGTATGTCAGGGGAGCCACGAGGGGCCCACGAGGGCGGGGTGCGCCCACCCCCCTAGGGCGCGCCCTCCTGCCTCCTAGCTGCCTCGGCTGCGTCTTGACGTCCACTCCAAGTATCCTGGATTGCGTTTGTTCCAAAAAGATCGCTCCCGAAGGTTTCATTCCGTTTGGACTCTGTTTGATATTCCTTTTCTGCGAAACACTGAAATAGGGAAAAAACAGCAATTCGGGCTGGGCCTCCGGTTAGTAGGTTAGTCCCAAAAATGATATGAAAGTGTAAAGTAAAGCCCATAAACATCCAAAACGGGTAATATAATACTCCCTCCGTTCCAAAATAGATGACTCAACTTTGTACTAACTTTAGTACAAAGTTGGTACAAAGTTGGGTCATCTATTTTGGAACAGAGGGAGTAGCATGGAACAATCAAAAATTATAGATACGTTGGAGATGTATCAAGCATCCCCAATCTTATTTCCTACCCGTCCTCGAGTAGTTAAATGATAAAAACAGAATTTTTGATGTGGAATGCTACCTAGCATATTTCTCAATGTAATCTTGTTTATTGTGGCATGAATGTTCAGACCCAAATGATTCAAAATAAAAGTTCATATTGACATAAGAAATAATAATACTTCAAGCATACTAACTAAGCAATCATGTCTTCTCAAAATAACATGGCTAAAGAAAGTTCATCCCTACAAAATCATATAGTTAGGCTATGCTTCATTTTCGTCACACAAAATACTCCCATCATGCACAACCCCGGTTTCAGCCAAGTAATTGGTTCATACTTTTTAACGCGCTTTAGCCTTTTCAAATCTCATGCAATACATGAGCGTGAGCCATGGATATAGCACTATGAGTGGAATAGAATATGATGATGGAGATTGTGTGGAGAAGACAAAAAAGGAGAAAGTCTCACATTGACGAGGCTAATCAATGGGCTATGGAGATGCCCATCTATTGATGTCAACATGAGGAGTCAGGATTGCCATGCAACGGATGCACTAGAGCTATAAATGTATGAAAGCTCAACAAAAAAACTAAGTGGGTGTGCATCCAACTTGCTTGCTCACGAAGACCTAGGGCATTTTGAGGAAGCCCATCATTGGAATATACAAGCCAGGTTCTATAATGAAAAATTCCCACTAGTATATGAAAGTGACAACATAAGAGACTCTCTATATGAAGAACATGGTGCTACTTTGAAGCACAAGTGTGGAAAAAGATAGTAACATTGTCCCCCTTTTATTTTTTGGGCCTTTTTTGGCCTTTTTTGCCTTTCTTTTATAAGGGACAATGCTCTAATAATGATGATCATCACACTTCTATTTATTTACAACTCATGAATTACAACTCGATACTAGAACAAGATATGACTCTATATGAATGCCTCCAGCGGTGTACCGGGATGGGCAATGACTCAAGAGTGACATGTATGAAAAATTATGCATGGTGGCTTTGCCACAAATACGATGTCAACTACATGATGATGCAAGGCAATATGACAATGATGATGCGTGTCATGATAAACGGAACGGTGGAAAGTTGCATGGCAATATATCTCGGAATGGCTATGTAAATAACATAATAGGTAGGTATGGTGGCTGTTTTGAGGAAGATATAAGGAGGTTTATGTGTGATAGAGCGTATCGTATCACGGGGTTTGGATGCACCGGCGAAGTTTGCACCAACTCTCAAGGTGAGAAAGGGCAATGCACGGTACTGAAGAGGCTAGCAATGATGGAAAGGTAAGAGTGTGTATAATCCATGGACTCACATTAGTCATAAAGAACTCATATACTTATTGCAAAAGTTTTATTAGCCCTTGAAGCAAAGTACTACTACGCATGCTCCTGGGGGAGGTTGGTAGGAGTTAACCATCGCGCGCCCCGACCTCCACACAAGGGAAGGCACCCCATGCAACAAATTTGTTACACAACTTTTACCATATGTGCATGCTACGAGACTTGCCAACTTCAACACAAGTATTCCTCAGTTTCATAATTACCCAACTAGCATGACTCTAATATTACCACCTTTATATCTCAAAACAATTATCAAACATCAAATTGATCATAGCATCCAATTCACTTCCTATGATAGTTTTTATTATGCCCAACTTGGATGCTCATCATTCTAGGACCAATTTTATAACCATAGAAAATACCATGCTGTTCTATAAGACTCTAAAAATAATGTAAGTGAAGCATGATAGATCAATAATTTCTACAAAATCAAGCCACCGCCGTGCTTTAAAAAGTATAAGTGAAGCACATAGAGCGAAACTATCTAGCTCAAAAGATATAAGTGAAGCACATAGAGTATTCTAATAAATTCCAAATCGTGTGTATCTCTCCCAAAAGGTGTCTACATCAAGGATGATTGTGGTAAACTAAAAAGCAAAGACTCATATCATACAAGACTCTCCAAGCAAAACGCATATCATGTGGTGAATAAAAATATAGCTCCAAGTAAAGTTACCGATAGACGAAGACGAAAGAGGGGATGCCTTCCGGGGCATCCCCAAGCTTAGGCTTTTGGTTGTCCTTGGATTATCTTGGGGTGCCATGGGAATCCCCAAGGTTAGGCTCTTGCCACTCCTTATTCCATAGTCCATCAAATCTTTACCCAAAACTTGAAAACTTCACAACACAAAACTCAACAGGAAATCTCATGAGCTCCGTTAGAGCAAGAAAGAAAAACCACCACATAAGGTACTGTAATGAACTCATTCTTTATTTATATTGGTGTTAAACCTAATGTATTCCAACTTCTCTGTGGTTCATACCCCCCGATACTAACCATAGATGCATCAAAATAAGCAAACAACACACGAAAAACAGAATCTGTCAAAAATAGAACAGTCTGTAGCAATCTGTAACTTTAGAATACTTCTGGAACTTTAAAACTCCTACAAAAATAGGAAGGCCTAATAAATTTGTCTATTGATCTACTGCAAAAAGAATCAACTAAAAATCACGTTTCTGTGATTTATTAAAATTATTCTCGTGTGTGCAAAAGTTTCTATTTTTCAGCAGAATTAAATTAACTATCACCCAAGATGATCCTATAGGTTATACTTGGCACAAACACTAATTAAAACATAAAACCACATCTAAACAGAGGCTAGATGATTTATTTATTACTAAACATAAGCAAAAAGCAATGAACTAAAATAAAATTGGGTTGCCTCCCAACAAGTGCTATCGTTCAACGCCCCTAGCTAGGCAAAAAAGCGAGAATAGATCTAAGTATTGCCATCTTTGGTATTCAACTCATAAGTAGCTCGCATAATATATTCATAAGGTAATTTGATCTTTCTAGTAAATTGTTCAATGCCTTACCTTAATGGAAATTGGAATCTAATATTCCCTTCCTTCATATCAATAATTGCACCAATCGTTCTAAGGAAAGGTCTACCAAGAATAATAGGACATGAAAGATTGCAATCTATATCAAGAACAATGAAATCTACGGGCACATAATTCCTATTTGCAACAATAAGAACATCATTAATCCTTCCCATAGGTTTCTTAATAGTGGAATCCGCAAGGTGCAAGTTTAAAGAGCAATCATCAAAATCATGGAAACCTAGCACATCACATAGAGTTTTTGGAATCGTGGAAACACTAGCACCCAAATCACACAAAGCATAGCATTCATGATCTTTAATTTTAATCTTAATAATAGGTTCCCACTCATCATAAAGTTTTTTAGGGATAGAAACTTCCAATTCAAGTTTTTCCTCATAGGATTGCATCAAAGCATCAACGATATGTTTGGTAAAAGCTTTATTTTGACTATAAGCATGAGGAGAATTCAACATGAATTGCAACAAGGAAATACAATCTATTAAAGAACAATTATCATAATTAAATTCCTTGAAATCCAAAATAGTGGGTTCATTGCTATGTAAAGTTTTGACTTCTCCAATCCCACTTTTACCAATTTTAGCATCAAGATCTAAAAACTCCAAATCATTGGAACGCCTTTTAACTAAAGTTGACCCATCTCCAGTCCCATCATTATCAATATTAATATTTCAAAACAAACACTTAATAGGAGACACATCAATAACTTTTAGATCTTCATCATTATTTTCATGGAAACTAGAAGAACACACTTTTACAAAGCAATCTTTCTTAGCACGCATCCTAGCGGTTCTTTCTTTGCACTCATCAATGAAAATTATCATGGCTTTGAGAGACTCATTGATATCATGCTTAGATGGGATAGATCTAAGTTTCAAAGAATCAACATCAAGAGAAAGTCTAGCAACGTTCCTAGCCAATTCATCAACTTTAAGCAATTTTTCTTCAAGCAAAGCATTGAATTCTCTTGAGAGATCATAAATTCTTTAATACTATTCTCAAAATCAGAGGGCATCTTATTAAAATTTCCATAAGAATTGTTGTAGGAATTACCATAATTATTAGAGGAATTACTAGGAAACGGCCTAGGATTAAAGTTTCCTCTATAAGCATTGTTACCAAAATTATTTCTACCAACAAAATTCACATCCATAGATTCATTATTATTCTCAATCAAAGTAGACAAAGTCATATCATTAGGATCAATAGGAGCACTCTTAGTAGTAAACAATTTCATAAGTTCATCCATCTTCCCACTCAAAACATTAATTTCTTCTATCGCATGAACTTTTTTACTAGTAGATCTTTCGGTGTGCCATTGAGAATAATTAACCATAATGTTTAGTAGCTTCTCCTAAGTGATTTCCATAAAAGTGCCTCCCGCGGCCGAATCTAAAAGATTTCTAGAAGCAAAATTCAATCCAGCATAAAAAAATTTGTATGATCATCCATAAATTCGAACCATGTGTAGGGCAATTGCGAATCATTAATTTTGTTATCTCCCAAGATTGGGCAACATGCCCATGATCAAGTTGTTTAAAATTCATAACATCGTTTCTAAGAGAGATGATCTTAGCGGGAGGAAAATACTTAGAGATAAAAGCATCTTTGCACTTATTCCAAGAATCAATACTATTTTTAGGCAAAAAAGAAAACCAAGTTTTAGCACGATCTCTAAGTGAAAACGGAAATAACTTCAATTTAACAATATCATTATCCGTGTCTTTTTTTTGCATATACAAAAATCAACAAAGTTGTTTAGATGAGTAGCGTCATCTTCACTAGGAAGGCCGGAGAATTGATCTTTCATAACAAGATTCAACAAAGCAGCATTGATTTCACAAGATTCAGCATCATTAAGAGGAGCAATCGGAGTGCTAAGGAAACCATTATTGTTGGTATTGGAAAAGTCACACAATTTAGTATTATCTTGAGCCATCGTGACAAACAATCCAACACAAAAGCACACAAAAGGCAAGTGAAAGAGAGAGAGGCGAACAGGAAAGAGAGGGCGAATAAAATGGCAAGGGTGAAGTGGGGGAGAGGAAAACGAGAGGCAAATGGCAACTAATGTAATGCGAGGGAGATGTGTTTGTGATGGGTACTTGGTATGTCTTGACTTGAGCGAAGACCTCCCCGGCAACGGTGCCAGAAATCCTTCTTGCTACCTCTTGAGCACTGCGTTGTTTTTCCCTTGAAGAGGAAAGGGTGATGCAGCAAAGTAGCATAAGTATTTCCCCCCAGTTTTTGAAAACCAAGGTACCAATCCAGTAGGAGGCTCCTCACAAGTCCCTCGTACCTACACAAACAAACAAGAACCTCGCAACCAACGCGATAAAGGGGTTGTCAATCCCTTCACGGTAACTTGCAAAAGTGAGATCTGATAGAGACAATAAGATATGATACATATTTTTGGTATTTTTATGATATAGATTGGAAAGTAAAAGATGCAAATAAAAGTAGATGGGAAACTTCTATGATAAAAGATAGACCCGGGGGGCCATAGGTTTCACTAGTGGCTTCTCTCAAGATAGCATAAGTATTATGGTGGGTGAACAAATTACTGTTGAGCAATTGATAGAAAAGTGCATAGTTATCAGAATATCTAGGCATGATCATGTATATAGGCATCACGTTCATGACAAGTAGACCGACTCCTGCCTGCATCTACTACTATTACTCCACACATCGACCAACTCCTGCATGCATCTAGAGTATTAAGTTCATGAAGAACAGAGTAACGCATTAAGAAAGATGACATGATATCACTAGTGCAGAACCGGGCATTAGCACCGGTTCGTAAGGCACTATAGTGCCGGTTACATAACCGGCACTAATTAGTGGTCACTAAAGCCCCCCTTTAGCACCGGTTCGTACGAACCGGTGCTAAAGAGCATTACCACGTGGCACTAGCTAGCGCGCGGCTGACTGAAGGCCTTTAGTACGGTTGGTAACACCAACGGTACTATAAGGTTTGGTGGGTTTTAGTTTTATGATTTCTTTTTCATTTAATTTTGTGTTTCCATTTTAATTCTTTTTCGTTTGCTGGTATTTTACGATACTACACATTGTACACGTTATGCATACATATATAATATATATATATATATATATATATATATATATATATATATATATATATATATAATTTCTAGTAGAACCAATCATGCATATATATATATATCACATCAATGTCTCACAAATTAAACCACCATATTAATTAATTCACACATACACACATGTACAGATATATACAATTTCTCCTACATATGAATGTTGCCTTTGAGCCAGTCTAATTGGTGCCTTGAACACGATGACAATTGAAAGTGGTTTTCATTGGGGCGGTAGCGGTAATAGAATTCTCCATTCGGATTTATGACCTCGTCGAGCAAAAATCCCGCTATTTCCTCTTGAAGTGCTTCTACGCGCTCCGTTTCTACGAGCTTCTCCCGCACCTCTTTGAACTGTTAAGAAGGAGATCAATATGCATGTGTATTAGTTGTGTGACTAGCTAGATATCGATAATGGTGTAAAAATTGTGAACAGTGTTCTGACAAGCGTATCCATTGCTGTCTTTGAGATCTGCTCCTTTCGGACGCCATCATGCGAATATTCTCGCAAACGCAGAATGCACATAGATCGATATCCTACCGCTTGTGGCCTTTACGAGAATGGAATTTGATTAGATAAAAATTAATCAAGCATGATAATTAAAGAGATGGCAGCTAGCTAGCTAGCTAGCTAGTACTACTTAATTACTTACCTTGGGTGAAACCATTCAAGCTTTTGTTTCCATTCGCGGGCGTGGCGACGATGAATCTTGCCCAAGCCCTGCCGCCGACAAAGAAAATGAATAAAGGGGTTATTAAATAGTTCATATCATGAAATGACGAACTAAATAGGCGAGATATATAGTTAATAATGATTGAAATTACCTGTTGACTATCCCATACAAGATGTTAAAGTCAGTTTTTTTGAGACTAGTGAGTCCAAGACTTCAACTGTTCGGCGTCAACTTTAATGATACACAAGACCAGTGAAATCTGCATATGCACACACGTTTACATGTCTTAATTAAGCGGGCATATGTTAGCAAAAACATGTAGCTATAGCTAGTAGGCAAAAACAGAGAATTTGTAGTACAAGACAGTGTGACTCACCCAAAGTGGTAAGGAAGTAGTATATCTTCATTGTATTTGAGGCGCTTCAAGAACTCTAGCATGCTGCTTTCTACTTCCTTTGCATGGTGTTCATTTATGTTCCATGTGAATTCATTAACGGTGTTTGGGTCAATGAACCCAATGCCATAGCGTCCACCTTTTTTCATTTCATATATCTTCATCCGCATAATACCACGGAAAAGAATATAGTGAGGATAATTACAGGTAATGATTGATCTCAAAAGGATCACTACAGCTAGCTTGAGACTTAAATTATAGAAAGAAATCACTTACAGACAATAGCAACTCACGATAGATTTGTCGAGTGCTTCCTTATTGTATAACTGAAACAGTTCTACATACTCAACGGACCCAGCTTTCTCATGGTAGTAATGGTCCTCCTTGACATTCACCATGAGGGACACTCGATCTGAAATCTTGGTCATGTTCATGTACCATTGATGCAATTCATACATTCTCGTTGGGAGGTTCTTGACCTTGTCTGGCGCGACCAAAGGTTGGCCCGGACATATTGCCGTTTACTTCATCCTCTCTAAGCAAAGGCATGGGCTCGATCTCGAGGAGTTGTCCAATGATGATGTTGAGAACTTCAGCCTGCATTATATGCTCCTCCATTATTACCACATTGCCCACCTCGGGAACATGCCTGTTTGCCCACAATAATATTGGGGCGCGCGATCTTTCACTTTGTTGTTGGCACAACAAGCGAGGGATCGATTCGCCGCTGTTCTCCCAGTGGGAATGGTTTTCCGCATTTTTGGTAGCTGCTTCTTGTTTGCTCGATCCCGATGTAGACGTGCTCGCCTCCCTTTGTAGGCGTGCTCGATTTAACTTCCGATGTGACGCTCATAGTCTCGTGTCAACGAGCTTGGAAGCTGGTGGTTGAGCCATCTGAATGAAGTAGTCAATCGCTTCCTCGAGCACTTTCTCCCTTGGCGGCGGTGGCGGTTTCGGTGCAAAATGGGCTTCCACCTCGGCCTTCGATATGGCTGTGATTTCCTCCTCGGACTTGTCATAAGACCTCTGCGGAAGAGGCTTGAGCTTGGACCATATTTATACCGCTTGCCTCCTTTGTACTTCTAGCTGTACTACCTCGACCAGACTGTTACGCACTGTGAGCTGCGGGGTGTCTCTGCGATTGCTGAGGCAGCGGAGATGGCTGACGGGACTGAGTTGGACGAGGAGGAGGAGTGGCCTGAAGTTGCGCCGGACTTGGAGGAGGAGTGGACGTCTGACGCTGTGGCGGACTTGGAGGATTGTCCTGACACTTTGCCGGACTTGGAGGAGGAGGATTGTCCTGACACTTTGCCGGACATGGAGGAGCGGGAGTCTGCTGACTCGGTGGCGGACTTCGACAAGGACTCGGGTGACCCGGTGTGGGTGGCCTTGGAAAGATGATGCAATCCTTTTTCCATAGGATGATACGATGTTTGGCCTCTCCGAGAAAGCGCTCGCCGTCACCTCCAGCAATGTCAAGATGTAGCCCCGATATGGGTCCAGCACATCATCAACCACGACACGAGCATAGCCCGCTGTAATCGGGTTGCCATGGAAGGTTGCCTCGGGGGGATTTGTGAAAGCAGAGCCGTCCGCCACCTTCATGGATATGTTCTTCATTTTGTAGTGTAGCTCGCAGATTAGTGTTCTCCGTGATGTCATCCACGGGTATCTACCCAGCATTGGGTCGTCGGGACGGAACCCACGCCGCTTCTCGGCATGGATGGGCGGTGCTATCCAATTTGGATCATCCGCTAGCTGCTGCAGCTGTTGAGACCCCCTTTGATGGGTAAGTGAGTCGATCTGCTCCTGCTGCCGCTGGAATTTGACTGCCAATTCCGCTTGACTTGCTTCTAGGCCTTGAAGGCGTTCATAGTCCCGCTTCCTCTGCTCCTCCTCCATCTTCCTCTTCTTCTCCTCCGCAATCTTCTTTCTCGCACGGGTTCTGTAGTCGGTGTTCCATCGAAAACCCTCATACCACGGAATAGCGCCCTTGCCTCGTGTTCTTCCCGGGTGTTCAGGATTTCCCAGGGCACGCGTAAGCTCGTCGTTCTCTCTGTTGGGCTGGAACACCCCCGTTCGTGCCTCTTCTATTGCAACAAGTATCGCATCGTCGGCTCCATTCAGACTTGCCCTCGTCGAAACTTTTCCTGTCTCCCGGTCCAACTCCCCCCCATGCGCATAGAACCAAGTCCTGACCCTGGCGGGCCAGCTCTTAGTAACCGGAGTGACACCTGCATCCTCCATCTCTTTCTCAGACTTATCCCACTTAGGCATTGCCACCGCATAGCCACCTGGCCCCAACTTATGGAACTTATCCTTCTTTTCGGCATTCTTCTTGTTTATTCTCGACCGTTCCTTAGCTAATTCCGAATCCTTGAATTTCACGAAATCGGCCCAATGATCACGTTGGTTCTCCAGTGTTCCCTTGAATACTGGAGTCTTCCTTCCTCCGCTGACGTACTTGTTCCATTCACCATTCTTGTAGTTCTTGAATGCATTCGCCATCATCTTAAGAGCAGCCTCTTTGACTTTCTGCACATCTGCTTCTGTGAAATGATCTGGTAGGGTGAAATGTTCCATGAGAGTATCCCAAAGCAGATCTTTTTGATTCTTGTCGACATAAGTAACATCTGGACGTGGCTTTGTTGGCGCCCTCCATTCTTGAAGTTTGATCGGGAGTTGGTCCTTCACAAGAACTCCGCACTGACGAACGAACTTGTTCGCAATCTTCTTAGGCGCTATTGGTTTGCCAGTACGGTCGCATGCCTCGATATTGTACTTTACGCCCGGCTTCAACTTTTTGTTCGGGCCTCGTTCGCCATTTTTTTCGAAGATTTGCTCGATCCGGATGGCTGAAAGAACAAAGATCGATTCGTTAATATATCTTCAAGACATTTAAAACATGTGATGATCACGGATGCCCGCTTATATATATATATATACCTCGTCGGTGTTTGTTGTTTCAGGATCATGTTCTTCGTCATCGTCATAATCATTCATGACTTCGTCGTGATCGAATATCATATCACCCTCTCCGGTGTTGTTTAGAAATTGAGCCATCATAATCTTCTTCATTTTGATTATCATCGCCTGCGTATCATATCGAACATGGTCTGTTCTCCTCTCTGTCGGTATTATGCGCCATAGCTTTTGTTTAACTAATCCAAAAGAAATATAAAACAATTTAGTATTCAAATCTCGAATAATAGATATAATCTCGAATACATTGTCCGAATAATAGATATAATCTCGAATACATCGTCGAATAATAGATATAATCTCGAATACATCGCCCGAATAATAGATATAATCTCGAATACATCGTCTTGAATAATATATAATATAGAAAAGTACATCACGGCTATTAGCTAATAAAGATCGAATACTACTGAAGAATCTAGGACACTCGCGGTTCCTCCGCGCGGGCAAATGGACACCCAAAGAGAAGGAACCTCACGGGATCATAGCTGAAGTGAGATCCCGAAGATCTTGCCACGTATTGGAGAACTGCCGCCTCTAACGCAACCATGTAGCGATGGGCGTGCTCGTCCTCCTCCTCGACACGGCGACGTACCACCTCCGGCGGGGCGGGTCCTCGGACCAAATCGCCCATGCGAACGCCACCAAACGAGATCGGTCGACGATGGACCCATGGTCGGGTTCCTCGTCAAGCGGCGCGCCCTCAAGCAGCACCTCCAGTGCCAGCCAGTGAGCCAGTCCGGACATGGGTCGGCTGGACGTCGTCATGACGGGTCGACGGCGAGGATGCGGGCCGGGCATCGTCGAGAACAAATACTAGCTATATGCCCGCAATAAGTAACATTTTATTAATGATTGGATTTTGATAACTAAAATTTCTAACATTTCTATATATATACCTAACATTTCTATAGCATTTCTAACAATGCTATATATAACTAACATTTCTATAACATTTCTAATATTTTAGAACTAAAAACAGAAAAAATTATAACATTTCTATATATATAACTAACATTTTATAACTATTTCTATAACTAAAAAACAGAAAAATTTCTAACAATTCTAACTTTTTATAACTATATATTTCTATAACTAAAAACAGAAAAATTTCTACAATTTCAAACATTTCTAACAAATCTAACAATTCTAACATTTCTAACTATTTCTAAAAACAGAAAAATTTCTACAATTTCAAACATTTCTAATAAATCTAACAATTTCAAACATTTCTAACAATTCTAACAATTCTAACAATGTGCGTAGGTAAAAGGCTCACCGGCAAGCTAGGCGAGAGGCGGAAGGCAAGTGGCGACGGGACGGCGGCAGGCGCAGCAACGACGGGCGGCGACAACAGGACGGGACGACGGGCGTGGGCGGCGGCGGGCGGCGGCGGCGGGCGAAGCGGCGGCGACGGGACGGCGAGCGGCAAGGCGGCGGCGACGGGCGGCGACGACGGGACGGGACGTCTGGGCAAGCGGCGGCGAGGCGGCGGCAGGGACGGGCTGTGCACGACGGGACGGGCGGCGGCAGACGGGACGGGCGGCGGCGAAGCGGCGGCGACGAAGCGGCGAGCGACGGGTCGGGCGGCGACGGGCGGCGACAGTGCAGAGGAGAAGAAGCGAGGGAGATGAGAAAGCGGCGAAATTTTGAAGTGTTTAGTTATATAGAAGGCACCTTTAGTACGGTTGGTGCCACCAACCGTACTAAAGGTCTGTTTTGCCAAAGCCAAGCGGCGGAAGCGACCCCTTTAGTACCGGTCGTGGCACAAACCGGTACTAAAGGCCCCGCTTTAGTACCGGTTTGTGCCACGACCCGCACTAAAGGGGTCTTGCTTGCAGTCTTGATCTTGAAGTTTAGTCCCACCTCGCTAGTCGAGGGGCTACCGCACTGGTTTATAAGCCCCAGTGCGGTAGCTCTCTCGAGCTCCTCTCCTAGTCAGGCCTACTGGGCCTACCTGTCCTCCTCGCCTTGTGGGCCTACTGGGCCTTCGCGGGCCTGCATCCTGGCCCAATGAAAAGTTGTGTCGCTGGTCGTATGTAGGCCGCTTTGGCCCAGTAGGCGGGCTTTTTTTTGCTTTATTTTTTTCCTTTATTTATTTTTGAGTTGTTTTTTGTTGTATTTAGAGTTTCTTTGTGAATATTTTTGCTTTAGGTACAAAAAATTACAAACTTTCTCTTAGTGCCGGTAGATTTCAAATTTGAATAGTTTAAATTTTGAATTATTTGAAATTTGTGTGAATCACTAGTTTGTGAATAACTTAACTTTGAAAAAAGTTTTTCCGATGATTCTTTTTCTTATGTTCAATATTAGTGTGTTTTATCATTATATTCAATTTAGTAATGCTTAGGTTATTTAAAAATGAAATGCCTTTGTAACAGTTCAGTTTTAAGTGGAAACCACGATACTTGAAAGAGATTGTCCATTTTGTACACGAAGTGCATCCAGCTTTTTATAGTAACCCTCTCTACTTTCTTGCACATGCTATTTATATGAAATTATGATACCATGCCAACTTTCAACCTTTTCTCGAGTTCATTTGAATTGCTTTTCAATTTCAGGGTCATTTATTTGGAAAAAAATCGGTAAATGCATGAAAAGAATTTGTTTGCACATAAAATTTCTTCGCGTTTCAAATGCCAAAACACATAACAACCCTAACTATTACAGACATTCCCTCTCGGGTGTGAAACACAGAAGAAAGTGATGATAGTGAAGCCGATCACATCCCAGATCTTTGGGTGTGAAACTTTTTCTTCGCGTGTGTCCCTTTGCGCCGTAACCATGGAAAATCTTCATCATTTAACGGGCTCGGGTCAATATTCACTGTGAATGGAGCAATTTCATCAAACTTTTCATAATCTTCTGACTTGTCTGTCTTGTCATCCACTCCCACGATGTTTCTCTTCCCAGAAAGAACTATGTGCCGCTTTGGCTCATCGCAAAATGTGTGATGAGCTCGAGAGGAAGAGGGGAAGAACAGAGAGGAGAGGGGAAAGGGGAAGAACAGAGCGAGCTCGGGTGGACGAAGGGTTTATGTAGGACGACCTATAGTACCGGTTCGTGGCACGAACCGGTACTAAAGGTGTTGGAGGGGGCCCAGACTGACAACATCTGCCACCACTCTCATTAGTACCGGTTCGTGGCACAAACCGGTGCTAAAGGTTAGCCACGAACCGGTACTAATGAGAGCGGCCCGGCTAGCCGTTGGAACCGGCACTAATGTATACATTAGTGCCGGCTCTAATACAAACCGGCACTAATGTGCTTCACATTTGACCCTTTTTCTACTAGTGTATAGAGGGATAAACTCAAGCAATATGATATAAACCCCATCTTTTTATCCTCGATGGCAACAATACAATACGTGCCTTGCTGCCCCTGCTGTCACTGGGAAAGGACAACGCAAGATTGAACCCAAAGCTAAGCACTTCTCCCATTGCAAGAAAGATCAATCTAGTAGGCCAAACCAAACTGAAAATTCGAAGGGACTTGCAAACATAACCAATCATACATAAAAGAATTGAGAGGAGATTCAAATATTTCTCATAGATAAACTTGATCATAAACCCACAATTCATCGGATCTCGACAAACACACCGCAAAAAGAGTTACATCGAACAGATCTGCAAGAAGATCGAGGAGAACTTTGTATTGAGATTCAAAGAGAGAGAAGAAGCCATCTAGCTAATAACTATGGACCCGAAGGTCTGTGGTAAACCACTCACAACTCATCGGAGAGGCCTTGGAGATGATTTAGAGGCCCTCCATGGTCGATTCCCCCTCCGGCGGAGCGCCGGCGAAGGCTCCAAGATGAGATCTCGTGGATAAAGAAGGTTGCGGCGGTGGAAATAGTTTTTTGTGGTGTTCCTGGATGTTTTTAGGGTATGGAGGTATATATAGGCGAAGGAGGTAGGTCAGGGAGCCATGAGGGGCCCACGAGGGTGGGGGCACGCCCACCCCCCTAGGGCGCGCCCTCCTGCCTCTTGGCCACCTCGGCTGCTTCTTGATGTCCACTCCAAGTCTCCTAGATTGCGTTTGTTCCAAAAAGATCGCTCCCGAAGGTTTCATTCCGTTTGGACTCCATTTGATATTCCTTTTCTGCGAAACACTGAAATAGGCAAAAAAAACAGCAATTCGGGCCGAGCCTCCGGTTAGTAGGTTAGTCCCAAAAAGGATATGAAAGTGTAAAGTAAAGCCCATAAACATCCAAAATGGGTAATATAATAGCATGGAACAATAAAAAATTATAGATACGTTGGAGACGTATCAGGTGTCATGATGACATTCACCTGAAGATTTTCAAGGCACCTTTTGGGAACCCAGATTTTCTTCATACGGGAACCGTTCCTGCAATTAGTACCAACATATCGAGCAAATACCTCACCATTCTGATTTTTGAATAGCTTATAATTGGATTCAAATGACTCATCAGAGGAATGTGAGGATTCACAAGTAAAACCAGATAAAGTGCATGGATCTACATGAGGTCCTTTCGCAGCAACCCATGAGGTTTTGGGATACTGCTCAGGTTTCCAGTAGGTCCCATCAACATTGAGTTTCCTCTCAAAGGCAATACCCTCTTTTCTAGGGTTCATGTTCAAGATCTACTTTTTGAGCACATCACAAAGAGTCTGATGCCCTTTGAGGCTTTTGTATATGCCTGTCACATACAATTCCTTCAACCCTGCATTATCGTAAGTGATACTTGTGGTATCCTCAGATGAGGAATTTGTGACCACAAAAACTATTGAAGAATTTGCAGCAATAGATGCGTTTGAACATTCAGGTGAAGAATTAGCAAATTCACGCTCAATGCATTTCAGACATGGTGGAATAAATTCTTCCTGAGCGGAATTGATCTGTTGAGAAAGTAATGAATCATTTTCCTTCTGAAGGTCCTCATAACTTACTTTTAGCTTCTCAAGATCTTGCTTTCTCTGAAGAAATTCATATGAAAGCTTCTCATGATCAGTTAAGAGAGAGTTATGATGACCCTGAAGATTTTCAAACTTAAGCTGAAGTCTTTGAAGATTATCAGTCAAAGACTTAGTACGGTTCAATTCCTCACCCAACAGGTCATCGCTTTTGTCTAGCAGATTTTGAATCTTTTCAAGAGCCTTTTGTTGTTTGACAGCAATCTTAGCAAGTTTGGAATAGCTAGGTTTAAGATTGTCATCAGATTCCTCACTAGATCAGAGGGGGAATGTTTGAGTACCTTGGCACCTTTTGCCATGAAGCAATAGGTGGGAGCATAGTCATCGACGCTTTTGTCACCAGTGTTGGGGAGGTCATTTTCTTCAGTGTTGAAGATAGACTTGCTGACATAAGCAGTAGTGAGGTCTAGGCTCGCCACACCAGAGTCTGACTCCTCAGATTCCTCCTCTTTCACATTTTCCTCAGATTCAGCTTCAGAGTTCATTTCCTTGCCAATAAATGTCCGTGCCTTCTTTGAACAGCTCTTCTTGTGAGATGAATACTTTGAAGATTTTGATGATGAGGATTTTGAAGATTTCTTCTTCTTCTTTGAGTCATCAGAATCGTCATCTTTGTACTTCTTCTTCTTTGATTCATTTTCCCACTGAGGACATCAGACATGTAGTGACCAGATTTCTTGCATTTGTGACAAGTTCTCTTTTTGTAGTCACGGGATGAGGAATCACCACTCCTTGAAGATTTTCCAAAGCGACCACGACGAGAGAACTTCTGGAATTTCTTCATGAGCATTAGTAGCTCCTGGCTCAGTTCTTCAGGATCACCAGGGCTGCTACCCGAATCTTCACCTTCAGATTCAGAGACTGCCTTTGCCTTCAGAGCACGTGATCTTCCATAGCTCGGTCCATATAGGTCTCTCTTCTCAGCAAGCTAGAACTCATGATTGTTTAGCCTCTCGAGGATATCAGCGGGATCTAGTGACTTGTAATCAGCTCGCTCTTGAATCATCAATGCAAGAGTATCGAATGAGGAATCAAGTGATCCTCAGCAATTTCTTCACCACCTCATGGTCGGTGATGTCAGTAGCACCAAGTGCTTGAAGCTCATTTGAGGTGAGGCGATCGAAGGTTTGCTGAACATTTTGATTATCAAGTCTTTTGAAGCGGTTGAAGAGATTGCGAAGAACATCAACTCGGGAGTCGCGTTGAGTAGAGACTCCATCGTTGACTTTGGACAGCCTGTCCCAAATCAGCTTAGCAATTTCCAAAGCACTCAATCTGCCATACTGCCCTTTACTCAGATGACCACATATGATATTCTTCGCTTGAGAATCAAGTTGCTTGAATCTCTTCACATCAGCAATATTCACAGATAGAGTGATTGAGGGAACACCATTTTCCACAACATACTAGAGATCGTTATCAAGTGCCTCAAGATGCATGCGCATCTTGTTCTTCCAGCAGGGGTAGTCCGTCCCATCGAAGGTAGGACACCCAGCCGAGACCTTGATCATTCCTGCAGTCGACATAACTAAAACTCCAGGTGGTTAAACTAAATCACACAGAACAAGGGAGTACCTTGCTCTAATACCAATTGAAAGTGCGTTATATCGACTAGAGGGGGGTGAATAGGTGATTTTTACAAATTCATCACTTAGGAATTTCTAGGTGAAGAAATTCCTAAGCAACGACACACTAGCAGCGGAATAAGTACTCAGGTATAAGCATAACAGAGCAATAGCATAGTCATCATGATGAAATGAAAACAAGCACAGAGTATAGATAGCGTGAAAACATGATAAGCAGGTGAAGACTATGAGACTGAAGAAATTGGATTGAGGAAATAGAGAAAGTCTTCAGTCAAAGTCTTCAAACAGTAATGATCAGGTTCATCAACACATGAATGAGGAAATGAAAGGGTTGAGGAAATAGAACCAGTTGGCTTGGTGAAGACAGTGATTTGGTAGACTAGTTCCAACTGTTGTGACAGTTGTACGTCTGGTTGGAGCGGCTGAGTATTTAAACTCGAGGACACACAGTCCCGGACACACAATTCTCACTGTATTCTCCTTGAGCTAAAGTCACACAGACCTCGACCAATCACTTGTGGTAAGTCTTCAGGTGACTTCCAAACCTTCACAGACTTGGTCACTCGGCGATCCACAATTCCTCTTGGATGCTCAGACCATGACACCTAACCGTCTGGAGGATGCACAGTCCTCAAAGGTAATAGGCGTCGGTTCCACACAGGAACAATCTCTTCAGTGATGCTCAATCACTTTGGGTTTGTAGGTGTTTTGGTTTGGGTTTTGGGTTTTTCCTCACTTGATGATTTTTGCTCAAAGTCCTTGGAGGATGGGATGCTCTCAATGACAAGTGTCAGTTTCTCTCGGAGCAGCCAACCAACTAGTGGTTGAAGGGTGGGGGCTATTTATAGCCTAGGGAGCAGCCCAACATGATAAGACATAAATGCCCTTCAATGATATGACCGTTAGGTGGGTAGATATTTTGGACAGCTGGCGCGTAGCACATCAATGGTCGGATTTGAGGTTCAAATTCCTCAGGGCTATCATGTTCCTCACTGTGTAAGCAATCCGCACTGGCGAATTCCTAACTCCCCAGTCAGAACAAATTCCTCAGAGACCAGAAGATCTTCTTCTCCATCACTGAAGAAATTGACTGAACTGATATGAGATTTCCAATGGCTTCACTCGAAAGGATTGGGTAGGTGTAGGATTTTGAGATGAGCTTCACTTGGAAATCAATTTCCTTAGTATTACCTCGACCCCCTTTAACAGTATGGTGTTTCCTATGACTCAAGAAAGAGATAATGAAACTACGAAAATAGAAGTCTTCACGCTTCATAATCCTCGCATGAATATCCAAGTCTTCAAGGTCTCACAAATTTCTTCACTTTCAAAGTCTTCAGGAGACCAAAGTCTTCAGCTGAAGACATTCATTTTTAGGGGTCGACTTTCATTGTAAATATCAAACTTCTCATTGACTTATAGAGTCTGTGTACACTCGCAAACATATTAGTCCCTTAACCTATAAGTCTTCAATACACCAAAATCACTAAGGGGCACTAGATGCACTTACAATTGAAAGAAGCTAGCAAAATTACGACAAAACCTTTATGCAAACCTTCATACAATGCCACCCATCTTGGTGACGAATTATGATAAAACCTTTATGCAAAAATTATCTTAATTTATCTGTCAATAGTGCTCCCAGGTTTGGTTTGGTTTGGCTTGGAACCTGATGTTGTCCCAACTAAGAGCATGGTCACCAGAAAAGTTCAGGGACAGACTACAAGATGAACTTGGCGTAGATGTCAGTCTTCATGAATGCTATGTGGGTTGGTCTGCCAATCATGGTAGTGAGGTCCCGTCCATGGGCAGATTGGTCAAAATTAATGCCACACCTCATGAATACATGGGTTTTAGATGATGTGCATGGATCTGGTCGCAACAATTACTCCCTCTATTTCAAAATATAAGGGGAATTACTTTTGCAGAAGTTAAAGTTTTCTATGTTAGATCAAATCTATAACAAAATACATCCAGCACCTACAATACTAAATAAATCAAACATGGAAAAATATTTCATTATGAATCTAATAATACTGATTTCCTATTATAGACATTTATATTTTTCTCTATAAACTTGGTCAAAATTAGATAAGTTTGGATTTTTCATAAATGAATACACCTTGCAATTTCAAATTGAGGGGGAACTGAGTATTTTCGTAAAGACTTGAACTTTCCTTGAGTTATCAAATGATACAACTGGGCAGGCAGAGCTCAGTTCTTGCTCAATTGTATGGTGCATACTGGCAACAAGTACATTTCTGGAACGAACATGGGTGATGTTGTGCCTTAAAGAGCATATGAAGAAAGGCATTTGGGAGTCTTGATCATCATCCAAAGTAAGGTGATTGATGATGCATTGCAGACCCTTGAGCTTCTTTAGAAGCTAGATACCAGAACTGGACAAAGAATTTGAACTGTAAGGAACTGGACAAAGAATTTGAACTGTATGTACCAGTTTCCTATGTGAGGCTCTAATGTTGGCTTTTATGTGTGGTGGTTCTTCAAATATGGCGCAATGTGTGTAATTATGACGTGCAGAAATGTAGCTAGCCCCCTAAAATATTTACTCCATTCACATGAATTTGACAAGTTGGAAAATACCTTAGGCGATTCTAACGGTAATGTGTGGAATGGCCAACAAACTATATGTTCCAATACACCTCATTCAATATCCTCTTTGTATTATTATATAGCAAAACTCACTACTATATATTAGCCTAACCAAAGTACTGAAGTTGGTTGCATGACATGCACATAATTTAGACAAAAATGAAAATAATCAGTATTAAGAAGGAGATGAGCAATATGCCCTAGAAAGAAAAATAATAAGATTCATTAACCTGAATGGAGAACAAACTTGTGTTCTTGGTGCTTTTAACTATAAGATCTATGTCTATGGGGCTTGGCAAAATCTGAGTGGTCTGTCTTGAATTGCCAAATGTGCATGACTCGCGTCAGATTGAAGTAGCCTTAAGGCATCCACACCCCATGATATATTTAGTAAGGCATTTAATAAAAACAAATCATTTTCTGCACACTTTTTCAGGTTTTTGGCTTTTGCCTGGATTTCCCTAGGTTTTCATGGTTTTTTAAGCACAATTGTGCTTCTCAGAAAAAAAGGAAGATCACAACTTTTGCTTCCACAAAATGCACAACATGTGCTTTTGCCAGAAGCACAACCTGTGCTTTTTCACGAGAAAGCACAACTCAAAAAAGGGAAAAGCACACTGTGCCTCCCTGAAAAAAACACATCATGTGCTTCTGGACTGTGTTTTTCTTTTAGAATTCATTTTTTTTGGTTTGTTTTTGTTTTTGTTTTTTCTTTCAGTTTCCGAACTTTTTGTGGAAAAAGTTTGTCAAAACCTTTCAACGTGGGATCTAGTTTTGAAGATCATGATGCATCCAACGATTTGTACGAGCGGTTCAAAAGATAAAACATTTTAAATAAACGAATCTACGGAAGAAAAAAACTCACGCACTGCGTCACTTATCAGCACCAGATAAGATGAGGTGTGACATTTGCAAGGGATAATCCTTAACTAGTGATTTCGTTGAAATTCAGAACTTTTTTTCCTGAGTGGTGAAATTGGGATCAGTGAATTGCCTTCCTCCAAGCAAAGTAGTTTTTTTTGGAGCGCTTCTGAGCAAACCAGATAGCCCACAAGGTAACCACACCTGACACATCCCCTCATGAGTGTAGGAGCTTTAATTTCGAGGTTCACAATCTCGCTAAATTTGCTTGTAAGTTAGGTGTAGGTCGACATGTTTGGTTGGGCACTCCTCATGACCCAACGTGTGTACCTATGGCCATTCCTTTGAATGAATAAAGAATTAAAGACAGCGAGATTTCTCAAAAAAAAAAAAACCTGACACGTCCCCTACTTCTTTTTAGACAAATATATGTTCATAAGACCCATTGGTTCAGTGGCCCGACCCAAAAACTAAAGGCCACTGGGCATTCTGGGCCGTCCCCGGTTTCAGGTTAGGGGCCAGGGGAGGCGGCAGAGTCACCGAAGACCCATCGGGACGACTAGTGGGTCGACCCGCTTCACGACCCGCCGCCGCCGCCGCCGCCTTCTTCGCCGCAGGTGGCCACCACGCCGTACACGCTCTCCGACGTCAACACCCAACTCCCAGCCTCCTCTTCCACCTTCTTCGGCGCAGACACAGGGCTTAGGCTTGGTTGGGAGGATTGGGGGGAGCAGAGCAGAACGCGACAGCGGCGGCGATGGCAACGGCGAGGAAGGGGACGGCGACGCCGCTGGCCTCCGCGTTCTCGCCGGAGGAGACGAGGAGGGCCGTGTCCCACGTCGCCCAGGCCATCGCCGACCGCCGCGCCGACCTCGCGCGCGTCCAGGGCTTCTTCGCCGACAACGCCGCCCTCGTCAACCTCGTCCAGCGCCTCCCCGACGAGCTCTCCCACCAAATCATGGTCTCTCACTCATCCCTACCTCCTCTTAATCATCCTATTTAGCAGCATAGCTACTTGCCTCGGGCCAATTTAGTGATCCCTTGGTCTGGTTTCGCAGGTCCCCTTTGGCGGCGCCGCCTTTTTCCCGGGAAGCTTGATCCACACCAATGAGCTCCTGGTATGGCATTCCACAGATTCTTTGGCCTTGGAGCTTCTACCTACCTGCCTGGGTTGCTGCCTGCAACTGTAACATGTGTGCTGACAATTTTGTTTGGGTTGTGCCTTAGGTGCTTCTAGGGGATGGGTACTACGCGGATAGGTCGGCAAAGCAGACGACCGAGATACTGCACAGGAGGGGGATGGAGTTGGAGGCTCAAATGGAGGCCATCAAGGCAACCATCTCCGACCTCGAGGCTGAGGCCAAGTTCTTCGAGTCCACCGCTGCCGAGGCTTCGGTAAGGCTCTCGCCTCTTGTGAAATCTTCAGACATGGTGTATTTCTATGCTAGTGTTCAGCTAAGTAAGAGGTTACTGTAGTAGCAATTTGGTTGAGGTCACTGGTAAAGGGAAAAAGGAAATGGATAGTGAATTACAGTAGACTTATGCTGACATATGGACTCTGCAGTTGCGCTACTCATATAGCATGCAGACTAAGCTATACCATCTTAGCCTTGTTGCATTGAAAGCTGGGTGCTTCTTGTTGCTAACATGTTTGTTAATCTACGCCCTGGAAACTAGTGTAGATCCATCTATATAAAATGGGTGTGGTCTTACTATACATACTACATTGAGGTGCACCAATATAACCTTTTTGGCTCCGAACTAAATTACTCAATATGATTGATCTGTCATTCTATTATACTCTATTGTCTTAATAAATTCGATAACTATTCTCACGTCGGTCTTCAGCCTATAGTTTAATTGTTGGTTTTGCTTGTGTGCAAAATTACTTCTAACTGGATGCTTAATTATATTGATGCCTTCAGGAGGGTCTTGTTGAAATCAGGGAAGAATATGATGAAGAAGACACAGAAATAATTTCATCAAAAACAGGTAATCATTTGGAGCTTTCGTTTATTTAGCTACTGATATTCTGCATCCTCCTTATCTTCAGAATGTATTGGCTCTTTCTGTTATCTTAGTATGGTGAACTGTAATATTGTTGTTGTAGTTGTACTGACATGCATATCCCAATCCTTGGGGTTCAGATTCAAATTTACCCTATCCAAATTTGCTTTTATTGATATGTTATACTTCTTGATTATTCCTCAATTGACAAGGTCTAGAGTAATCTTGCAGCAAGTAGACCTACTGATGTCTCATTCTACAATTGAATGTTGTTTGGCTGAGCATTATATCTTTTTCTTAGTATATTTAATGTTGTAGACATTATATCAAGACTATCTTGTTATGCTGAGATGATTGCTGCCTTGAAATGAAGCAGTGGCAAAGCTTTAGCACTTACATTTGTTGGCAAGTGACAATTTCTGCATCAGCATGACTAGTTTTTCTACTTCTCTTTTCCAGAGGTTTCAAGTTCTTCTGGGGGCATATCAGATGAGGAACATGCTCGGATGATGGCTAGGTTTGATGAGCTTGAAATGTTAGAAAAGGAAGCTGGAAGTACTTCCGAAGATGAAGGTGACGACGACGACGATGAAGATGAAGATGCTGGAACAAGTGAGGATGATGAGGAAAATGGGGACACATTAAGTTATGGCAATGAGCATGAGAATGTTAGTTTTGGTGCCTCAGTTTCTGGAAGTGGTGGTAACGACCAGAGTCAAGGAAATGCCCAGGTATCTTTGTGCTTGTCTAGCTGACGTGACATAATTTTGGTGTAATCTTAATTTGACCAATGTGTTTATATTTTGGTGTTCGAACTAATAGCTGAAGAGTGCACTAAAGAAGCTAGGAGAAAAGGAAGCATTGCAAGGTTCTTCTCTTGCACCATCAGGCAGTACCTCCGTAAGCTCATTATTCCTTTTTCAACACCTTCTACTTTGTGCCTGAATGAATGGCTAGCTGTCACAAATGTTTATCTTAGCTTCTGTAACAGTCACTGTGTGTTTCATCTAATTTGCAGATAACAAACTCTGAAGTTCAGGCTTCGCTTAGAAAAGGTTAGTCGTGATACTGGCATGTGGGACACCATACTCATGATGTGTACATGATATTTTGAATACCTAGTGACACACCTAATTGTTTGCTGATTTATACTGTCATCTTGTTTTTGTAAGAGTTGGGACTCCTTTTATCACCAACGTGTTTGCTTGAAGTTCTTAAAATTACCCTGCTTATATGCCTTTGACCTAAATTTCTTACTTGCAGCTGTTTCTTTTAAAGATGAGAACGGGCAAATAGTTAGTTCGTCAAGGTATTCTTCAGGACCCAAGGTATGTATTGGAAGGGATTTTTGTTGGAAATAATGTGCCCTGCACCCCCTCGACTTCTCTCACATTTTTTTCTGAAATTTTACTGGGCCATGGCCCATTTATTCCAACATTACTTTCATCATTCTTTGCCTGTGTAGTTTTTTTTTTCATAGTTTTTGGTCGCTGTTCTTCTATAGAAACACTATGAGGCAACATGTATGTGAGTACTAGCTCTCCTCAGTTCTCACAAAAAATTTCAGTCTTTTTGGTCACTGATGTCCAAAGTACTTTCAATATTATGAAACCAGTCTGCATATGTCATATGTAGACGTGACTGTCTGGCTGCGCTTTAGATCTTCGCACCCGCTTAACTTCTTAGTCTATTTGTTAACATAAACTTTGTGCTAACCTGGCCTTGTGTTTGCCATTTTATCTTAGGCTAGTAGAGGTGTAGAACTATTGCACTCTCCTTTCACGAGTATATTATATTTTGGATACTGACATGGTCTCAAACATGCAACTTTGACTATTCCTTGTATACATATTTGAGCACATGATAAATTACGAGATATTCTTATAAAATATATAATGATGTCGTTTTTGCAGCACACCATCTAAATAGTTCTTATGCATGAAGTTTGACTATGTGCTTTCTAGAAGTTTATAATTTTGTGAACAGAGATAGTTCCCTGTGAAGTAAAATCAGGCACCATTCTGGAGACCTAGGGATGCAGTTTATCTAACGTTTCATTTTGTAGTGTTCTATTGTTTTTATGTATTAACTATTACTAGTGCTTACTATGAATTATTTGCTTGGCAGGTTTCTTCATCTCGCGATCGGAAGATACTACCAGGTGGACAAAAGGTCATTTGCTCGTACTCTGATGTATACTGACATGCACCTTTTTGAATTGCATTTCAACCTGTTTATGTCCTCCGCCAGGCTTTCACGGGATCTATTGTTGAACACGATGACGGTCTCTCAGCGATAGAACAACCAAGGAGTAATGATAGTGAGAAAGTAAGCTCCATCCTTTGAATCTTTACATTGGCACTGTGTGGTGCGCATCTATATTTATCTGATCTCGTAAACTCTTTGCCTGGTAGGCTGCTAGTTCTGCTGCTTCTTCAAGGCCGGTGTCTAGATTCAAGATGCAGAAGGGAGGGCGCTGAGTATGCCTCTTGGACACTAGAATTAACACAGAATCATCTGCTTCGAGTCGCTGGCAAGAGCTGCATTGACAACAAGTACTATGAGAGACGGCATGCTGCATCAGAATGATGCGCCGCTTTTTGGACGGGGGTCCTTTGAGTTTGTATGCCATTATCACCTCAACTTTGATCCTTGGTCCTTTGCCGTTGCCTTTATGGTGGAATGGTCACGCGATATGCTTAGAAATGCAATTTTTTTTTTGCTTAAAACTAATTGAAACAGAGGCTGATAGAGAGATGAACGATTCGTGGTCAATTGATTGGTTAAATCTGGGACTAGTTAAGCATATGTTAAGAGGTAGGAAATGAATCAAACGACTCGTCTGATTCATTACAATCAGAGAGCCAGCAGGGGTTTGGTTTACCAGCTAACTAATATTTCCTACACAATGTGGCAATGACATGGTCAGAGAGGTGGCCTAGGCACCACTTCGCTCAAAATGGCAATTTTCCCCGTGGATAATTACCCGCTAAGAAGCGGTGATGGGGGTCAAAATCCCCTCATGGGGATAATGGGGCGGGTACCCGAGAACCTGGCGGGGCGGGGATGGGGGCCAAACTGGCTTCATGGAGCCTCCATGGATACCCGGGACCCCACCTGTCAGTCAAACTAGTCACCCAATATATACTCAAGCAACCCTAAACCCCCCGCCGCCGCTCCACTTTGTTCCCCACTCCACCCCCCGCAGCCGCCTCTCGCTCTCTCCCCATACCCCCCGCGCCGCAGCTGCATCTCCCCGTCCACTGATACATCCATCCCCAGATCGACAACCATCGGCGGCAGCTGGCACTGGCCGGCGTCTCATCCGGCGGCGCCTTCCTGTGGCCCGTCGCCCTCTCCTGCCCCGCGCGACCTCGCGACCCCGCCTCCTCGTTCACCTCCTCGCCTCCTCATGAGTCCGCCACAGTGACGATGGCGAGCGATGGCCAGGCAAGAAGCTGACCGCGAGTCCACGATGGTGATAGTGGCGACCACGACGAAGACCGGCGACCTGCCGCCTTCTCCTCCACCTAAAGCGCAAGCAGCTGACCAGCAGGTTGTTTGTTTCATCTCTTGCTTCTGCAATCTGTTGAATAGCTTGATGTTCAGAAGGGTGGCTGTGTATGTGGTGATCTCTCTGCATTTTAGTTTCAGTAGCTTGATGTTGAGAAGGGTGGCTGTGTATGTGATGTTCAGAAGGGTAGCTTGATGTATGCCGACTTATGATTATGTGGGGCTTGGCTGGTGGTTGTGATCTGGAGATGAACCAACTGATGGGCTACTTGTGTAGAGCTCAAGGTTGCTGAAGATATGCTACTATTATATCTGATTGTATTTTGTATATTTTTTTATCGATTTCCAGATCTTGGGTTTGTGCTGCTAATCTACTGTTGTGTAATGTGTTTGTGCTTCTGTACGGGAATGTTGCAACCAAAATTATTTTTGGGTTGTTATGTCAATGTATTGCTGTTTTGTTGCTATAATGGATGATTGAATCTGTCAAAAAATATTGTGGTTGTGCTCCTCTTTTACTGCTGTTTTGCTGCTGTTAGTCTCCATGGGGATCCCCATGGGGATTGGGTACCCGTTGTTAGCGGGAACGGGGACTGTTTCCCCCCGCCAAGGTTGGCAGGGCTAGCAGGGACGGGTATTAGCGGGGATCGGGGCGAGGATGGTGGCGTGCCCCCCGTGATCCCCGTCCCTGTTGCCATCTTGACTCTTCGCTTGGCGCCTGTGAACCCCACCAGATGCGACCCCTCGCATATCTCCTGCAGGAAGGGAGAAGACCAACTCAAACAATAGACATACTCCCTCCGCTCCTAAATATAAGACGTTTTGATAGTTGAATTTTAACTATCAAAATATTTAGGAATAGAGGGAGTATTATGTATCAATGCTGGTCAATGTTGGGTGCTACACATGCTTTCACAATTCAAGCATATTCGATGATTGGTTGCAACTCGTTTCTTTTTCCCAAGTCCTCGGTACTATCTCAAGCCAAAAGTAGTATGCCTGGTGGTCGGGCTGTTAGGGTTCGGGTGGCCGCCACGCATGGAGGAGGTTAGGCTAGCGTGCATGGAATCAACTGGCGCGGAAAAATAATTCAGGCCACAGACACATAGCCGCTCCCTTTGTTTCTCTTGAAGAGGAAAAAACCCTTTCTTCCCTATGTCTATGACCGATAATCCTACATCAACCGACAAACAACGGACCTTTACGGGCTCGCGTCACACAAATTAACTCTCCCCCCTCTTCACCTGATTTTAGGGTTGTGGGCCCCTCCACCCTCCATAACCCAATCAGCAAAGGGCAACTAAGATCAATTCGTGAACTTTGTAAAACCTTGCCCGTGACTCTAGCATTACTCGTTTATGGGCTACGGATTGCTTGTAGAAGCTCTTCCAAGAACCTAAAAATTCTCGATGCCCATATAGATGCCTCAATTTCAGTATACCTTTGCACCTACTCCCTCTGTCTCATAATATAAGAGTTCAGCTTGTACACCGTTCTTATATTATGAAACGGAGGACATGCTTTTCATTTCTATTTGTACAAAAGTGCATTTTGCCGCACAATGGACGAGGCCATGGCGGGGGTGTTGGCTGGGATTGGATCAGGGTCAAGGGCACCGCCAATCGAGCGGCGGGAACTCGGACAACCGTGGAATGGGAGTCTTCCGCGGTGGTAGTGGATACGGCGCCAGACTCTGTTTCTGCCATCTCGCCACCTTCCGGTGGATGCGGCTCGAATCGTACCCCTTCTGGCCGTCGATGACGAACTCCTCGAGAACCATGGCGTTCTTCGCCAGGAACTTGACGAGCCGCACTTGGAAGCAGGTTAGCTCCTCCGTGTCGAACTTTATCACTACCCTCCTCAACGAATCCTGTAGGCAGGGCAACCTGCATCTGCGGCAAAGTCCTTGAAGGTCCGAATCATCACAACAATCTTCGTCCCCATCGTCCAAGTCCGACATGGCGGCAATCTGATCCGGTTCTGAGATTCCCTCGAGGTACTCCAGCCATCTGAACTTCAGCCGAACCTCGCGCACCGCGGGGCAGCACGACAGCAGGCTCACGACGGCCCTCGCCATGGCGCCGTGGTTCTGGACACACCACCCGCAGAGCTCTTCAACGTCGAGCAGCTCCAGGTTGGGAAAATAAAACGACATAGTGTCGGCGAGGTCGCCCATGGAGTATGCACTAGTAGAAACCGGAGCTTTAAAACCGGTTCGTAAGGGCCTTTAGTGCCGGTTCTGCAACCGGCACTAAAGGGTGGAGACTAAAGGCCCCCCCTTTAGTACCGGTTTGGCACGAACCGCCACTAAAGGCCCACCACGTGGCATGAGCTCGCGCCGTGGTATGGGGGACCTTTAGTACCGGTTGGTGTTACCAACCGGTATTAAAGGTATTTTTTTGAATTTTTTTTAAATTTTGTAAAAAATATTTGATTTTTATTTAAAATTTTGTAAAAAATATTTGATTTTTTTAAAATTTTATAAAATATATTTGATTTTTTTCGATTTTCAATTTTTTGAATTATTTTAACCTCTAATCTCTAATCACCCCTCACCACTACTCAATTTAATATCTAATCTCTAATCACCCCTCATCATTCCAAATCATCTAACTTCCCGGACGGTCACCCATCCTCTCACTACTCTAGCCTGAGCACGCTTAACTTTCGGGTTCTATTCTCCCTCGTTTCCAAGTCTACACTTGTTGTTTTCCTAACAAATGTAAGCTGTCAATCCTATTAACCCTCAGCAGTTTAGCTTGAGCATTAACTCACATATTTGAGTTTGGAACTATTATTCTAAAAAACATTTAGTAACACTAATATTTCTTGAATAAGTTTGACCACAGTTTGACCATAGTTTGACCATAGTTTGACCAGATTTGACCAAAATTTAAAATTTGAAATAATTATTTAGTAACACTAATATTCTTTAATAATTATGTAGCAACATTAATACTTCTTGAATAAGTAGTTTGACCATAGTTTGACCAGATTTAACCAAAATTAAAAAAACTGAAATTATGTAGCAACATTAATACTTCTTGAATAAGTAACACTAATATTATTGCGTAATTATTTAGTAACACTCTATATTTCTTGAATCAGTTGTTTGACCGGTTTGACAAGATTTAACCAAAATTTTAAAAAACATAAATTAGAGCATATCTTTTTTTGCTTTTACAATTTTGTTATTTCAAAAATTGTCCTAAACCCTAAACCCGGGACTTAAAATGTCGGAAACTCTATGCTAAACAGTAAAAACTAAGGGTTCAAACCATAAAACCTAACCCTAAACTCTGAAATCTAAACCCTAGCACTAAAGGCACAAAACGTCTAAAAAACGTCCAAAAACTCTATTTTCCATTTGGAATTTTGACATTTTAAAAAATTGTCGAAACAGAAAACTTGTTGTTTCAGCGGATCTATCTTTTTGTTCTGCAAATTTTGATATATTATATGTATTTTTCTGAATTAGGATGATTTAGTTATGATTTTTCCAAGTTTGAAAATTGCCATATAGTCCCGGTTTGTGTCTCCAACGGGACTATAGACCCTTTAGTGCGGTTCGTAGCACGAGCGGTACTAAAGGTTGGCCCTTTAGTACCGGTTGTGCCACAAACCGGGACTAAAGGGCTCGTGAACCCGACCGACGCCACCGCCACCACCCCTTTAATACCGGTTCGTGGCACGAACCGGTACTAAAGGTTCAACACGAACCGGCACTAATGCATAGCCGTTCGAACTGGTACTAATGGTACCATTAGTACCGGGCCAAAATCGAACGGGAACTAATGTGTCTCATATAAGGTCCTTTTTCTACTAGTGATGCCGTGAGCTTGAGAACCCTCACGTGACGCATGGAGTCGACATTGAGCATGCAATGATTGCTCAGTATTGCCGCCGGGGAGTGCAACGCCAGGTGGACCTCCTCCAGGTGCGTCATGGTCGACTCGAAGGAGAAGGAGGTACCTTGGAAGGTGACGACGCTGCAGCCTAAGCGGCGGAGGCGCGGAACGTCGACCTCGATGTTGCACACGCCGGCAAAGTAGAGGTTCTCGAGGCCGCAGTTTGCCATGAGGAGGACGGTGCCGCCGGGCATCGGACGCTGTAGCTGTAATTGGGCAGGGTGTCCACGAATCTCACGGACTCAAGGTGGATGTCGGCGAGGTTGGGCGCGGCGGAGATTATGTCCTGGAGCGTGGCAAGCTTCATGCGGCACCGTTGGAGCCGCGGACATGGATTTTTAGAGCACTTGCACCCAGGCCCTGCTATCCTAGCTCTCCAATATCGCTTTAAGATCCATGCGACACAACTAAGTTATTATATGAAATTTCTCTTTTTTGCTTCTCCAACATAGAACATATCTTGAAGTTCAAACCTATGCAGGATGGCAAAGCTTTCTAACTAGAATCTAGGATAAATCTTTCAGAATTTTTTGTCCAACATAAATACTAAAAATATGATTTTTTTAATCAAACAAAACGTATTTTGTATATTTACGTATGAAAAAAAATCTGAACGATTTATCCTAGATTCTACTCGGAAAGCTTTGCCACGCTGCATAGGTTTGAACTTCAAGATATATTCTATGTGGGAGAAACAAAAAAGAGAAATGTATTTGCACGAATCTTAAAGCAGAAAATGAATGGCTAGATAAAGAGGGCGTGGGTGCATGTGCTCTAATATATATTTTTGTTGGAGCCGCATGGCCTCCAGGCACGGGAACGCGAGGGGCTGCCGTCGGTCCGAGAAGGGATGGAGGGCGTAGCCGGTGAGCTCGAGGACTCGGAGAGCGGCGAACGGTACCGAGCGCACGGAGTACGGGTCAGGGTGGACACGGTCCGGGCCGGTCCGGTCCCTGACCGAGCCGTCCTTTGGACCGGCCGTCGGCGGTCCGGACCGGACCGGACCGAGCAGGGTCACGGTCCTGTTTCCAGGGACCGGACCGGCAGGGACGAAGCCCGAGCCGGACCGAGCGGCTCGTTTGGACCGGCCGGAGTTCACCACAGAGCACACGCCGGAGCATGGCGACGCGGGGAGGGCGCTGGAGGCAGCGGGGCTCGTCATGGAGATGTCAGGCAGCTTTGGAAGTTCCAGAGGGAGATAGAGGAGCCAAGAAGATCACCAGAGCGAGCTCATCGGCGACGAATTTGGCACGACGGCCGGTGGACGAAGATGAAAAAGGCGATGCCCGATGCGGCGATGCAGGACCTCCCACGTCGTGTTCGTTGGTGCATACGATAGATTCGAGTGGGGCGCATCCAGTGGACATATTTCCCGGGGCCAACGAGTTCAGTGGCCGCGTGGACGGCGGCCCCCGCGGCGGTGGACATGAACGGCGACAGTTTCTTCAGCCCCCGCAATGTGCCTGGGCCGCCACACCGCCGCCACGCCCTCGCCACGCCCCTGGCACGCCCCACCACGCGCCCGCCACGCTCTCGCCATGCCCCGGCCACGCTCTCACCATGCCCCCGCCACGTTCTTCGGTCCGCGCGGTCGGCTCAGTTAAAGCCCGGACCGGACCAAAGTTTTGTTGGGCTGGATTCCTGAGCTCGGACCGGCCGACTTCCAGCGGGCCAGGACCGAGCCGGCCCGAGCTGAGCGGGCCACGAGCCGGACCGCCGGACCGGACCGTGTCGTCCACCCTGAAGTACGTGAGCGTGCAGCGCCCGTGGTCTAGCCACTCAAGCCGGAACTCCTCGGCGTCAGTGACGTACTCCTCCGGCACAACGACACCGGCGGCGCTCTCCTCCTCCGCGGTGCCGACGGGGTCCTCCTCGTCCTCGATGCCGGAGGAGTCCTCCTCATCATCGATACTGGAGGAGTCCTCCTCGTCTTCTTCCGGGCTGCGGGCGGCGTGCAAGGTGCCGTAGTCGCGCTTGCGCATGGTGTTATCGCGCATGACGAGGGTAAACTCGTTGGGGCCACGGCCGCCGGAGCGGATGAATCCAAGACGCGCGTTTGTGGTGTCCTAGCACACGAGTCCAGAGGGGAGCGCCGACGCCGGTGGCGTAGGAACGGTAGTCGAGGTTGATGGCGCCGGTGTCGAGCCAGAGCGGGCGGCGCCATCGCCGGGAGAGCGCTGTGGTGCTGGCGGCCTCACGTACCGGGGCGAAGGAGAGGATGTGGATGAGCAGGTCGTCCGGGAGCTCGGAGAGCCGGTCCTGCGTGGCGGCGTCGCCATGCATCCGGATCGAGAGTTCTGTTAGGGCTCTGTACCTTTGCGTGACATCGTTATAGTATTGTTTTTTAGGGCTTGACATCGTTATATGGACGTACTAGTGTACCACCCGAGAAGGCCCAAAGTAGTCGAAAGTACTAATGTGAGCTTGAGCTCACAGGATCCCGGAATCTGTACCGCACGGCTATATCGAGATGCTCAGCGGCGTCAGAGCGGGTCCAACTCATTTTTTGGTTTCTGGTTTTTTATTATGGCCCTTGGCCCACAGGTCGGGATGCGTCATGGTTATGCCGTCAGCAATCCTCAGCGCGGATCAGAAATATGCTCATGAATTGAGCCGGTTCGGCCACGATTCTGGACTAATGCCGCCCACTACTTCATTCAATGTACCCAGCCATTGGAGCTACCAATCTTCTTGAACACGCTCCTCTTCATAATCCCCTTCATCCAGCCGGCCGCTCACCCAGATCTGCAGCTCCACCAGAACTCACTCCAGCCATTGCCAGCAACTCCAACGCTTCCTAGCCATGTCTGCATCTTCCTCGTCGGTAGGCCATGATGAGGTCTTGCCTCTTGTTCCATGCAAGGACTGCCATGACCGGATTTACACTTGGATTGCTCGCAGCGGATTAAACGCTGATCACTTCTACAAGTGAGTCCATAGGGATGTAAGTTTTATAGCCAGAATCGATTTTTGCTGATCGCAGTCTGTGCGTTGGATTTCTAGTTTCTAAGAGCATCTCCAGCCTTTCGGCCTCCCAGGGCACCGAAAAAGACCGGCCTGGGGGCGAGCCGGTGCTAGATCGGCCCCTGGGGTCCGTTTTTCCCCAGCCACGCGCCCAGGCGCCGCCACCCAAGGCGCTCCATATTCGAAAAACATCATTCCCGCTCAAAGAAACAACAAACCGACGATCATCGCAATAGTTCGGCGACTCGGTGCCACAGTTCGGCGATTAGAATAAAAGGATACGCAGTAGTTCGGCGTACAAAAAAGGAAGGGTGCGGAAGGAGTACATCAAGCGTCGATTTCAACCTCCGGCGGTGTAGTCGTCGGCGTACGCGGGCTGGGAGGAATTGGCGCGGCTTCTGGGGTGTTCGGCGCGTCTTCTGTGCTGCTGGGCGCGGCGGAGGCATCATTGGTGGGGCTGGGTGTCGCAGAGGCGGAGACATCGTCGGCCCTGGTCTCGTCATCGTCATCAGCCTCCGGTCTGGGCAGCGGCGTCCGCATCGCCGGTATCTGGTTCAGGATGAGGCCGCTGTCGGTGTCAAAACCGGCGGATCTCGGGTAGGGGGTCCCGAACTGTGCGTCTAGGCGGATGGTAACTGGAGACAAGGGACACGATGTTTTTACCCAGGTTCGGGCCCTCTCGATGGAGATAAAACCCTACTCCTGCTTGATTGATATTGATGATATGGGTAGTACAAGAGTGGATCTACCACGAGATCAAGGAGGCTAAACCCTAGAAGCTAGCCTATGGTATGATTGTTGTAATGGTTGTGTGTCCTACGGACTAAAACCTTCCGGTTTATATAGACACCGGAGAGGGCTAGGGTTACATAGAGTCGGTTACAATGGTAGGAGATCTACATATCCGTATCGCCAAGCTTGCCTTCTACGCCAAGGAAAGTCCCATCCGGACACGGGACGAAGTCTTCAATCTTGTATCTTCATAGTCTTGGAGTCCGGCCGATGATGATAGTCCAGCTATCCGGACACCCCCTAGTCCAGGACTCCCTTAGTAGCCCCTGAACCAGGCTTCAATGACGATGAGTCCGGCGCGCATATTGTTCGGCATTGCAAGGCGGGTTCCTCCTCCGAATAATTCATAGAAGATTGTGAACGCCAGGATAGTGTCCGGCTCTGCAAAATAAATTCCACATTCCACCGTAGAGAGAATAATATGTACGCAAGTTCAATCTGCTGACGTATTTTGTGGCATGACATCATACCACCACCAAGCCTTTACTTGAATCATTTTTTATCATACCACCTCAGCGCATTTAGCGAAGCGGTTTCCTTGGCACGTCTTGTCGAAGCAGAGATCGTGTTCCCCTTATTTCGGGATTCCCATCAATACGAATGTGGGTAACCCAACCGCGCCATTGATGGTGGCGCTTGGGAGATAAGCGAGTTTTACCAGGCCGGTGGGGACGCATAGTCTTCGTCCGCCCATATATAAGGGGATATGGATCCACCTTTTTACCTACGCCTTCTTCCTCCTTTGCTTATCCATCTCCGCGCACTCGAGCTCCAGCGCCCAAGTCCGCACATCTCGTCTCGACCTTCTCCAGCCATGTCCGGAGTGGGAGGCAAGTGGATGGCCTCTCCGTTACGGAGGGGCACATCGAAAAGCTGCGCGGCGCCGGATACCTTTCCAGCGACATCGCGCACCGGCTGCCCGACGAGGGGCAGCTCATCCCCACCCCCAGGCCCCATGAGAGGGTCGTATTCCTTCCCCACTTCCTCCGCGGACTGGGTTTCCCACTTCATCCCTTCGTCTGGGGGCTCATGTACTACTACGGCCTGGATTTCCACGATCTGGCACCAAACTTCATCCTCAACATCTCGGCGTTTATCGTCGTGTGCGAGGCCTTCCTCTGCATCCGGCCCCACTTTGGCTTGTGGCTAAAGACCTTCAACGTCAAGCCGAAGGTAGTGAAGGGCGTCCAAGCGGAGTGCGGAGGCGCCATGGTGGGAAAAATGCCCAACGTCACCTGGCTCGAGGGGGCCTTCGTGGAATCCGTCAAGGGGTGGCAATCGGGGTGGTTCTACATCACTGAGCCGCGTGACCCTAAATGGGCAGCGGCCCCCGAGTTCAGATCTGGTATCCCCATGCAGCTCACCTCCTGGAAAGAGAAGGGCTTGCTATGGGGCAGTTCGGAGGAGCTGACAGGACTCTAGTCCTGTCTCCAGATGCTGGTGAACAAGAAGGTTAAGCTTGTCAATGTGATCCAGGTCATGCTCGTCCGCCGGATTCTCCCCTGCCAACAGCGGGCCTTTAATTTGTGGGAGTTTGATCCGCACAAGACCGGACCTGGCGGGCTCTTGACACGATGTATGAAGCTGCACGGAGGGTGCTGTTCAAGGCGGAGAAGCCCAGCGTCCATGACGGAGGACCGCGGATTCAGCACCAAGCGCCCGGCGGCGAGGTAAGCTTTGTTATCCTCTATGGGACACTTATTTTCTTTCATAGTTTGACTCTATGTGGGATTTAAAACTCCCAATGCCTTTAACAGACTGGCAGAGGACGTCCGGACAGTAGACTGTCCGGCTCCCTTCTCAAGACCCAGCAGACACCCGTTTGACGGGGTTGCTGGTTCCGCCCTTACGTGGTGCCGGAGAAGAAGGCCAAGAAGAAGGCCACGGGAACCCGAAAGAGTTCCCGACGCCAGGTGGTATCGGACTCATCGTCCGATGGCTCCGAGGCGGACTCCTCCCCCGAAGACGAGGAGGAGAAAGAGGACTCTCCCCAGGAGGGGGGAGAGAGGAAAAGGAAGGCTTCCCCAACGGGGGAGGCCGAAGGGTCCAAGAGGGGAAGGACCCTTCATCCGGACAGCTCCGCCAACGCCAACGTTGGCGACGAAGGGTGGCCCTCAAGGGCCAAGCCTCTGGCAAGATCGTAAGTATTTGGATTCCTGAATGATTTATAATTTCTCTTTTGTGTCACATAGTGTCCTTCTAATGCCGCACACTACCTATAGTCCGACCGAGGATGATCTTCCCGCTTCATCAAGCGGGTCCTTGGCTCCGTCGGATGTAGATTCCATTCTGACTGCCTCCACCCCTCGCGACGCCGAGGACGCTGAGGTGGGATCCCAGGAGGGGACCCATTAGGAGGAGGCTCCGGAGGTGCCACAAGGCAGCCTCCCGGACTTTGCGCCGGACTCCATGCCGGAACCCGCAGTTGTTCCGGAGTCCGGCAGGCGGCCCCTTCGTAAGAAGGGCAAGGCCGTGACACCGGCAGCCTCCGTCCAACCGGAGGCGCCGGACAACTTGTTGAAGGTGCTCAACGGCGCTTCCATCAAGGAAGAACACCGCACTATTATGAGTGCGGTGATTCAGAAGGTTCAACTCGCCAAGAGCGGGCTGACCGAAGCCTGCAGCAGCCTTCTAACAGGCTTTGAGGTAAGAAGTTTTAAAATATGTAATGTAATACCGCATAGACAGTAGCCCCTGATGCTCGGTTCGGTGTTCGGAAAGAAAAGCCGGACTGAGGATCTAAAAAAGATATACGCAGGAGTACTAAAAATTATGTCAATATGGGTTTGCAGGCTGCGCTGCTGACCTCTGCCGCACTGATTGCGGAGGTCGATGCTTTGAAGCAGAACCTCGAGCGGTCCGAGAACGAGCTCGGCCGTGCCAAGAAGCTGTTGGGGAACGTAGTAATTTAAAAAAAATTCCTACGCACACGCAAGATCATGGTGATGATATAGCAACGAGAGGGGAGAGTGTTGTCTACGTACCCTCGTGAGACCAAGCGAAGCGTTGACGCAACGTAGAGGAAGTAGTCGTACGTCCTCCCGGTTCAACCGATCCAAGCACCGTTACTCCGGCACCTCCGAGTTCTTGACACACGTACAGCTCGATGATGCACCCCGAACTCCGATCCAGCAGAGGCACGGGCAGGAGTTCTGTCAGCACGACGGCGTGGTGACGATCTTGATGTTCTACTGTCGCAGGGCTTCGCCTAAGCACCGCTACAATATGACCGAGGTGTAATATCGTGGAGGGGGGCACCGCACACGGCTAAGGAACGATCTCAATGATCAACTTGTGTGTTTGGGGTGCCCCCCCGCCCCCGTATATAAAGGAGGGAGGGAGGAGGAGGCCAGCCTAAGGGGAAGACGCGCCCTAGGGGGGGCAAACCTACTCCAAGTAGGTTTGGCCCCCCTTTCCTATTAGGAGTAGGAGAGGGAAGGAAGAGGGGGGAGGAGAGAAGGAAAGGGGGGCCCGGCCCCCTTCCCAATTCGGATTGGGCTTGGGGGGGGGCGCCCCCTCCCTTGCTCCTTCTTCCTCCCTTCCACTAAGGCCCAATAAGGCCCATATACTTACCGGGGTTCGGTAACCTCCGGAACTCGGTATAATCCCAATCTCATCCGAACCTTTCGTGTCCAAATATATCCATCCAATATATCAATCTTTATGTCTCGACTGTTTGAGACTCCTCGTCATGTCCGTGATCACATCGGGACTCGAACAACCTTCGTACATAAAAATACATAAACTCATAATATAAGCATCATCGAAACCTTAAGCGTGCGGACCCTATGGTTCGAGAACAATGTAGACATGACCGAGACACGTTTCCGGTCAATAACCAATAGCGGGACCTGGATGCCCATATTGGTTCCTACATATTCTACGAAGATCTTTATCGGTCAAACCGCACAACAACATACGTTGTTCCCTTTGTCATCGGTATGTTACTTGCCCGAGATTCAATCGTCGGTATCCAATACCTAGTTCAATCTCGTTACCGGCAAGTCTCTTTACTCGTTCGTAATACATCATCTCGCAACTAACTCATTAGTTGCAATGCTTGCAAGGCTTAAGTGATGTGCACTACCGAGAGGGCCCAGAGATACCTCTCCGACATTTGGAGTGACAAATATTAATCTCGAAATACGCCAACCCAACAAGTACCTTTGGAGACACCTGTAGAGCACCTTTATAATCACCCAGTTACATTGTGACGTTTGGTAGCACACAAAGTGTTCCTCCGGTAAACGGGAGTTGCATAATCTCATAGTCATAGGAACATGTATAAGTCATGAAGAAAGCAATAGCAACATACTAAACGATCGAGTGCTAAGCTAACAGAATGGGTCATGTCAATCAGATCATTCAACTAATGATGTGATCCCGTTAATCAAATAACAACTCTTTGTCCATGGTTAGGAAACATAACCATCTTTGATTAACAAGCTAGTCAAGTAGAGGCATACTAGTGACACTCTGTTTGTCTATATATTCACACATGTATTATGTTTCTGGTTAATACAATTCTAGCATGAATAATAAACATTTATCATGATATAAGGAAATAAATAATAACTTTATTATTGCCTCTAGGGCATATTTCCTTCAGTCTCCCACTTGCACTAGAGTCAATAATCTAGATCACATCACAATGTGATTAACATCGATAGTTCACATCATCATGTGATTAACACCCATAGTTCACATCGCCATGGGACCAACACCCAAAGGGTTTACTAGATTCAGTAATCTAGTTCACATCACTATGTGATTAACACCCAAAGAGTACTAAGGTGTGATCATGTTTTTCTTGTGAGAGAATCTTTAGTCAACGGGTCTTTCACATTCAGATCCGTTATGTATTTTGCAATTTTTTATGTCTACAATGCTCTGCACGGAGCTACTCTAGCTAATTGTTCCCACTTTCAATATGTATCTAGATCGAGACTTAGAGTCATCTAGATCGGTGTCAAAACTTGCATCGACGTAACCCTTTACGATGATCCTTTTTGTCACTTCCATAATCGAGAAACATATCCTTATTCCACTAAGGATAATTTTGACCGCTGTCGATGATCTACTCCTAGATCACTATTGTACTCCTTGCTAAACTCGATGTAGGGTATACAATAGATCGGTACACAGCATGGCATACTTTATAGAACCTATGGCCAAGGCATAGGGAATGACTTTCATTCTCTTTCTATCTTCTGCCGTGGTCGGGTTTTGAGTCTTACTCAATTTCACACCTTGTAACACAGGCAAGAACTCTTTCTTTGACTGCTCCATTTTGAACTACTTCAAAATCTTGTCAAGGTATGTACTCATTGAAAAACTTATCAAGCGTCTTGATCTATCTCTATAGATCTTGATGCTCAATATGTAAGCAGCTTTACCGAGGTCTTTCTTCGAAAAACTCCTTTCAAACACTCCTTTATGCTTTGAAGAATAATTCTACATTATTTCCGATCTACAATATGTCATTCACATATACTTATCGAAATCTTGTAGTGCTCCCACTCACTTTCTAGTAAATCAGGCTTCTTTGCAAGTCTCAGTATAAACTATATGCTTTGATCAACTTATCAAAGCGTATATTCCAACTTCGAGATGCATGCACCAGTCCATAGATGGATCGCTGGAGCTTGCACATTTTGTTAGCACCTTTAGGATTGACAAAACCTTCTGGTTGCATCATATACAACTCTTCTTTAATAAATCCATTAAGAAATGCAGTTTTGACATCCTTTTGGCAGATTTCAAAAAATGTGGCAATTGCTAACATGATTCGGACAGACTTTTAAGCATCGATACGAGTGAGACAATCTCATTGTATTCAACATCTTGAACTTTGTCAAAAACCTTTTTCGACAAGTCTAGCTTTGTAGATAGTAACACTACTATCAGCATCTGTCTTCCTCTTGAAGATCCATTTATTTTCTATGGTTTGCCGATCATCGGGCAAATCCATGAAAGTCCATACTTTGTTCTCATACATGGATCATATCTCAGATTTCATGGCCTCAAACCATTTTGCGGAATCTGGGCTCATCATCGCTTCCTCATAGTTCGTAGGTTTGTCATGGTCAAGTAACACGACCTCCGTAACAGGATTACCGTACCACTCTGTGCGGATCTCACTCTGTTTACCTACGAGGTTCGGTAGTAACTTGATCTGAAGTTGCATGATCATCATCATTAGCTTCCTCACTAATTGGTGTAGTAGTCACAAGAACAGATTTCGTGATGAACTACTTTCCAATAAGGAGCAGTACTGATTACCTCATCAAGTTCTACTTTCCTCCCACTCACTTCTTTCGAGAGAAACTCCTTCTCTAGAAAGGATCCATTCTTAGCAACGAATATCTTGCCTTCGGATCTGTGATAGAAGGTGTACCCAACAATTTCCTTTGGGTATTCTATGAAGACGCACTTCTCCGATTTGGGTTCGAGCTTGTCAGGATGAAACTTTTTCACATAAGCATCGCAGCCCCAAACTTTAAGAAACGACAACTTGGGTTTCTTGCTAAACCACAGTTCATATAGTGTCATCTCAACGGATTTAGAAGGTGCCCTATTTAACGTGAATGCAGCTGTCTCTAATGCATGATCCCAAAACGATATTGGTAAATCGGTAAGAAACATCATAGATTGTACTATATCCAATAAAGTACGGTTATGACGTTTGGACACACCATTATGATGTGGTGTTCCAGGTGGCATGAATTTGTGAAACTATTCCACATTGTTTTAATTGAAGACCAAACTCGTAACTCAAATATTTGTCTCCACGATCAGATCATAGAAACCTTATTTTCTTGTCACGATGATGTTCCACTTCACTCTGAAATTCTTTGAACTTTTCAAATGTTTCAGACTTATGTTTCATCAAGTAGATATACCCATATCTGCTCAAATCATCTGTGAAGGTCAGAAAATAACGATACTCGCCGCGAGCCTTAACACTCATCGGATCGCATACATCAGTATGTATTATTTCCAATAAGTCAGTTGCTCGCTCCACTATTCCGGAGAACGGAGTCTTAGTCATCTTGCCCATGAGGCATGGTTCGCAAGCATCAAGTGATTCATAATCAAGTGATTCCAAAATCCCATCAGCATGGAGTTTCTTCATGCGCTTTACACCAATATGACCTAAACGGCAGTGCCACAAATAAGTTGCACTATCATTATTAACTTTGCATCTTTTGGTTTCAATATTATGAATATGTGTATCACTACAATCGAGATCCAATGAACCATTTTCATTGGGTGTGTAACCATATAAGGTTTTATTCATGTAAACAGAACAACAATTTATTCTCTTACTTAAATGAATAACCGTATTGCAATAAACACGATCAAATCATATTCATGCTCAACGCAAACACCAAATACCATTTATTTATGTTCAACACTAATCCCGAAAGTATAGGGAGTGTGCGATGATGATCATATCAATCTTGAAACTACTTTCAACACACATCGTCACTTCACCCTTAACTAGTTTCTTGTTTATTCTGCAACTCCCGTTTCGAGTTACTACTCTTAGCAACTGAACCAGTACCAAATACCGAGGGATTACTATAAACACTAGTAAAGTACACATCAATAACATGTATATCAAATATACCTTTGTTCACTTTGCCATCCTTCTTATCCGCCAAATACTTGGGGTAGTTCTGCTTCCAGTGACCAGTCCCTTTGCAGTAGAAGCACATAGTCTTAGGCTTAGGTCCAGTCTTGGGTTTGTTCACTTGAGCAGCAACTTGCTTGCCATTCTTCTTGAAGTTCCCTTCTATCCCTTTGCCCTTTTCTTGAAACTAGTGGTCTTGTTAACCATCAACACTTGATGTTCTTTCTTGATTTCTACCTTCATCGATTTCATCATCATGAAAAACTCGGGAATCATCCCTTGCATACTATAGTTCATCACGAAGTTCTACTAACTTGGTGATGGTGACTAGAGAATTTCATCAATCACTATCTTATCCGGAAGATTAACTCCCACTTGATTCAAGCAATTGTAGTACCTGCACAATCTGAGCACATGCTCACTAGTTGAGCGATTCTCCTCCATCTTTTAGCTATAGAACTTGTTGGAGACTTCATATCTCTCAACTCGGTATTTGCTTGAAATATTAACTTCAACTCCTGGAACATCTCATATGGTCCATGACGTTCAAAACGTCTTTGAAGTCCCGATTCTAAGCCGTTAAGCATGGTGCACTTAAACTATCAAGTAGTCATCATATTGAGCTAGCCAAACGCTCATAACGGTTGCATCGCGCCCTGCAATAGGTCTGTCAACTAGCGGTGCATCAAGGACATAATTCTTTCGTGCAGCAATGAGGATAAACCTCGGATCACGGATCCAATCCGCATCATTGCTACTAACATCTTTCAATACATTTTCTCTAGGAACATATCAAAATAAACATATGAAAGCAACAACGCAAGTTATTGATCTTACAACATAATTTGCAAAATACTACCAGGAGTAAGTTCATGATAAATTTAAGTTCAATTAATCATATTACTTAAGAACTCCCACTTAGACAGACATCTCTCTAGTCATCCAAGTGATCACGTGATCCAAATCAACTAAACCATAACCAATCATCACGTGAGATGGAGTAGTTTTCAATGGTGAACATCACTATGTTGATCATATCTACTATATGATTCACGCCGACCTTCGGTCTCCGTGTTCGAGGCCATATCTGCATATGCTAGGCTCGTCAAGTTTAACTCGAGTATTCGCGTGTGCAAAACTGGCTTGCACCCGTTGTAGATGGACGAGAGCTTATCACACCCGATCATCACGTGGTGTGCGGGCATGACGAACTTTGGCAACGGTGCATACTCGGGAGAACACTTCTTGATAATTAGTGAGAGATCATCTTAAAATGCTACCGTCAATCAAAGCAAGAATAAGATGTATAATAGATAAACATCATATGCAATCAAAATATGTGACATGATATGGCCATGATCATCTTTGCCTTTGATCTCCATCTCCAAAGTATTGTCATCATGATCTCTATCGTCACCGGCACGACACCATGATCTTCATCATCTTGATCTATATCAATGTGTCGTCACATGGTTGTCTCACCAACTATTGCTCTTGCAACTATTGCTATCGTATAGCGATAAAGTAAAACAATTATTTGACACTTGCATCTTATGCAACAAAGAGACATCCATAGGGCTTCTGCCAGTTGCCGATAACTTCAACAAAACATGATCATCTCATACAACAACTTATATCTTATCACGTCTTGACCATATCACATCACAACATGCCCTACAAAAACAAGTTAGACGTCCTCTACTTTGTTGTTGCAAATTTTACGTGGCTGCTACGGGGAGCAAGAACCGTTTACCTATGCATCAAAAGCACAACGATAGTTTGTCAAGTTAGTGCTGTTTTAACCTTCGCAAGGACCGGGCGTAGCCACACTCGGTTCAACTAAAGTTGGAGAAACTGACACCCGCTAGTCACCGTGTGCAAAGCACGGCAAGTAAAACCAGTCTCGCGTAAGCGTCACGCGTAATGTCGGTCCGGCCGCTTCATCCAACAATACCGCCAACCAAAGTATGACATCTGGTAAGCGGTATGACTTATATCGCCCACAACTCACTTGTGTTCTAATCATGCATATAACATCAATCCATAAAACCTAGGCTCGATGCCTTTGTTGGGGAACGAGTAATTTCAAAAATTTCCTATGCACACGCAAGATCATGGTGATGATATAGCAACGAGAGGGGAGAGTGTTGTCTACGTACCCTCGTAGACCGAAGCGGAAGCGTTGACGCATCGTAGAGGAAGTAGTCGTACGTCCTCCCGGTTCAACCGATCCAAGCACCGTTACTCCGGCACCTCCGAAGTTCTTGACACACGACAGCTCGATGACGCACTCGAACTCCGATCCAGCAGAGGCACGGGAGGAGTTCCATCAAGACGACGGCGTGGTGACGATCTTGATGTTCTACTGTCGCAGGGCTTCGCCTAAGCACCGCTACAATATGACCGAGGTGTAATATCGTGGAGGGGGGGGCACCGCACACGGCTAAGGAACGATCTCAATGATCAACTTGTGTGTTTGGGGTGCCCCCCCGCCCCCATATAGAAAGGAGGGAGGGAGGAGGAGGCCGGCCTAAGGGGAAGGCGCGCCCTAGGGGGGGCAAACCTACTCCAAGTAGGTTTGGCCCCCCTTTCCTATTAGGAGTAGGAGAGGGAAGGAAGAGGGGGGAGGAGAGAAGGAAAGGGGGGCCGGCCCCTTCCCAATTCGGATTGGGCTTGGGGGGGCGCGCCACCTCCCTTGCTCCTTCTCCCTCCCTTCCACTAAGTCCCAGTAAGGCCCATATACTTACCGGGGGGTTCCGGTAACCTCCCGGAACTCCGGTATAATCCCAATCTCATCCGGAACCTTTCTGGTGTCCAAATATATCCGTCCAATATATCAATCCTTATGTCTCGACCATTTCGAGACTCCTCGTCATGTCCGTGATCACATCCGGGACTCCGAACAACCTTCGGTACATCAAAATACATAAACTCATAATATAATTGTCATCGAAACCTTAAGCGTGCGGACCCTACGGTTCGAGAACAATGTAGACATGACCGAGACACGTTTCCGGTCAATAACCAATAGCGGGACCTGGATGCCCATATTGGTTCCTACATATTCTACGAAGATCTTTATCGGTCAAACCGCACAACAACATACGTTGTTCCCTTTGTCATCGGTATGTTACTTGCCCGAGATTCGATCGTCGGTATCCAATACCTAGTTCAATCTCGTTACCGCAAGTCTCTTTACTCGTTCCGTAATACATCATCTCGCAACTAACTCATTAGTTGCAATGCTTGCAAGGCTTAAGTGATGTGCATTCGAGAGGGCCCAGAGATACCTCTCCGACATTCGGAGTGACAAATCCTAATCTCAAATACGCCAACCCAACAAGTACCTTTGGAGACACACTGAGAGCACCTTTATAATCACCCAGTTACGTTGTGACGTTTGGTAGCACACAAAGTGTTCCTCCGGTAAACGGGAGTTGCATAATCTCATAGTCATAGGAACATGTATAAGTCATGAAGAAAGCAATAGCAACATACTAAACGATCGGGTGCTAAGCTAACAGAATGGGTCATGTCAATCAGATCATTCAACTAATGATGTGATCCCGTTAATCAAATAACAACTCTTTGTCCATGGTTAGGAAACATAACCATCTTTGATTAACAAGCTAGTCAAGTAGAGGCATACTAGTGACACTCTGTTTGTCTATATATTCACACATGTATTATGTTTCCGGTTAATACAATTCTAGCATGAATAATAAACATTTATCATGATATAAGGAAATAAATAATAACTTTATTATTGCCTCTAGGGCATATTTCCTTCAGAAGCAGCTCGAGGACAAAGAAGGTGAGTAACACCGTATTAAAGTTGTACCTTACAGAAAAGGATTTTGGTTGCAATGGAAATGACAAGGATAACGTGGGCACCGTAGGGGCCACGAACGAGGTGGCGACCCTGAAGGAGGCCGTGTCCGCGGCCGAACGTAATGCAGCCGCGGAACGAGCGGAGCGAGAGAATCAGGAGGCACGGGTGGCGGAGGTGCGGCAAGAGCTCCAGGCTCTCATGGAAAAGCATGAGAGTTTGGAGCGCGACTCAAAGACTCGAGAGTCCGAGCTTGCCTCGGCTCTTGAAAGTGCCAAAGCCGCTAAGGCCGAGGCCCATAAGGCCCTCCAGGAGATTGAGGCGGTGAAGAAAATAGCGGCGGGTAAGGCATTTTTCATGCAAAGCAAGCATGTGAATGTAAATTACCTGTTACTTACCCGAATTCAGAGCTCTCCAGGGGCATTTGCAGATCTTCCTCGCAGCGTGTCCGATGCCGCTGCATTCTACCGGGCCGAGGAGGGGAGCTCAACGGAGAAGGTCTTCTGGTCTCAGTATGCTGAGGCCGGACATCCGGTGCCCCTTAGCGACCAGCTAAAGCAGCTGGTCGAGCTCCACAAGGTAGCCGAGCAGGCCATGAAGGGCCTCATAGTCCGGTTGTGGCCTGAAGAGGCCATGCCTAGGAGCTACTTCGGCCTCGTGCGGCGGCTGGTGGATGCGTGCCCCTGGGTGGAAGTCATCAAGCGCTCCGCCTGCATTGAAGGTGCCCGTCGGGCCCTTGCCCGTGCAAAGGTGCACTGGGGCAGGCTGGATGCTGAGAGGCTTATCACGAACACGCCACCGGCGGGCAAGGAGTATCGTATGCCCGAGATGTACTATAAGAGTGTCCTGAAGGGTGCCCGCAAGATTGCGGATGAATGCCCCAAAGATGTAATTTTTTAGTAGACTCGCAATGTGTTATCCTGTGCGCTGAAAACTTTGTTCATATGCGCTAAGCAACGCTTATTAATTTAAAATATTGCCTTCTGTGCGACCGTTTATCAAATCTGAGAGATGGCAAGTCGTCGGCTTCAACCCCCATGCCACGAGTGCTGGGGTGTTCGGGATAAACTTGAGCACTCTTGTTCCCATTTTTGGGTCCATCTAGGGAGGCGCTCAACACAATGGACAAGGCAACCGGACTTATAATGCTTGAACACTCTCACTTATCCATAGAATTCTATAATTTTAAATTTCGGCGAAGCCCCTAGTGTTCGGAAGATCAATTGGGCGCTATCACGCTGGGCGGACACAGCCGGTTACTCGCTCTAAGTGGCATAAGTCTTTAGGGACTCGAAAAGACCTCTCGAACAGCGACCAGCTCTCGCCTTATCATGACAGTCGTTTTAGCTTTTCCATCGAGGCGCCACCCAGCTCAACCGGGGCGCAATCGCAGTGGTTCTCCCAGTGCTACCTTAGCTGATAGAACGGAACGTAAGGTACCAAAACATGGGAGCCGGGCAAACCCAACTATTGACCCAAGATATGATTCGGAGCCGATGCATATAATGCTATAAGTTCGGGGTGCCGCACTTGTGAAAGTGTTCGGACTTATCACACCATAATGCGGGGAACATAAGCCCCTGGTGTATTCAGCCGTACCAAAATGTACGGGTGCAATATGTCATGAATGAACATATATGTAAAAAGAGAAATGCGGTTATAAACAAAAAGTGATGCATTGTTTATTCGAGGAATTCTGCCATGGGTGCAGAATGATACAAATAGTGCGGTAAGCAAGGGTTGGACTATTAAAAGTGTCTCCCTCCAGGGGTAGGCTGCGGATTGGTGTATTAAATAGATTTAATGCTCATAATGGAGACCACCTGGGTGTTCGTCGTAGCCATTGTCCCTCCCTGGCTGTTGCATCGTGAGTTCGGCAGATCTACTGCTGGACAGGGCATCTGGTGAGCGGAGTCCTGTGGAAAAAAAAATAAAAAATAAGAAAAAAAGAGTGACACACATGGGAGCCCCTGGTGTGGTTAAGCCGCACTCTGGGCCTGTCGTGGTTGTGTCCCTCCCCCTATGCCCATGGTATCTCCAGAGCGTAATGATGTACGCGGAGAGCTGGTCTTGCAGTCATGCAAGGGCTGGGGTTTGGGCCGCATTGCTACGCGTGCTCGGAACGTGCCAGGTGGTCTTGATGTATGTTACTTCGGGCGCGTTTGGCCACGTCCGGTCGTTTAACAGCCGGACTCGAGGATTGCCTTAAGAGGCTGCTTTGTACTTCTGCCGCGAGAGCCGCTGTGTGTTCCTCCGTTCGGAGGGAGCGTTCAGTGTTTCCGTTGACCGTGATGACTCCACGAGGGCCTGGCATCTTCAGCTTGAGGTATGCATAATGCGGCACCGCGTTGAACTTTGCAAACGCGGTTCGTCCGAAAGCAGAGCGTGATAGCCATCTGCGAACGGGACTATGTCGAAGATTAACTCCTCGCTTCGGAAATTATCCGGGGATCCGAAGACCACTTCAGTGTGGTGAGCCTGCATAATTGGCCTCAACACCTGGTATGACGCCTTTGAAGGTCGTCTTTGTAGGTTTAATCCTTGAGGGTATATGCCCATCTTGCGACCGTATATCCGGTAAAGCAGGTTCAGGCTGCTGCCGCCGTCCATCAGGACTCTAGTGAGGTGAAATCCATCGACGATTGGGTCTAAAACCAATGCGGCGAATTCGCCATGGCGGATACTGGTAGGGTGGTCCCTTCGATAGAAAGTGATCGGGCAAGAGGACCATGGGTTGAACTTTGGGGCGACTGGCTCCATCGCATACACGTCCCTAAGTGCACGCTTCCGCTCCCTCTTGGGTATGTGTGTTGCGTATATCATGTTTACCGTCCGCACTTGTGGGGTTAAACCCTTCTGTCCTCTACTGTTCGGCGGCCGGGTCTCTTCCTCGTCATCGCTATGCAGTCCCTTGTCATTGTTTTCGGCAATTAACTTGCCCGCCTGCTTGAATACCCAACAATCTCTGTTGGTGTGATTAGCTGGCTTTTCGGGGGTGCCATGTATCTGGCAAGATCGGTCGAGTATTCGGTCCAAATTGGACGGACCCAGAGTAGTTCTTTTGAATGGCTTTTTCCGCTGACCGGGTTTAGAGCCTCTGAATCCGGCGTTGACTGCTGTATCCTTAGTGTTGTCGCCGTTAACGCGGCGTTTGTGTTTGTTGCGACGCGACCTACCATTGTGGTCCTTGTTGTCCGGACTGCCAGAATTTTTGCTGAGGTTGTTCTGCGAGCTAGCCAACTGTCCTCTCCCGCACAGAAGCGGGTCATGAGTGATGTGAGGGCTGCCATGGATTTCGGCTTTTCCTGTCCTAGGTGCCGGGCCAGCCACTCGTCGCAGATGTTATGTTTGATGGCTGCGAGGGCCTCTGCATCCGGACAGTCGACGATTTGATTTTTCTTTGTTAGGAACCGTGTCGAGAACTATCTGGCCGATTCGTCTGGCTGCTGAATTATGTGGCTTAGGTCATCGGCGTCTGGTGGTCGCACATATGTGCCCTGGAAGTTGTCGAGGAATGCGGCTTCCAGGTCCTCCCAACACCCAATTGACTCTACGGGCAAGCTATTAAGCCAATGCAGAGCTGGTCCTTTAAGCTTGAGTGGGAGATACTTGATGGCGTGGATATGGTCGCCGCGGGCCATATGGATATGAAGGAGATAATCTTCGATCCAAACCGCGGGGTCTGTTGTGCCATCGTAGGATTCAATGTTCACGGGTTTAAACCCTTCAGGGATTTGATGATCCATTGCTTCGTCTCTGAAGCATAGTGGGTGTGCGGCGCCTCTATACTGAGCAATATCACGACGTAGCTCAAGAGAGCGTTGTCTGCTGTGTTCGGCCCGGCCGGAGTTGCTGTATCCGGCGCGACGGTAGTCGTCGTGGGTCGTGGGGCGCCCACGTGATCCGTAGATAGATCTGGATTGTCTTGCCTTGTCCTCCAATACATCCTGCAAGTCCGGCGCATTCCCCCGTGGCTTCGCCCTTTTTGGGCGGTGCCGGGGTACAGTTCTGACAGAGGGCCTAGATGCCTCTCTGTCGCGGCCATGAGGTGGTCGGTCTACCGTATTGTGTGCTGGTGATGAAGGTTTGTATGCTTCCTCCTCTAGTCGGGGGAGCAACTTGCGTTTTGGGTAGCTTTTGGAGGGGTGTTCGAGTTCATACTCTTCAGCCGCGAGGACCTCGGTCCATCTATCGGCCAGCAGGTCTTGATCAGCTCGAAGCTGTTGCTGCTTCTTTTTTAGGCTGTTCGTCGTGGCCATTAGCCTGCGTTTAAAACGCTCTTGATCAACGGGATCCTCGGGCACGACAAATTCGTCGTCGTTGAGGCTTGCCTCGTCTCCGGAGGAAGGCATGTAATTGTCATCCTCTACCTCCTCGTCTGCCGCTCTCTCTTGACGGCTGGCTTCTCCGTTCTCCTGTGCTGAATCTTGCTGGAGGGGGTTGTCTTCGGCACTCTCTGGGGTGTTATTATCTCCGGTGCCGGAATCTCCATTCTTGCTGTGGCGGGATTTAGAGCGGCGCCGCTGACGTCGGTGCTTGGGCTGTTTCTTAGAGGAATCTGCCTCCGCTGCTTCTTCGCCATCCCCATCCTTTGGGGTGTCCACCATGTATATGTCGTATGACGAGGTGGTCTTCCAGTGCCCCGTAGGCGCTAGTTCTTGGTCGTCTCCGGCATCGTCGTCCATGCCGTCGATGTCTTCGGAGTCGTAGTCTAGCATGTTGGTTAGATCGTCGACAGTGGCTACAAAGTGGGTGGTGGGTGGGATTTGAATTTCTTCGTCGTCCGCATCCCAACCATCCTGACCGCAGTCCGGCCAGGGCTCTCCTGATAACGAGAGATGCTTTAGCGAATTTAGGATGTCGCCAAAGGGTGAGTGCTGAAAGATGTCCGCAGCGGTGAATTCCATGATCGGCGCCCAATCGGATTCGATTGGTAGGGGCGCAGGAGTTTCGGAGTCCGGCAAGGAGTCCGGAACCTCGGAGTCACGAGCTTTATAAGGGACAAGGTCAGTATTCGCCTCCATCGCCGTAGCAGTTGCAGCTCCTGAGGTGGTGTCCAGCCACCGGTCCTCGATCTGCGCGGTCGGCTCCGAGCAATGGGTCGAAGCGGATTCGTGTGCGGCCTCCAAGGTACTGTCCGGCGGCAGAGCTAAATCATGCCCATCGTGACAGTGCGGCATGCTCGGCTGTGGCTCGAATCCATCGAAGATCAAGTCTTCGCGGATGTCGGCTGTGAAGTTTAGGCTTCCAAATCTGACCTGATGGCGAGGGGCATAGCTTTCGATCTGATCCAGATGGCCAAGTGAATTGGCCCGCAGTGCGAAGCCGCCGAACACGAAGATCTGTCCGGGGAGAAAAGTCTCACCCTGGACGGCGTTGTTGTTGATTGAAGAAGCCATCGAGCCTATCGGTGACGACACAGAGGAACTCTCAATAAAAGCACCAATGTCGGTGTCAAAACCGCGGATCTCGGTAGGGGTCCCGAATCGTGCGTCTAGGCGGATGGTAACAGGAGACAAGGGACACGATGTTTTTACCTGTGTTCGGACCCTCTCGATGGAGGTAAAACCCTACTCCTGCTTGATTGATATTGATGATATGGGTAGTACAAGAGTGGATCTACCACAAGATCAAGGAGGCTAAACCCTAGAAGCTAGCCTATGGTATGATTGTTGTAATGGTTGTGTGTCCTACGGACTAAAACCCTCCGGTTTATATAGACACCAGAGAGGGCTAGGGTTACACAGAGTCGGTTACAATGGTAGGAGATCTACATATCTGTATCGCCAAGCTTTCCTTCTACACCAAGGAAAGTCCCATCCGGACACGGGACGAAGTCTTCAATCTTGTATCTTCATAGTCTTGGAGTCCGGCCGATGATGATAGTCCGGCTATCCGGACACCCCCTAGTCCAGGACTCCCTCAGCCGCGCTCGGCCAAGAATCACGCCTTGAGCTTCTCGTTGCCGCCCATCAAGAAGGCGAGGTCATTGTTCCTCTTCTTGGCGTCTTGATCTTTGAGTTTCGCGGCGGCGTTGGCGCGGAGCAAGTCGAGTTTGACGCCGCTGTTCGCCATTTCTCGCATTTGTTGATCAACTTGAAGACGTGGAGGTACTTGAAGTCTGCGTCGCCGTTGTCGTCGCGGAACATGGAGAACATGCGCAGCAACTGCACCGAGAAAGAACGTCAGTCGGCCCCAGAGCACGCGCAAGGCGAAAGAGCGCGCGTGCGGTGAAAAGGCAGCAACATGGACGGCATGCGATACCTGATCCTCGACGCTGGTGCCACTCTCCGGGTGAGCCGTGACCTCCTCGGCGATCCCATGCCATTTGTTGCATGCCGTTTGAATGAGCGACCAATGGTTCGCCATCGCCTTCGACCCCCGCTTCATGTGCATGCCTTTGAAGTAGGGGTCGACGAGCTTCCGTTCGTCGAACTCGGCCTTGATGCGGTCCCAGTACGTCTCGATGCTCTGATTCGTGCCGGTGACTGGGTCGAGGCAGACGACCTTCCACGCTTCGGCGAGGCACTCTTCTTCCGTCGACGCCCATTGGATGCATGGTTTGCCGGACTTGGCCTTCTTCTTCTTCTTCTTCTTCTTCTTCTTCTTCTTCTTCTTCTTCTTCTTCTTCTTCTTCTTGTTGTTGTTTTTCCTCGTCGGCGCGGCGCCGGCTCCTCTTCCTCTTCCTCCTCCTCCTCCGGCTCTTCCTCGCCATAGTCGAGCTCGTCGTCCACGTCGGCGAGGTCCTGCGTAGCGAACCCGGGGGAAGCGGCAGCCGCAGCCGAGCCGCCTGCGATGATGTCCTCCATGTCGGCCTCCGTTGTGTCGGCGCCGCCAAGATGCAACAAGGAGGAGGCTTGTGAGGAGAGGCGGCATCGGTGAGGCTGCGTAGTCCGGCGGCGAGTACGTGTACGGCGGGTACTACACGCCGGCGAACGCGGGCAAGGGCGTGCGCTGGAGGGGGCGCCCATGGGGGAAAGTGATGTTGGGGTTGAAGCCGCCATTGGCGTCCCCGTCGGCATAGCTCGGCGACGGCGTGCTCCATGGGTACAGCAACGACGAGAACCCGGCCGGAGAGCCGACACTTTGCTGGTTCCAGGGCGCGTACGGATGCCCGGGTGGGTTCATCATCGCCGCCGCGCGCTCTGCAGCCTTCGCGCGCTCCGCAGCCGCCGTGCGCACCGCATCCGCTTGTTTGGCCGCCGCGCGCTCCCTGGCCTTCTTGGCCCTGTTGCGCCTGTCGGCGGTGACAGCTTCCCGGCGTTCCACATCCGCCTTCCACTCGGCATTGGTCATGCCGGGGGGGCTTGGACAGCGGAGCCCTAGGCTTCCTTTGCTTCGGGCGGGCAGCGGCTGCGGGATCCGTCGCGGCGTGCGGCATCACGTACTTCTTCGGCGGCATGGCGGGCGGAACGGCAGGGGTGGACGCGGTGTTTGGCGGGAGGAATGGAGAAGAGAGGGGGAGCGGGAGGAAACGGCGGGAAAAAGTCTTCCAGTCACCGACAGAGTGGCCCCACGCCACTTTTCGCTTCCGCCGGCACGACTAGGCGACACCCGGTCGCTTGGGTTCGGGGTGGGACCGCCGGCTCTGGATTTCGCCCAAACCGGCGCTAAACGAGATCCTGGGGGCGCGACTGGGCCGATTTTCGGCCACCGGCCACTACTAGGGAAAACCTTATACACAGAACTTTAGCTGTAGCGCGTGTAAAAAGAGCACGCTGGTGCTAAGTAGCAGTAGCGCGCCGCTGTAAACGGCGCTACAGATACAATTGTAGCAGTAGCGCGCCTGAAGATAAAAGCACTGCTACTAAAATTCCCACGGCTTAGCCGATAGGCTACACATAGTAGTAGCGATCTACCTAGAACCGCGCTACCACTACTTGCTTTGTAACAGCGCGTGTATGATGCAATGCGCTACTACTAAAGGAAATAAAATTAAATGGAAAGCACATAGAAAAGTAAATGAAAATGAAAGAAATAGAAAAAGGTGAAAGGAAAAAATAAAATGTGAAGAAAAATAAATGAAAAAGGGAAAAAAGAGAAAGGAATAGCAGTAGCACGTATCGAGGAAAACGTTGTAGTAGCAGTAGCGTGTTTCCTGGAACGCGCTACTGCTACTTCTGACTCAACCGCACGGTCGTTCTTCCCCACGGCCACTTGCCCCAAATCAACCTCCTCCCGCTGTCGCCGCCGCCGTCTCCTGTCGGCCGCCGCGCGCTCTCCCGTCGCTCTCCGCACACCCTCGACGCCGCCCCCGACCTCGACGCCGCCCTCCGCCGCGCGCCCGAGCCCTGACCCGACCTCGACGCCGCCTGCCCTTCTCTCGCCGTAGGCACCCGAGGTGAGCACGCCTGCTCCGCCCTACCTCTGCCTAGATAGGGTTCTTCAAATTTTAGTTGCATCAAATTAGTTAGGGTTCATCTATGGATGGAAATGAATCGGATACAGATGCGGCTGGGATGTTTTCTTAGATGATGAATAAACACTAGTGTAATGCATAATAAAACGAGTAAAATTTGACCACTTATTTCACTAGTGTAATGATACCCGTCGTGCGCTAGGGTTTTAGTTGTATTAGTGATGTTATATGTATGATACTAGTCGAGATGTATTAGTGATAATATCCGATGATGTACGGACGCATGAGATGATTTACTTTTGCTTATTGAATGCATGCTAATTTGAGTCCTATAAGATATTTTGAAATGTATATCTTGTGTTGCTCAAATAGGATATTTGCTTACCCAAGTGGTCGGTCATGTTTGCAGGTTACACCTCCGAGTGTCCTATGTTTTGCCGGACTGTTGATTCATTTCCGTTCCGGCAAATTTCAGGCGCTCGATATGTCCTATTTTAGCAAAGGTCATGCTGAATTTTTCCGTGAATTTTGGCATGACTTGTGCCAGAATATGTAGGAAATATCGAGTGCCCCGGATTTGTGTGTTGAGTATCCTGGTAGTTGTCTTCGATCGATTTTCAATTAATGTTTCAACTATGAACATAGGAAATGTCTGACGACGAAAAGGATTTCGGTATTTGCAAATACTGCGAAGACGAGCACGACCTGTGCGACGGAATCTTCCTAGATGAAGATAGGCGCTTCAGCATCAAGCTGGACGAGAACTTCAAAGTGGATACAGTAAGTCACAATGGCAAGTCTTTTTTCGTAATTAAGCATGACATCTGCTTCATTTGCTTAGACTTATAATTTTTTTAGTATTCTACTAGCGTATCCCCTGCCATGCAAGAGTTTTTGTATTGGATAAGATAGGTTTCATTCGTACTATGGAGGTAAAGAAAGTTTACTTGAAGACCGAGCATGGTTGTATTTTCCACGCAAAATTATACAACGCAGACGACTACACCTACCTTGGATGCAAAACATGGCGAGCACTATGCAAGACTTATGCATTTGAGCCTGATATGGTTATCACCTTTGATATTCATCCGGAAGATGATATTGAAGGTAATACCGACATCGGGGTCGATGTGAAGACGCCTCCAGTTATACCATCATGTGTGTTTCTCAACCATATTTATGTCTTTGATGTTGTTTATTCAAAAATAGTTGACAACTAATTTCTATTGTCATCTTATTTCTGTTCAAGCAAACATATCCAACGCTTGGTAGACATGACCTACTACTGTCCCGGGGCTGAACTAAACTGTGAGGAGCTAAGTCATTATGTTTCATGGCTTGAGGATCTTGATACTACCAAGACAATTTTTCTTCCTGCACTTAGAAATGTTAGTACTGAAAACGTGCGACCAATAGTGTTCGTGATGAACTACGGTCACATCTATTTAGGAAAGATGGTAAGATTTTTTACTATTTGTCCTTAGTGCATCTTTTCCATACATTATTTTTTAAGCTAAACTTCATTGCTAAGTATGTTACCATACGATGTTCTTCAACAGGGACTCTCGATGAATGTTGTGCCTCATGGGATCGAGACTAAAGGTACCATGAGTATTGTTAGCTTACGGCCAAGATATCCTACAATGCACTTTAGTGCATTCAGGATTTCTAAAAGCGAGGAATGCTTAATAGTGAAAGACTGGACCAAATTTGTTATGGAGGAGTGCAGAGAAGTACTAGGGGCAGCAATCAGAAGCGTAACCTACGATTAGGAGACAGGTTCATCTGCATGCTCCAACTTGATGAAGGAGGAGAGCTACACGTGTTTTATGTTATTTTACGTGAGAGAGAGAGCAGCAGGAGTGATTAGCTAGCTAGAAATGAGTTTGAAGATGATGATGTGCTACACTATGACTATGATGATTAAATAGCTAGTGTTGGTGGTAATGACTATGATGATTATTATTAGCTAGTGTTAGTGGTGATTAGCTAGCTACCGCATCTAGTGTTAGTGGTGATTAGCTAGCTAGAATGAGTTTGAAGATGATTATGTGCTACACTATGACTATGGTGATTAAATAAATACTGTTGGTGGTAATGACTATGATGATGATTAAATAGCTTGTGCTGGCGGATTAGATTCAAGTGGAGGCAACATTTGGTGCACAACGAAAGTACTACTAGTCCAAACTAGATCAAGTTTGGATTAGTAGTATACTTTTGACATGCACCACATATTGCCTCCACTTCAAGCTAATCCACCTTCATTTGACACACTGTTATGGATATAATGATATAAACCTAATAATTGGTATTTTACCAAAATTTATATAACGGCGTATAAATACACTGTTACCACATGTTGCCACCAGCCCCCACATCCCAAATTTCAGTTAAGAGAGCAGTAGAAGTAATCCAGTCGTTCGATGAATTCAACAGGTGCTTGGTTTCAGAAATTGGGTTTGGTTTTCCCTGCAACCATTTCATACTACCAACTTTCAGCTAAACAAGTGCAGACAATCTAAAAACAGATATGCATATTGGAAAAAGTTTCAACAAATGGAAACATACCACGCATTTTGTCTGATTGACATTTATCCCACTCTTCCCATATCGAATTCTGGATCCTTTCTTCCATGAATACAGATTGTAGAAATCGTAGGACTAACCTAGTGTATCTAAAGTGACCTGTAATTTTGGTACAATGACATTCTCCCCATGGGCCTTGTCAAAGACGCGGACTGATTTCTCCAATGCTGTCGTCCTATCTGGGCATGGGGAACGACGTGGCGCAGCAGCTCCAATCCTGACTCTGAAATACAAACACACAAATAATGGTCGGCTTCAACAATGACTCGCTGCCCGATGTGAATGTCGGTAGCTACCAGTCATCCTCTGTCCCACACAAATATTCAGATGTCATTTATGCATTCTGGCTTTGCTCATTTTAATGTATTCAATTTCTGTCACAGATTACCCCTCCTGCACTTGCACACAATGCAATCATGGCAACCACATATATCTTTCCCACAATTTTATCAATTTTACTTCTGTCCTCATAGTAGAACAAGCGACGGAGATTCATTTTGAAGTAGGTTTCCTTATGTTCCTAATTATTTCTATGCTTTGAAGTTCATACCTTTGTGTCCACCCAGGCATCTTTGAATCAACCTGCTCTATGGAACTTTTTGAAGCCTCTGGCTTATCTCCGCTCCCTGTTAGGTCGCCGCTGCATCACCCTGTTAGGTGGTCGCCCGCGTTGAAGTGGCAGCTGTGAGTGCTTCAAGTGGCGGGGCGCAGTTCTATCAGTCGCCTCTTCAATCAGAGTTCTACTGCACACACACACAGCGAGCGCTCAAGGTTTAGATCCCCACTTTAGCAAAACCAAATCGCAGACCAGAAAGAGCAGACATGGACAAATTTCACACCTATTGAATGGCTGCATCAAAAACTCCATGCACGCCGGAGCAGAGATTCTCGAACCCTAGAAGAGCTTCTGTTGTCGCCACCGAGCCGCCCCGATAGAACCCGACCAACAGGTGCGAGAGGAAGGAGCCAGCCATATCCACCTACTCATTTCTTCATTTACTCCAGCCCATTGACGTCGTTAACGGACACTGATCCACGGATAAGGAATTGGCCGTGGACTCGAGCTACGGCTCTGACGCCAATCCGCCACGGTCTGGAATGGAAATCCCGTTCTGCCACACCGCCCAGGAGGATTCCTCCTTTTCTTTATCTCTTACACGTCCTCCGCTGGGCCCGGCCTTGGTCACGTGTGTCTGGTAACCCGAATCGCAATGACTTATCGAGCAAGACAGATTTCGAGAGCCTGTGTGCCCGGGATCAATTACCCCGCGTCCGTAGGGCATCGTCCAATGCATTAAGCCATCTCAACATTGTCTTGTGCACGTCGTTATGCAATTGTGTGTAAAAAAACCTAAAATCTTAAAAATGCACACACTATTATGCGTGATCGAGCGGCCGGCTCACACACACACGCATGCATGCAGTCTTGTGGTCCAAATTTGTCTTTATTCATGTGACGTGGCTCATACTAAGAGCAAGTACAATAAGGTGACATAAGAAGGCTATAAGAAATAGAATATTATATCTTTACTTAGTTGGAGTAGAGAGAAGATGAGAGAGAAGAGAAGCGGGCTCTTGGTTAGTAGCCGGCTGCAACACGAGACCCAAGACACTTTGTAAGGATGTAAGGTACGCCAACTATTTTCAAAACCAATTTAGGAGCTACATGATCCAACTTCTTATGAGATTGCAACCTAGCAACTATGACAACCGACTTTTTGTGATGTGTAACTAGTCTACTACCCATCCAACTACCAAGTAGTCAATGTGCAACCCCCTCCCTACTCGTTGATGTGTAGTTTTTCACTACCGGCACACCATGCCCACCTAACCCATCGACGATATGTGCAACTTAGCCTTTGGTTCCATCCAACTGACTAGTAGTCGATGTGCAAGTCCTTCCTCTCCCCTACTCATGGAAGTGTAGTTTCGGTTGGCGGGGTAACACACCAAGTTGCATATAGTCTGCTTGGCAGTTGACCGGGGCAACGAACGGAGTTGCATATCTCATTGGTAGGGGTAATTAGATGATTAAAACTTCATAGGGGTAGTGAAAAGTTGCATATAGGTGGAGCACTAAAGTTGCACATCTCACTAGCAAGGATGGTTTGGACGGCGTGCTAGTAGGGAAATTTACACACCCACGGGGTACCAGGAAAGTTGCAAATCACTGCTAGACAGTTGGTCGGGGTAGCCTCCCAAGTTGCACATCTACTGCTAGGTAGTTGGCCGAGGCAGTAAACAGTGAAAACTGCACATCCATGGATAGGGAGAAGTGCACGTCGACTACAAGGCAGTTGGCATGGATAGCAGACAAAGTTGCACATCTCACTGATACGGGGTAGTTTTGGGGTGGAGGTGCTATTAACGAAAACTACACGTCCATGGGTACAAGTAAAGTTGCACATCGATAACCAATACCATTGATCTTGCAATCACCGTCGCAGCGCAACGCCATTGCAATTAATGTCGCCTATATTGAGCTCATCGTTATGCAACATCATCAATGTTGCAGTCGTCGTGACACGACATCGTTGTCATTGCAGGCACATCCTTGTCATTGCAGTCGCCATGACACAACGTTTGCATTCTCACCATTGCAACATCATCTCTATTGCACTCGTCATTATGCAACATCAATGCCTTGCTGTCGCCGCGACGCAACAGTGCTTGCGGCACACAACCTAGTGTGCAACATCGTACGCCACTAGCGACGATTGCCGTCAGCATAGTCGGGTTCATAGGGGAGGCGCACCATGCCCATTGCGAAAGAAAGGAAGAAGCACCTGAAGGAAATATGCCCTAGAGGCAATAATAAAGTTACTATTTATTTCCTTATTTCATGATAAATGTTTATTATTCATGCTAGAATAGTATTAACTAGAAACTTAGTACATGTGTGAATACATAGACAAAACATAAGTGTCCCTAGTATGCCTCTACTTGACTAGCTCGTTTATCAAAGATGGTTATGTTTCCTAACCATAGACATGTGTTGTCATTTGATGAATGGGATCACATCATTAGGAGAATGATGTGATGGACATGACCCATTCGTTAGCTTAGCATTATGATCGTTACAGTTTCATTGCTACTCCTTTCTTCATGACTTATAGATGTTCCTCAGACTATGAGATTATGCAACTCCCGAATACCGGAGGAACATCTTATGTGCTATCAAACATCACAACTTAACTGGCTGTAAGGGCATATTTATCCCCAAGTTGTTTTGGTGATTGATGACAATGCTTTTGCGGACTAATCGTGTGCGTTAAGTTCTTTCAGAGATTCATCCATTGGCACGAGACGATTACCTCTCCTCGATGTTTTATTCAAGACGGTGTAGCTCCTTCGTTTCGTTGTTGGTGGACTAGTTTCGTAGGAGTCACCGTACTATCAACAGGGGATCCGCTTTGGTAAGACTAGGGTGGAATCAACACGTACACATCCTTATCACACCCGTCGTCTTCCTTCCGCATCATTGGAGCTGCCCTTTTCTTCCGTACCTGCTCCGTTCTGTCCCGGTAGTAGTATCATGTCAACAATGATAGTACCGCGAAGCTCTCAATGTAGTACCGCTTCACGAAGCGGTAGTACCGCTCTCAGCGGTAGTACCGCTCCCAGAGCGGTAGTACCGCTTGAGGGCTTCGGCTGTAGTACCGCAGTAGTTTCGGGCTACTACCGCCTCGATTCGAGACCGATGTGTTTCGTGTCAGGTTTTGCGGTACTAGGAGCGGTAGTAGTGGCTGTAGTAACGCTCTTACTCCCGCGGTAGTACCGCTCTGGGGCCAGGGCCCTGTCTTCCTCTTCAGCGTGGTAGTACCGCTGGGTGGGAGCGGTGGTACCGCTCTCAGTGGTAGTACCGCCCTGCCCTAGCGGTAGTACCGCTCTGTGCGGGGATGTACAGTGGGGTAACGGTTGGATTGATTCCCCCACTATATAAAGGTGTCTTCTTCCCAAAGTTGACCTACCTCTTTCCCCCAAAGCTCCATTGTTGCTCCAAGCTCCATTTTCGCCCGATCTCTCTCCCTAGCCAATCAAACTTGTTGATTTGCTTGGGATTGGTTGAGAAGGCCCCGATCTACACTTCCACCAAGAGAAATTTGATTCCCTCTCTTATCCCTAGCGGATCTTGTTACTCTTGGGTGTTTGAGCACCCTAGATGGTTGAGGTCACCTCGAAGCCATACTCCATTGTGGTGAAGCTTCGTGGTGTTGTTGGGAGCCTCCAATTGTTGTGGAGATAGCCCCAACCTTGTTTGTAAAGGTTCGGTCGCCGCCTTCAAGGGCACCAATAGTGGAATCACGGCATCTCGCATTGTGTGAAGGCGTGAGGAGAATACGGTGGCCCTAGTGGCTTCTTGGGGAGCATTGTGCCTCCACACCGCTCTAACGGAGACGTACTTCCCCTTAAAAGGAAGGAACTTCGGTAACACATCCTCGTCTCCACCGGCTCCACTCTTGGTTACTTCGTGCCTTTACTCTTGCAAGCCTACTTGTGTTGTTTCCATTGCTTGCTTATGTGCTAGTTGTATTTGCATCATATAGTTGCTCACCTATGCATATCTAGACAAACTATTTTGTTGCAAAGTTTAAATTGGTAAAGAAAAGCTTAAAAATTGTTAGTTGCCTATTCACCCCCTCTAGTCAACCATATCGATCCTTTCAATTGGTATCAGAGCCTCGTCTCTTTTTAAGGACTTTACTGTCCGAAGAGTATGGTTGATGTCGTAGTTGATGTGGGAGAGCACTCCGGTGCGAATCCGATATCATCTACGGGAGATGGGGGTAACTCGATCTCACGTGAGGAATTCAATGTGGCTTTGGACACATTGAAAACCTCCATGACGATCGAGGTCAAGGACATGTTTAAGGAATTCTTAGAAGGGCTTAAACAATCTACCTCGCCGATGAAAGTGGGTGAGCCCACTAACAAGGTGACGGATGCTACCTCCGACAAGGGGGAAGCTAACAGTGAAAAGAGCCCTTCTACTAGTGGTAGAAATGGCACCGGCATCTTTGCCCATGTGGAACCCCCAATTTATGGAGGGCCGATCCCCTCCACTCATTTGAATCATGCCGGTCCTCCTCCTAAATATGAGAAACATGAAGATTTTGATTCTTGGGTTTATTGCTTCAACCGTCATTTAAAACATGTGAACACTAACCTTTGGAGAATCATTGAAGAAGGTTTCTATCCTCATGACCCAAGCAACTTCACCCCTCGAGAAGCCGTGGACAATCAATTCAATGAGAGTGCTCTCTTCATCATCCAAGATGCAATCCTTCCCGAAGATCTCCCTCATCTTCGACCTCATGCCATGGCTAAAGAAGCATGGAAATGTGTTGAGTCTCTCTATTGAGGGAATGCTAGCATTCAACGCTCCAACTATGAAGTGGTGCAAGATGAAGCAGATGAGTTTGCAATGAAAGAAGATGAAGAACCTCATGAGCTCTTTCGAAGAGTGACCAAACTCGCGGTCTCACTCCGAGATCATGGAAGCAAGGACACGGATGACAATTGGATCAAGCGCAAGTTCCTCAAGGCCATGATGCCCTACAACAAGGCCATGTCCTCCGTCATTCATCAGAGACCGGACTTCCACTCCATGACCTCAAGTGAAGAGTTGGATGAGTTCGTTGCAATGAGCATCTTGGACAAGACCACCGACAATGCGGTGCTCCGTTCTCAAAGGGCAAAGAAGCCCAACCTTGCTTTGAAGGCCAAGGTTATCATGGAAGAAGAGGAAGAAGTGGAGGATGAGGAGAGTAATCCTGAAGACACCAAGTATGATTATCATGAGCACATGGCCCTTGCTTCAAGACAATTTTGGAGCAAGAAGAATTCAAGACCCAACTTCAACAAGAACAACTCAAGTGGCGTCAAGGGCAAGCAACGAGTTAGAACTTGCTTCAACTGTGGCAATGTGAGCCATTTCATTGCGGATTGCCCTTACGAGAAGCGGGAAGACAATGGTGGCAAATTCATCCGCAAAGACAAAGCCAAGTCCTTCCCCAACAAGAACAACTTCGCCAAGAAGACTCCAACTCATGGGTTGGTGGTTCAAGAAGAATACCAAGAGGTTGATGATGATGATGAAAGTGGAGAAGAAATGGCCATGGCATCCGTTGCCATTGCTACTACTCCCCCGGTGTCTCTCTTTGATTCACCCAACGAAAACATCACCGCCAAGTGCCTCATGGCTAAAGCTTCAAACAAGGTAACCCCCAACATCACAACCACCATCATTACTAATCCCTCCTTGGAGGATTGCATTGATGAACATGTTGAGTCTAATGAGGAAGTGAATGAATTTGAGTCTTTTATGAGTAAGCTCAAGGGTAAGTCCAAGAAGCACTTTGTTGCTCTCTTGGAACAACTTGGTGAGGCCAATGACATGATCGAGGCTCACGAAGAAACCATCTCTAAGATGGAAGGTCATAGTCGTGACTATGCCGATGAGATATCGGATCTCTAATGCTCTTGAGGAAGAGCGTGTGCATCGTTTGACTTTTGAGGAGTCACACAATGATGACCATGCTAAGTTAAAGAAAGATCTTGATCATGCTCTTGTCGTGTCTCGTGTGCTAACTTCCGAGAAGGCTAAACTTGGGGTCGATCATGCTAGACTCAAAGAGGAGTTTGAGATACTTGACAAGGCCCACAAGGTCTTGAAGGGTGCTCACGCTAACCTCAAGGAGTCTCATGCTCAATTCCAAGTTAAGCTAATCAAGGAAAAGGCCACCTTTCCTCATATGGTATTAATTGATAATGCATGTGCTACTAACCCGTGTTGTGAGCATGTGCATCTTGGTGGAGGAGAATGCCAAGTTGAAGGATCAACTTGAGAAAGGCCTTGTGACATGCATTCAAGGTGAGAAAAACCTCAACGACCTTTTGAGCAATCAAAAGGAAGTTGTGGCCAAGGAAGGAATTGGGTTTGCACCCAAGTCCAAGAGCAAGAAGAAGAAGAACAACAAGACCAAACGTCCTCCTCCTCTCAAGCAAACGTTTGTGAAAGAGGGAGAGGGTGCTACTAAAGAGAAGAAGGAAAAAGTGAAGGGAGTTGATGTCCAAAAGGGCAAGAGCATTTCCTCAAACAAAGCCGACGACTTTAACCCGTCATATGTGTTGTGCCGTGCTAGTGATGGACATGTTTATGCTAAATTTGTTGGTTCTCCTTATGAGTACATTGAATGGTCTATTTGGGTTCCCAAGACCCTTGTTACTAACATCAAAGGACCCATTACTAAATGGGTACCTAAAACCAAGCATTGATCTCTTGTAGGTGTTTGCTTCGGTGGGGATCATGGTTGCTCGATAGTGGAGCAACAAATCATATGACCGGAGCAAGGACTTGGTGGTGGACGTGCAAAAGATTCCATCTATGCCCACCAATGTCGAGTGGGGTGATGCATCACATTCTAAGGTATTGGGTCTCGGCAAGGTTGTCATTTCTCATGATCTAACGATCGAGAAAGTCATGCTTGTTGAGTCCCTTGCATACAATTTGCTTTCTCTTCGTCAACTTGCACTCATGGGTTTTGCTACGTTCTTTGATATTGATACCGTGGCCCTCTTGTGGAGCAAGACTCTTAAAGTAGCCTTTGTTGGGCATGTCGAGAATGGTCTCTATGTGATTAACTTTTCGGAGCGACCCACTAAGACCGCGACATGCCTAATGGCTAAAGTTGATGTGGGATGGGTTTGGCATCGCCGTTTGGCCCACGTCAATATGAGATCTTTGCAAAGTCTTCTCAAGGGGGACCATGTTCGTGGACTAACAAATGTTAGTTTTGCCAAAGATCGTGCTTGCAGTGCTTGTATCGAAGGAAAGTTTCATGAAAAAGCTCACCCTCCATCAACCATCATCTACTCGAAGAGACCCTTGGAGATCCTTCACATGGATCTCTTTGGGCCTCCATCTTTTGATAGTCTTGGAGGTAGAAAGTATTGCTTGGTGATTGTGGATGACTATTCAAGATACACTTGGGTATACTTCTTCAAGAGGAAGAGTGAGACTCAACAAACCGTCATCGACTTTGCAAATGAAGCTCAACGTCAACACAATGCAAAGATCTTGACAATAAGGAGTGATAACGGCACCGAGTTCAAGAACTACACCTTGGATGAGTTTCTCAGTGATGAGGGGATCAAGCATCAATATGCTGCACCTTATACCCATCAACAAAATGGTGTAGCGGAGAGGAAGAACCGGACGTTGATGGATGCGGCAAGGACCATGATGGCGGAGTTCAAGTCTCCATACAACTTTTGGGCCGAAGCCATCAACACCGCATGTCATGCATCCAATCGGCTCTATCTCCGCAAAGGCTTGAACAAGACCCCTTATGAGATACTCACCGGCAACAAGCCCAACCTCAAGTACTTACGGGTGTTCGGTTGTAAGTGTTTCATTCTCAAGAAAGGTGTTCGTTTGTCTAAATTTGAGGCTAGAGCTCATGAGGGCATATTTGTTGGTTATGCTACAAACTCTCATGCTTACCGTGTTCTCAACAAGTCCACCGGACTCATTGAGGAGACGTGTAACGTGGAGTTTGATGAAAATAACGGCTCCCAAGTGGAGCAAAGTGGTACTTGTGATGTAGGTGATGAAATTCCTCCCCAAGCCATAAGAAGAATGGGTATTGGTCAAATTATACCCATTGAGGAACCCCTTGTGGCCGAAGGAGAAGGACAATGCTCTACTCAAGTGGAGCCATCACCTCACCAAGACCCACACGCTTCCCAAGAACAAAGTGAAGGCCCTCAACCTCGTGAACAAGACCAAGGGCAAGATCAACCTCAAGATGGTGCTGAACCTCTAAATGATGCCCAAGGTCAAGTTCTCCCCCTCGAGGAAGTTCAAGATCAGGAGCAAGCTCAAGATCAAGAACAAGCTCAAGACGGCGCTCAAGATGATCAAGTCAACCCTCCTCCTTCCACATCCGAGGAGGAATTAGAGCGTCGTGCCGCGAAGATTGCTTGCAAGCTCACAACCCAAGGCCATCTCATGGAAAATGTGGTTGGAAGCCTAAGAAAGGGGGTAAGCACTCGTAGACAATTAGCAAACTATTGTGAACATCACGCGTTTGTATCTTGTGTTGAACTCCAAAAGGTCTATGAGGCGCTCGAAGACTCGGATTGGCTCAATGCCATGCATGAAGAACTCAACAACTTCGAGTACTACAAAGTATGGAGATTGGTGCCAAGGCCATCGGGGGACCACAACGTCATTGGAACCAAGTGGATCTTCAAGAACAAGCAAGATGCTCATGGGAACATCGTTTGCAACAATGCAAGATTGGTAGCACAAGGCTACTCCCAAGTCGAGGGTATCGACTACGGTGAAACCTTTGCTCCCGTTGCTAGTCTTGAATCCATACGTTTGTTGATTGCCTATGCTTCCCATCACAACTTTAAGTTGCAACAAATGGATGTGAAAAGTGCTTTTCTTAATGGTCCTATTAATGAGTTGGTCTATGTCAAGCAACCCCCCGGGTTCGAGGATCCCTACTTTCCGGATCATGTGTATCAACTCGATAAGGCACTCTATGGCCTTAAACAAGCCCCACGTGCGTGGTATGACCACCTTACCGAAGTTGTTACAAGATCGTGGATTTGAGGTGGGGCTAATCGACCCCACTCTTTTTACTAAGAAGGTCAAAGGAGTTGTTTGTATGCCAACTATATGTTGATGATATTATCTTTGGTTCTCCTAACAAAGCTTTCAATGAGGAATTTGCCGCTCTCATGACCTCCAAGTTCAAGATGTCTTTGATGGGAGAGTTGAAGTTCTTCCTTGGTTTTGACATCAAACAAAGAAGAGAAGGAACCTTCATCAACCAAGCCAAATACACTCAAGACATGCTAAAAAGATTCAAGCTAAGTGATGTCAAGCCGGCTACTACTCCAATGCCCACCAAGTGGCAACTTGACATTGATCCCAATGGTAAAGCGGTGGATCAAAAGGTATATCGCTCCATGATTGGCTCCTTGCTTTACCTTTGTGCATCTAGACCGGCTATCATGTTGAGTGTGGGGATGTGTGCACAGTTTCAAGCCACACCGACGGAAAGTCACTATGTGGCGGTCAAGCAAATATTTCGATATTTGGCTCATACCCCAAACTTTGGCTTATGGTACCCAAGAGGGGCAAACTTCAAGCTCGAAGGATTTACGGACTCTGATTGGGTGGGAGACAAAGTGGATAGGAAGTCCACTTCCGAAGGGTGCCAGTTTCTTGGGTGCTCTTTGGTGAGTTGGTCTTCGAAGAAGCTAAGTTGTGTGTCTCTCTCATCCACCGAAGCGGAGTATGTGGCGGACGGTAGTTGTTGTGCACAACTCTTGTGGATGAGGCAAACTTTAAAGGAATGCAGTGTCATTTGTGACAAAGTGCCTCTTTGGTGTGACAACGAAAGTGCCATCAAGATTTCTCTCAACCCGGTGCAACACTTCAAGACGAAGCATATTGAGATTCGGTATCATTTCATCCGGGATCACATTAGGCGAGGGGAGATCGAGCTCAAGTATGTCAACACTCATGATAACCTTGCAGATATTTTCACGAAGCCCTTGGATGAAGCAAGATTTCGCGAGTTAAGGCATGAGCTAAATATCATTGATTCGAGCAATGTGACTTGAACCCTTGCACCCCCACCACACTCATCTTGTTGTCTAGTTTAGGTGTAGGCATGGACATAGGGGGAGTGTTGTTCTCTCAGTGAACTCTCCCTCCCCCCATTATGCATAAAACGATCAACTCTTTCACATTAGCCATTTTTGATGGTACTTGTGCTTCAAAGACGAGTTTTGGTCATGGGCCCAAGGATAATTCTTCGTGGTGCCATACCAATTGACTCAAACATAGGTGGCTCCGGCCACCGCCCTCTCTTGAGAGAGGCCAGAGCTCGCTCTACTTTCGTGTGGTTGTCTTGAAGGAGTGGGTTCTGGACCGTTGCTTGTGTGTGTGTTGCCTTGTTGGTCTTTCTTTCTTGGCCTTGCTTTCTCGGTTTTTTTGTTGTTGTGCTTGAGCTGTTTGTCTAGAGGCATTTTTGGTTGCTTGCGGTACTACCGCTGCTGGCAAGCGGTACTACCGCTCCAAGCAGTACTACCGCCCTCCAGTAGCAGTACTACTACTGTGAGGCGAGGCAGGGGTTATATCGGGCAGGGGAGTTTTTCTCCCCATACCAGTCGCACGCCCTCGCCTGTTCTCTCTCTCCAAAGAATCGGCGCCATGGAGGGCTCCGGCGGATCTCCCTCTCCGGGGCGTCCCTCTCCATTTCCTTCGGTGGACACGATCCCCACCTTGTCCTCTTGCCATGGATGCCGGTATTGCCCCCGTTCCCTCTTTCTTTTTGTCTAGATTTCCAATCTAGCATCTTAGGGGCAGTAGCAGTTGCATCTCTAGATTTTTGGCCAAATCTAGGCTTGAGTAGGATGGAGAATGCTTCTAGGCAGTTTGGATTGACGTTTGGTTGGAGTATTTTTGAATTTGGTAGGACGGTAATGCCGGATCTGACCACGGTAGTAGGAAACTACTGTTTTCCCGTCTCGAGCAGTACTACCGCCCTCTCCAGAGCGGTACTACCACTCTCTATGGAGCGGTACTACCGCTTGGGGCGGTACTACCGCTAGCAGGTCGCGGTACTACCGCCCCCTACCAATTTCCATCATGCTCTTACCTCTCAGTGATCTTTTTGCTCGTGCTTTGTGGCTTATGCTCGTTCTTTCTAGTTGTTTGCATGTTCTTGTGTGTGGTTCCAGGTGATGAGCTTCCTGAGCATCCGGCTCGTCGTGTCAACCCCGGTCGTGCCACGTCCAAGCGTTACCGCACCACTGAGTCTGCCGGAGGTTCCTCAAGTGCTCCACCTCCACCTCAACTCCAAAAGAAGACTGGTGTCAAGCCGAAGCACTCTGGCAAAACCGTGACAGAAATGCAACCCAAGGAGTTCTGGGAAAGGCGTCGCCGCAACCCCTATGAGGCTGACCAAGATCCCACTTTGGTCAACCGTCCATTCTGGAATAGGTTCCAGTTTGCCATCTTCTTTGATGTTCTCAAAGCCAAGAAGAACCTCTTTGTGAACGTGCACTCCATCAACACCGACCATGTGGAGAAGGACCCTGAATACTTTGGTGAAGCTCTTGAGATGTGCACTCAACTGAACATTCTTGGGGTCATGCTATTCAACAAAGATTATGATGCTGATATTGTGGCTCAATTCTATGCCACGGTTCATCTCGGGACTGATGAGGACAGGACACTGACTTGGATGACCAATGGCAAGCTGCTTTCAGTCAAGTGGAAAGCTTTCATGGAGTTGATTGGGGTACAAGATCTAGGACTTGAGTCTCCTATTGGCTTTCGCCCACACCGCAACACCAACACCACTCACAAGCAAGCTCTATGGCCCTACTGCACTTTGAGGATCAACCCTGAGACAAAGAAGGAAACTTATGAGCTGCCTGCCTATCTGGATATCCTTCACCGTGTCTTCAGAGAGACTCTTTTCCCTCGTATCGGGAATCTGGATCAGGTGCACTCCTATCTCGTGGACATGCTTCTCTTCAGCCAGCGTCAGAAGGAACAGAACACCGGAGAGTCCCTGGATATTTCCCATGTTATGTGGTCTGAGCTGTTATCTGCTATCTTCGAGCGCAAGTGCCCGATTTACGATCCGTTCATCATGCTGCTTATTTTGAAGGCTTGGGCTCGTGTCTATCCCAAGGTGATGCTGGAGACTGGAGGGTTGGTTTCTCACGACATCAAGTGTCTGAGGAAGAAGGATAACTGGGGCACTCAGGCCCCTAAGACTGGAGTTCCTTCGTCTGCTTCTGCCATGGAGACCGAGGAGGAGACTGGGGCTGAGGATGATGATGATGACTACTTGCCTTCTGAGGCAGAGCCCTCTTGGGCAAAGAAGCTCAAGTCTAAGATGAAGAAGTTGTTCTGCATGGAGGCTCATGGTCAGTACATGACTCATGTGGATGAGAAGGAGGCTCGAGGTCGCCACAAGGAGCTCATGCGTCAGTTGGGTGCTACACATCAAAGTGGATCGAGGACCAGCCATCGAGGAGGAGGTGGATTCAGAAGACCGCCTGTGGACCGATTCTGATGCCGAGCACTTCCCGGCCAACGACGATGGCGCAGATGATCCTGCTGAGATTTGATGTGTGTGTCCTTCTACTGCTATCACCTGGAGCCATAGCAACACTCCCTCTCCTTTTTGGTGTCTCGATGCCAAAGGGGGAGAGAGTTTAGGGATTTGTGCTTTGTGTCTTCCGTCTTCTGTGTTTGTGTTTTCCTTGCTATTTGCTTTGGTTGGTTTGTGTCAGTGAGACCTAAGTTGGTTTGTGTCAGTAAGACCTAAGTTCCCGTCATATGGTGTGAGACATATGCTACCTTATCTTTCCAGTATCATTATCAATGTCACCATCTAACTTATGAGTTGCATGCTTATCTTGTTAAGTTTATCTATGCTCCTCTCATATACCATGCTGAGGTGTTTGGTCAGTCTCTAAAATGTAGGGGGAGCGTTGATCCTTGTATGTGTGCCGTGCAGTCCAAAGCACTTATCGAGATAGCACACATCTAGGGGGAGCCCATCTACATTTTAGGACGGTGGGTTTTTGCGCTTGTCCTATATCTCTCTTGTTTGTGCAAATCCCGTATTGTCATCAATCCACCAAAAAGGGGGACATTGTAAGGGCATATTTATCCCCAAGTTGTTTTGGTGATTGATGACAATGCTTTTGCGGACTAATCGTGTAAGTTCTTTCAGAGATTCATCCATTGGCATGAGACGATTACCTCCCCTCGGTGTTTTATTCAAGACGGTGTAGCTCCTTTGTTTCGTTGTTGGTGGTCTAGTTGTAGGGGAACGTAGTAATTTCAAAAATTTTCCTACGCACACACAAGATCATGGTGATGAATAGCAACGAGAGGGGAGAGTGTTGTCTACATACCCTTGTAGACCCGAAGCGGAAGCGATCACAACGTAGAGGAAGTAGTCGTACGTTCTCCTCGCGATCCGACCGATCCGGCGCCGTTATCTGACGCCCCGAGTTCTTGACACACGACAGCTCGATGACGCCCTCAGACTCGATCCAGCCGAGTGTCGAGGGAGAGTTTCACAAGACGACGGCGTGGACGATCTTGATGTTTCACCGCGCAGAGCTTCGCCTAAGCTTCATGACGGTATGACCGAGGTGGAATATGGTGGAGGGGGCACCGACACGGCTAAGGAACGATCTCAAGATCAAACTTGTGTGTTCCAAGGTGCCCCCTGCCCCGTATATAAAGGAGGGAGGGGAGGCCGGCCGCCCTTGAGGAGGCGCTGCGGGAGGAGTCCTACTCCTACAGGAGTAGGACTCCCCTTTCCTAGTTGGACTAGGTTTGGGGAGGGAAAGAGGAAAGGCGCCGCCCCCCTCCTGTCCTATTCGGACTGGGGGAGAGGCGCGCCACCACCCCTGGCCGGCCCTCCTCTTCTCCCTCAAGGCCCACCGAGGCCCATTTACCTCCGGGGTTCCAGTAACCTCCGGTACTCGATAAATTCCGTTTTCGTCCGGAACCATTCCAACTCCAAACATAGGCTTCCAATATATCAATCTTTATGTCTCGACCATTCCGAGACTCCTCGTCATGTCCGTGATCTCATCCGGACTCAACTTCTTGGTACATCAAAATACATAAACTCATAATAACCGCCATCGAAACCTTAAGCGTGCGGACCCTACGGTTCGAGAACAATGTAGACATGACCTAGAACTATTCACGGTCAATAACCAATAGCGGGACCTGGATGCCCATATTGGTTCCTACATATTCTACGAAGATCTTTATCGGTCGACCGCATAACAACATACGTTGTTCCTTTGTCATCGGTATGTTACTTGCCCGAGATTCGATCGTCGGTATCCAATACCTAGTTCAATCTCGTTACGCAAGTCTCTTTACTCGCTCCGTAATACATCATCTCACAACTAACTCATTAGTTGTAGTGCTTGCAAGGCTTAAGTGATGTGCATTACCGAGAGGGCCCAGAGATACCTCTCCGACAATCGGAGTGACAAAACCTAATCTCGAAATACGCCAACCCAACATCGCCTTTGGAGACACCTGTAGTACTCCTTTATAATCACCCGATTCGTTGTGACGTTTGGTAGCACCAAAGTGTTCCTCCGTAAACGGAGTTGCATAATCTCATAGTTACGAGGAACATGTATAAGTCATGGATAAAAGCAGTAGCAACATACTAAACGATCGTGTGCTAAGCTAATGGAATGGGTCATGTCAATCGATCATTCTACTAATGATGTGACCTCATTAATCAAATAACAACTCCTTTGTTTATGGTTAGGAAACATAACCATCTTTGATTAATAAGCTAGTCTAGTAGAGGCATACTAGTGACATGTTGTTTTGTCTATGCATTCACACATGTATCATGTTTCCGGTTAATACAATTCTAGCATGAATGATAAACATTTATCATGAAATAAGGAAATAAATAATAACTTTATTATTGCCTCTAGGGCATATTTCCTTCATCTCCCACTTGCACTAGAGTCAATAATCTAGATTACATAGTAATGATTCTAACACCCATGGAGTCTTGGTGCTGATCATGTTTTGCTCGTGGAAGAGGCTTAGTCAACGGTGCGCAACATTCAGATCTGTATGTATCTTGCAAATCTCTATGTCTCCACCTGGACCAAGTCCCGGATGGAATTGAAGCGCCTCTTGATGTGCTTGGTCCTCTTGTGAAATCTGGATTCCTTCGCTAAGGCAATAGCTCCGAGATTGTCACGAAGATTTTCATTGGACCCGATGCACTAGGTATGACACCTAGATCGGATATGAACTCCTTCATCCGCACTCCTTCATTAGCTGCCGAAGCTGCTATGTATTCCGCTTCACATGTAGATCCCGCCACGACGCTTTGTTTAGAACTGCACCAACCGACAGCTCCTCCGCTTAGTGTAAATACGATCCGGTCTGCGATTTAGAATCGTCCGGATCGGTGTCAAAGCTTGCATCAACGTAACTGCCATACGATGAGCTCTTTGTCACCTCCATATACGAAACATATCCTTAGTCCTTTTCGTATTTCAGATGTTCTTGACCGCTGTCCGATGATCCACTCTGGATTACTTTGGTACCTTCCTGCTAGGCTTATAGCAAGGCACACATCAGTCGGTACACAGCATTGCATACATGATAGAGCCTATGGCTGAAGCATAGGAACATCTTTCATTTCTCTCTATCTTCTGCAGTGGTCGGGCATTGAGTCGACTCAACTTCACACCTTGTAACACGTGCAAGAACCCTTTCTTTGCTTGATCCATTTTGAACTTCTTCAAAACTTTGTCAAGGTATGTGCTTTGTGAAAGTCCAATTAAGCGCCTTGATCTATCTCTATAGATTTTAATGCCCAATATGTAAGCAGCTTCACCGAGGTCTTTCATTGAAAAACTTTTATTCAAGTATCCCTTTATGCTATCCAGAATTCTATATCATTTCCGATCAGCAATATGTCATCCACATATAATATCGAAATGCTCTGAGCTCCCACTCACTTTCTTGTAAATACAAAGCTTCTCCAAAAGTCTCAGACAAACCCAAATGCTTTGATCACACTATCAAAGCGCTTATTCCAACTCGAGATGCTTGCACCAGTCCATAGATGGATCGCTGGAGCTTGCACACTTTGTTAGCTCCTTTGGATCGATAAAACCTTCTCGTTGCATCATATACAACTCTTCTTCCGTAAATCCATTCAGAATGCAGTCTTTACATCCATTTGCCAAATTTCATAATCATAAAATGCGGCAATTGCTAACATGATTCGGACGGACTTAAGCATCGCTACGGGTGAGAAGGTCTCATCGTAGTCAATCCCTTGAACTTGTCGAAAACCTTTTGCGACAAGTCGAGCTTTATAGACGAGAACATTACCGTCGGCGTCGGCCTTCTTCTTGAAGATCCACTTGTTTTCTATTGCTTGCCTACCCTCGGCAAGTCAACCAAAGTCCACACTTTGTTTTCATACATGGATCCCATCTCGATTTCATGGCCTCAAGCCATTTTATGGAATCTGGGCTCACCATCGCTTCTTCATAGTTCGAGGTTCATCATGATCTAGTAGCATGACTTCGAACAGGATTACCGTACCACTCAGTGCGGATCTTACTCGTTGATCTACGAGGTTCTCAGAGTAACTTGATCGATGTTTCATGATCAACATCATCAACTTCCTCACTACTTGGTGTAGGTGTCTCGTAAACTGGTTTCGTGACGAGCTACTTTCAAGTAAGGGAGAAGGTACTATTACCTCATCAAGTTCCACTTTCCTCCCACTCACTTCTTTCGAGAGAAACTCCTTTCTAGAAAGGATCCATTCTTAGCAACGAATGTCTTGCCTTCGGATCTGTGATAGAAGGTGTACCCAACTGTCTCCTTTGGGTATCCTATGAAGACACATTCGATTTGGGTTCGAGCTTATCAGGTTGAAGCTTTTTCACATAAGCATCGCATCCCCAAACTTTAAGAAACGACAACTTGGGTTTCTTGCCAAACCACAGTTCATAAGGTGTCGCCTCAACGGGTTTCGATGGTGTTCTATTCAGTGTGAATGCGGCTGTCTCTAGAGCATAACCCCAAAACGATAGCGGTAAATCAGAAGAGACATCATAGATCGCACCATATCTAGTAAAGTACGACACGACGTTCGACACACCATTACGCTGTGGTGTTCCGGTGGCGTGAGTTGCTAAACTATTCCGCATTGTTTCAAATGTAGACCAAACTCGAACTCAAATATTCACCTCCACGATCGATCGTAGAAACTTAATTTTCTTGTTACGATGATTTTCAACTTCACTCTGAAATTCTTTGAACTTTTCAAACGTTTCAGACTTATGTTTCATTAAGTAGATATACCCATATCTCGCTTAAGTCATCTGTGAAGGTGAGAAAATAACGATATCCGCCACGAGCCTCAACATTCATCGGACCACATACATCCAGTATGTATGATTTCCAACAAATCTGTTGCTCTCTCCATAGTACCGAGAACGGTGTTCTAGTCATCTTGCCCATGAGGCACGGTTACATAAGTGCCAAGTGATTCATAATCAAGTGACTCCAAAAGTCCATCAAGATGGAGTTTCTTCATGCGCTTTATACCGATATGACCTAAACGGCAAGTGCCACAAATAAGTTGCACTATCATTATCAACTCTGCATCTTTTGGTTTCAACATTATGAATATGTGTATCACTACTATCGAGATTCATCAAAATAGACCACTCCTCAAGGGTGCATGACCATAAAAGATATTACTCATATAAATAGAACAACCATTATTCTCTCGATTTAAATGAATAACCGCCTCGCATCAAACAAGATCCAGATATAATGTTCATGCTCAACGCAGCACCAAATAACAATTATTTAGGTCTAATACTAATCCCGAAGGTAGATGTAGAGGTAGCGTGTCGATCGCGATCACATCGACTTTGGAACCATTTCCCACGCGCATCGTCACCTCGCCCTTTGCGGTGTTCGCTAATCCGTAGTCCTGCTTCGAGTTGCAAATATTAGCAATGTAACCAGATTAAATACCTGTGTACTACTGCGAGCTCTAGTAAGGTACACATCAATAACATGTATATCACATATACCTTTGTTCACCTTGCCATCCTTCTTATCCGCCAAATACTTGGGGCAGTTCCGCTTCAAAGGACTAGTCGCTTGCAAAGAGAAACACTTAGTTTCGTGTTTAGGGCCAGACTTGGGTTTCTTCTCCGAGCAGACAACTTGCTTGCTGTTCTTCTTGAGATTCCCTTCTTCTTCCCTTTGCCTTTCTTCTTGAAACTAGTGGTCTTATTGACCATCAACACTTGATGCTCCTTCTTGATTTCTACCTCCGCAGCCTTTAGCATTGCGTAAGAGCTCTGTATAGTCTTTACTAACCCTTGCATATTATAGTTCATCACGAAGCCTTTGTAGCTTGGTGGCGTGATTGAGAATTCTGTCAATGACACAATCATCCGAAGATTAACTCCCAATTGTGTCAAGTGATTATAGTACCTGGACATTTTGAGTATATGCTCACTAATGTAATCGTTCTCCTCCATCTTACAGCTATAGAACTTATTGGAGACTTCATATCTCTCAATCCGGCATTCTGTTGGAATATTAACTTCAACTCTGGAACATCTCATATGCTCCATGACGCTCAAAACGCCGTTGAAGTCCCGGTTCTAAGCCGTAAAGCATGGCACATCGAACTATAGAGTAGTCATCAGCTTTGCTCGCCAGACGCTCACAACATCCGTGTAGCTCAAAGAAGAGCCTGTCACCTAGCGGTGCATCCAGACGTAGCTCTTACAGGCAGCAATGAGGATGATCCTCGTTACGGACCCAATCCGTAATTGCTACCATCATCTTTCAACTTTGCTTTCTCAAGGAACGCATTAAAATTCAACGGAACAACAAAGACGAGCCATCTATCTACAATCAAACATAGACAAGCAAGATACTATCGGTACTAAGTTCATGATAAATTTAAGTTCAATTAATCATATTACTTAAGAACTCCCACTTAGAAAGACATCTCTAGTCATCTAAGTGATCACGTGATCCAAATCAACTAAACCATAACCGATCATCACGTGAAATGGAGTAGTTTTCAATGGTGAACATCTTATGTTGATCATATCTACTATATGATTCACGCCGACCTTTCGGTCTCCGTGTTCCGAGGCCATATCTCGCATATGCTAGGCTCGCCAAGTATAACCCGAGTATTCTGCGTGTGCAAAACTGGCTTGCACCCGTTGTAGATGGACGAGAGCTTATCACACCCGATCATCACGTGGTGTCCGGGCACGATTTAACTTTGGCAACGGTGCATACTGGGAGAACACTTCTTGATAATTTAGTGAGAGATCATCTTATAATGCTACCGTCAATCAAAGCAAGATAAGATGCATAAAAGGATAAACATCACATGCAAATCAATATAAGTGATATGATATGGTCATCATCATCTTGTGCTTCACGATCCCCATCTTGCAGCACCACCATGATCACCATCGCCACCGGCGCGACACCTTGATCTCCATCGTAGCATCGTTGTCGCCTCGCCAAACTTATGCTTCTACGACTATCGCTACCGCTTAGTGATAAAGTAAAGCATTACGTATGCATTGCATTGCATACAATAAAGCGACAACCATATGGCTCCAGCCATTGCCGATAACTTCGTTACAAAACATGATCATCTCATACAATAAAATATAGCATCACGCCTTGACCATATCACATCACAACATGCCCCGCAAAACCAAGTTAGACGCCCTCTACTTTGTTGTTGCAAGTTTTACGTGGCTGCTACGGGCTTAAGCAAGAACCAGTCTCACCTACGCATCAAAACCACAACGATACTTTGTCAAATAGACTCCGCTTTTAACCTTCTCAAGGACCGGCGAGCCACACTCGGTTCAACTAAAGTGAGAGAGACAGCACCCACCAGTCACCTTTAAGCAACGAGTGCTCGAGCGGTGAAACCAGTCTCGCGAAGCGCACGCGTAATGTCGGTCGGGCCGCTTCATCTCACAATACCGCTGAACCAAAGTATGACATGCTGGTAGGTAGTATGACTTGTATCGCCCACAACTCACTTGTGTTCTACTCTGCAAAACATCAAACCATAAAAACCTAGGCTCGGATGCCATCGTAGGGGAACGAGTAATTTCAAAAATTTTCCTACGCACACACAAGATCATGGTGATGAATAGCAACGAGAGGGGAGAGTGTTGTCTACATACCCTTGTAGACCCGGCGAAGCGATCACAACGTAGAGGAAGTAGTCGACGCTCTCCTCGCGATCCGACCGATCCGGCGCGTTACTCTGACGCCCGAGTTCTTGACACACGACAGCTCGATGACGTCCCTCAGACTCCGATCCAGCCGAGTGTCGAGGGAGAGTTTCACAAGACGACGTGCAGGACGATCTTGATGTTTCACGCGCAGAGCCGCTTAAGCTTCGCGACGGTATGACCGAGGTGGAATATGGTGGAGGGGGCACCTGACACGCTAAGGAACGATCTCAAGATCAAACTTGTGTGTTCCAAGGTGCCCCCTGCCCCAGATATAAAGGAGGGAGGGGGAGGCCGGCCGGCCCTTGAGGAGGCGCTGCCGAGGAGTCCTACTCCTACCGGAGTAGGACTCCCCTTCCTAGTTGGACTAGGTTTGGGGAGGGAAGAGGAAAGGGGCGCCCGCCTCCTGTCCTATTCGGACTGGGGGGAGAGGCGCCACCACCTCTGGCCGGCCCTCCTCTTCTCCCTCAAGGCCCACCGAGGCCCATTTACCTCCCGGGGTTCCGTAACCTCCTACATCGGTAAATTTTCGCTGTCCGAACCATTCCAACTCCAAACATAGGCTTCCAATATATCAATCTTTATGTCTCGACCATTCCGAGACTCCTCGTCATGTCCGTGATCTCATCCGGACTCAACTTCTTCGGTACATCAAAATACATAAACTCATAATAACCGCCATCGAAACCTTAAGCGTGCGGACCCTACGGTTCGAGAACAATGTAGACATGACCTAGAACTATTCACGGTCAATAACCAATAGCGGACCTGGATGCCCATATTGGTTCCTACATATTCTACGAAGATCTTTATCGGTCGACCGCATAACAACATACGTTGTTCCTTTGTCATCGGTATGTTACTTGCCCGAGATTCGATCGTCGGTATCCAATACCTAGTTCAATCTCGTTATCGCAAGTCTCTTTACTCGTTCAGTAATACATCATCTCACAACTAACTCATTAGTTGTAGTGCTTGCAAGGCTTAAGTGATGTGCATTACCGAGAGGGCCCAGAGATACCTCTCCGACAATCGGAGTGACAAAACCTAATCTCGAAATACGCCAACCCAACATCTGCCTTTGGAGACACTGTAGTACTCCTTTATAATCACCCGATTACGTTAGACGCTTGGTAGCACCCAAAGTGTTCCTCCGGTAAACGGGAGTTGCATAATCTCATAGTTACAGGAACATGTATAAGTCATGGATAAAAGCAGTAGCAACATACTAAACGATCGTGTGCTAAGCTAATGGAATGGGTCATGTCAATCAGATCATTCTACTAATGATGTGACCTCATTAATCAAATAACAAATCCTTTGTTTATGGTTAGGAAACATAACCATCTTTGATTAATAAGCTAGTCTAGTAGAGGCATACTAGTGACATGTTGTTTTGTCTATGCATTCACACATGTATCATGTTTCCGGTTAATACAATTCTAGCATGAATGATAAACATTTATCATGAAATAAGGAAATAAATAATAACTTTATTATTGCCTCTAGGGCATATTTCCTTCACTAGTTTCGTAGGAGTCACCGTACTATCAAGAGGGGATCCGCTTTGGTAAGACTAGGGTGGAATCAACACGTACACATCCTTATCACACCCGTCGTCTTCCTTCTGCATCATTGGAGCTGCCCTTTTCTTCCGTACCTACTCCGTTCTGTCCCGGTAGTATCATGATCAACAATGTAGTACGCGAAAGCTCTCTAGCGGTAGTACCGCTTCACGAAGCGGTAGTACCGCTCTCAGCAGTAGTATCGCTCCCAGAGCGGTAGTACCGCTTGCGGGCTTCAGCCGTAGTACCGCAGTAGTTCCGGGCTACTACCGCCTCAATTCGAGACTGATTTTTTTCGTGTCGGGTTTTGCGGTACTAGGAGCGGTAGTAGTGGCGGTAGTACCGCTCCAAGTGGTAGTACTGCACTTACTCCCGCGGTAGTACCGCTCTGGGGCCAGGGCCCTGTCTTCCTCTTCAGCGCGGTAGTACCACCCTGCCCTAGCGGTAGTACCGCTCTGTGCGGGGATGTACAGTGGGGTAACGGTTGGATTGATTCCCCCACTATATAAAGGTGTCTTCTTCCCCAAAGTTGACCTACCTCTTTCCCCCAAAGCTCCATTGTTGCTCCAAGCTCCATTTTCGCCCGATCTCTCTCCCTAGCCAATCAAACTTGTTGATTTGCTCGGGATTGGTTGAGAAGGCCCCGATCTACATTTCCACCAAGAGAAATTTGATTCCCTCTCTTATCCCTAGCGGATCTTTTTACTCTTGGGTGTTTGAGCATCCTAGACGGTTGAGGTCACCTCGAAGCCATACTCCATTGTGGTGAAGCTTCGTGGTGTTGTTGGGAGCCTCCAATTGTTGTGGAGATAGCCCCAACCTTGTTTGTAAAGGTTCGGTCGCCGCCTTCAAGGGTACCAATAGTGGAATCACGGCATCTCGCATTGTGTGAGGGCGTGAGGAGAATACGGTGGCCCTAGTGGCTTCTTGGGGAGCATTGTGCCTCCACACCGCTCTAACGGAGACGATTCCCTTAAAAGGAAGGAACTTCGTAACACATCCTCGTCTCCACCGCCTCCACTCTTGGTTACTTCGTGCCTTTACTCTTGCAAGCCTACTTGTGTTGTTTCCATTGCTTGCTTATGTGCTAGTTGTATTTGCATCATATAGGTTGCTCACCTAGTTGCATATCTAGACAACCTATTTTGTTGCAAAATTTAAATTGGTAAAGAAAAGCTTAAAAATTGTAAGTTGCCTATTCACCTCCCCTCTAGTCAACCATATCGATCCTTTCACTGGGTGATTATAAAGATGCTCTACAAGTGTCTCCAAAGGTGTTTGTAGAGTTGGCATAGATCAAGATTAGGATTTGTCACTCCATGTATCGGAGAGGTATCTCTGGGCCCTCTCGGTAATGCACATCACTATAAGCCTTGCAAGGAATGTGACTAATGAGTAAGTCACAGGATGATGCATTACAGAATGAGTAAAGAGACTTGCCGGTAACGAGATTGAACTAGGTATTGAGATACCGACGATCGAATCTCGGGCAAGTAACATACCGATGACAAAGGGAACAACGTATGTTGTTATACGGTTTGACCGATAAAGATCTTCGTATAATATGTAGGAATCAATATGAGCATCCAGGTTCCGCTATTGGTTATTGACCGGAGATGAGTCTCGGTCATGTCTACATAGTTCTCGAACCCATAATAGGGTCCGCACACTTAACGTTCGATGACGATCGGTATTATGAGTTTATGTGTTTTGATGTACCGAAGGTTGTTCGGAGTCCCGGATGAGATCACGGACATGACGACGAGTCTCAAAATGGTCGAGACATAAAGATTGATATATTGGAGGGTTATATTCGGACCGGAAAGGTTCCGGGGGTCACCGGATAAATACCGGAGTACCGGGGAGTTACCGGAACCCCCCGAGGGGGTCAATGGGCCTTCATGGGCCTTAGTGGAAATAGAGGGCAGCAAGGGAGCTGTGGGGCGTGCCCTCCTAGGCCCAAACCGAATTGGTTTAGGGCTTGGGGGCCGACCCCCTCTTGCTTCTCCCCTCCTCCTCTTTCCTTCCCCTCCTAGTTGGACTAGGAAAGGGGGAACCTACTCCTAGTTGGAGTAGGATTCCCCCCTTGGGGCGCTCCCTATGAGGCCGCCGGCCCCCTCCCCTTGCTCCTTGATATACGGGGGAGGGGGGCACCCCTAGAACACACAAGTTGACAATTGTTTTAGCCGTGTGCGGTGCCCCCCTCCACAGATTTCCACCTCGACCGTATCATCGTAGTGCTTAGGCGAAGCCCTGCGTCGGTAACTTCATCATCACCATCACCACGCCGTCGTGCTGAAGAAAATCTCCCTCGGCCTCAACTGGATCAAGAGTATGAGGGACATCATCGAGCTGAACGTGTGCTGAACACGGAGGTGCCGTACGTTCAGTGCTAGGATTGGTCGGATCGTGAAGACGTACGACTACATCAACCGCGTTGATAAAACTCTTCTGCTTCCGGTCTACGAGGGTACGTAGACAACACTCTTCCCTCTCGTTGCTATGCATCACCTAGATAGATCTTGCGTGATCGTAGGAATTTTTTGAAATTACTGCATTCCCCAACAGAGGCATCCGAGCCAGGTCTATGCGTAGATGTTATATGCACGAGTAGAACACATAGATTTGTGGGCGATAATAGTCAAACTGCTTACCAGCATGTCATACTTTGATTCGGCGGTGTTGTTGGATGAAGTGGCCCAGACCGACATTACATGACCGCGTTCATGAGACTGGTTCTACCGCCGTGCTTCGCACACAGGTGGCTAGTGGGTGTCTGTTTCTCCAACTTTAGTTGAATCGAGTGTGACTACGCCCGATCCTTGTTGAAGGTTAAAACAACACACTTGAGACTTGACGAAAAATCGTTATAGTTTTGATGTGTAGGTAAGAACGGTTCTTGCAAAGCCCGTAGCAGCCACGTAAAATTTGCAACAACAAAGTAGAGGATGTCTAACTTGTTTTTGCAGGGCTTGATGTTATGTGATATGGTCAAGACGTGATGATATATAAATTGTTGTATGAGATGATCATGTTTTGTAAAAGTTATCGGCAACTGGCAGGAGCGTTATGGTTGTCGCTTTATTGTATGAAATGCAATCGCCGTGTAATTGCTTTACTTTATCACTAAGTGGTAGCGATAGTCGTAGAGGCAATAGTTGGCGAGACGACAACGATGCTACGATGGAGATCAAGGTGTCAAGCCGGTGACGATGGTGATCATGACGGTGCTTTGGAGATGGAGATCAAAGGCACAAGATGATGATGGCCATATCATAGCACTTATTTGATTGCATGTGATGTTTATCCTTTATGCATCTTATTTTGCTTAGTTCGGCGGTAGCATTATAAGATGATCTCTCACTAAATTTCAAGATATAAGTGTTCTCCCTGAGTATGCACCGTTGTGATAGTTCGTCGTGCCGAGACACCACTTGATGATCGGGTGTGATAAGCTCTACGTTCACATACAACGGGTGCAAGCTAGTTTTGCACACGCAGAATACTCGGGTTAAACTTGACGAGGCTAGCATATGCAGATATGGCCTCGGAACACTGGAGACCGAAAGGTCGAGCGTGAATCATATAGTAGATATGATCAACATAGAGATGTTCACCATTGAAAACTACTCCATCTCACGTGATGATCGAACATGGTTTAGTTTATTTGGATCACGTGATCACTTAGATGATTAGAGGGATGTCTATCTAAGTGGGAGTTCTTAAATAATATGATTAATTGAACTTTAATTTATCATGAACTTAGTCCTGGTAGTATTAGCATATCTATGTCATAGAACAATAGCTCGCGATGTAGCTCCCCGTTTATTTTTTATATGTTCCTAGAGAAATATAAGTTTAAAGATGATAGTAGTAATGATGCGGACTTGGTCCGTGATCTGAGGATTTTCCTCATTGCTACACATAAGAATTTTGTCCTTGATGCACCACTAGGTGACAAACCTATTGGAGGAGCAGATGCAGATGTTATGAACGTTTTGACAAAAGCTCGGTATGATGACTACTTGATAGTTTAGTGCACCATGCTTTACGGCTTAGAACCGGGACTTCAAAAAAAAAATTGAATGTCATGGAGCATATAAGATGTTCCAAGAGTTAAAATTGGTATTTCATACTTATGCCCGTATATGGAGGTATGAGACCTCTGACAGTACTTTGCCTACAAGATGGAGGAGAATAGCTCAACTAGTGAGCATGTGCTCAGATTGTCTGGGTACTACAATTACTTGAATCAAGTGGGAGTTAATCTTCCAGATAAGATAGTAATTGACGAAGTTCTCTAGTCACTATCTCCAAGTTACTAGAACTTCGTGATGAACTATAATATGCAAGGGATGACGAAAGTAATCCCCGAACTCTTCGCGATGCTGAAATTGACGAAGGTAGAAATCAAGAAAGAGCATCAAATGTTGATGGTTTACAAGACCACTAGTTTCAAGAAAAGGGCAAAGGGATAGAAGGGGAACTTTCAGAAGAACAGCAAGCAAGTTGCTGCTCAAGTGAAGAAGCCCAAGTGTGGACCTAAGCCTAAGACTGAGTGCTTCTACTGCGATGGGAATGGTCACCGGAAGTGGAACTGCCCTAAATATCTGGCGGATAAGAAGGATGGCAAAGTGAACAAAGGTATATTTTATATGCATGTTATTGATGTGTACTTTACTAGTGTTTATAGCAACCCTCAGTGTTTGATACTAGTTCAGTTACTAAGAGTAGTAACTCGAAACGGGAGTTGCAAAATAAACAAAGACTAGTTAAGGGCAAGGTGATGATGTGTGTTGGAAGTGATTTCAAGGTTGATAAGATCATCATCACACACTCCGTTTACCTTCGGGATTAATGTTGAACCTAAAATAAATGTTCTTTGGTGTTTGCATTGAGCATGAATATGATTAGATCATGTTTATTGCAATACGGTTATTCATTTAAGTCAAATAATAATTGTTCTTCTGTTTACATGAATAAAACCTTCTATGGTCAAACACTCAATATAAATGGTTTATTGAATCTCAATCGTAGTGATACACATATTCAATATTGAAGCCAAAATATGCGAAGTTAATAATGATAGTGCAACTTATTTGTGGCACTGTCATTTAGGTCATATTGGTGTAAAGCGCATGAAGAAACTCCATGCAGATGGGCTTTTGGAATCACTTGATTATGAATCACTTGATGCATGCGAACCATGCCTCATGGGCAAGATGGCTAAGATTCCATTCTTCGGAACAAAGGAGCGATCAACTAACATATTGGAAATAATACATACGATGTATGCGGTCCAATGAGTGTTGAGAGGCTCACGGTGGGTATCGTTATTTTCTGACCTTCACAGATGGTTTGAGCAGATATAGGTATATCTACTTGATGAAACACAAGTCTGAAACAGTTGAAAAGTTCAAAGAATTTTAGAGTGAAGTGGAGAATCATTGTAACAAGAAAGTAAAGTTTCTACGATCTGATCGCAGAGGCAAATATTTGAGTTACGAGTTTGGCCTTCATTTAAAACAATGTGGAATAGTTTCACAACTCACGCCACCTGGAACACCATACCGTAATGGTGTGTTCGAATGTCCTAACCATACTTTATTAGATATAGTGTGATCTATGATGTCTCTTACCAATTTACCACTATTGTTTTGGGGTTATGCATTAGAGACAACTGCATTCACCTTAAATAGGGCACCGTCTAAATCCGTTGAGACGACACCGTATAAACTATGGTTTAGCAAGAAACCTAAGCTGTCATTTCGTAAATTTTGGGGCTACGATACTTCAACCTGATAAGCTCGAACCCAAATAGGAGAAATGCGTCTTCATAGGATACCCAAAGGAGACTGCCGGGTACACCTTCTATCACAGATCAGAAGGCAAGATATTCGTTTCTTAAAATGGATCCTTTCTAGAGAAGGAGTTTCTCTCGAAAGAAGTGAGTGGGAGGAAAGTATAACTTGATGAGGTAATGGTACCCTCTCCCAAATTGGAAAGTAGTTCATCACAGAAATCAGTTCCAGTGATTTCTACACCCATTAGTGAGGAAGTTAATGATGATAATCATGTAACTTCAGATCAAGTTACTACCGAACCTCGTAGGTCAACCAGAGTACGATCCGCACCAGAGTGGTACGGTAATCCTGTTCTGGAAGTCATGTTAATAGACCATGAAGAACCTACGAAATATGAGAAAGCGATGATGAGCCCCGATTATGCAAAATGGCTTGAGGCCATGAAATCTAAGATGGGATCCTTGTATGAGAACAAAGTATGGACTTTGGTTGACTTACTCAATGATCAGCAAGCCATTGAGAATAAATGGATCTTCAAGAGGAAGACAGACGTTGATAGTAGTGTTACTATCTACAAAGCTCGAATTGTCGCAAAAGGTTTTCGACAAGTTCAAGGTGTTGACTACGATGAGATTTTCTCACTCGTGTCGATGCTTAATTCTGTCCGAATCATGTTAGCAATTGCCACGTTTTATGAAATCTGGCAAATGGAAGTCAAACACTGCATTCCTTAATGGATTTCTTAAAGAAGAGTTGTATATGATGCAACCAGAAGGTTTTGTCAATCCTAAAGGTGCTAACAAAATATGCAAGCTCCAGCGATCGATCTATGGACCGGTGCAAGGGAGTTGGAATATACGCTTTGATAAGTTGATCAAAGCATATAATTTTATACAGACTTTGAAGCCTGCATTTACAAGAAAGTGAGTGGGAGCACTACAGCCTTTCTGATAAGTATATGTGAATGACATATTGTTGATCGGAAATGATGTAGAATTTTCTGGAAATCATAAAGAAGTGTTTGAAAGGTGTTTTTCAAAGAAAGACCTCGGTGAAGCTGCTTACATATTAAGCATCAAGATCTATAGAGATAGATCAAGACGCTTGATAAGTTTTTTCAATGAGTACATACCTTGACAAGATTTTGAAGTAGTTCAAAATGGAACAATCAAAGAAGGAGTTTTTGCTTGTATTGCAAGGTGGGAAGTTGAGTAAAGACTCAAAACCCGACCACGACAGAAAATACAAAGAGAATGAAAAGTCATTCCCTATGCCTATGTCATTGGTTCTATGAAGTATGCTATGCTATGTACAAGACCTATTGTGTACCTCACCATGAGTTTCGCAAGAGGGCACAATAGTGATCCAGGAGTGGATCACTGGACAGCAGTCAAAATTATCCTTAGTAGAATAAGGATATGTTTCTCAATTATGGAGGGGACAAAAGTTTGTTGTAAAGGGTTACGTCGATGCAAGCTTTGACACTGATCCGGATGACTCTAAGTCTCAATCTGGATACATATTGAAAGTGGGAGCAATTAGCTAGAGTAGCTCTGTGCAGAGCATTGTAGACATATAAATTTGCAAAAGACATATGCATTTGAATGTGGCAGACCCGTTGACTAAACTTCTCTCACAAGCAAAACATGATCACACCTTAGTACTCTTAGGGTGTTAATCACATGGCGATGTGGACTAGTTATTGACTCTAGTAAACCCTTTGGGTGTTGGTCACATGGCGATGTGAACTATGGGTGTTAATCACATGGTGATGTGAACTATTGGTGTTAATCACATGGTGATGTGATCTAGATTATTGACTCTAGTTCAAGTGGGAGACTGAAGGAAATATGCCCTTGAGGCAATAATAAAGTTATTATTTATTTCCTTATTTCATGATAAATGTTTATTATTCATGCTAGAATTGTATTAACCGGAAACTTAGTACATGTGTGAATACATAGACAAAACATAAGTGTCCCTAGTATGCCTCTACTTTACTAGCTCGTTTATCAAAGATGGTTATGTTTCCTAACCATTGACATGTGTTGTCATTTGATGAACGGGGTCACATCATTAAGAGAATGATGTGATGGACAAGACCCATTCGTTAGCTTAGCATTATGATCGTTACAGTTTCATTGCTACTGCTTTCCTCATGACTTATACATGTTCCTTAGACTATGAGATTATGCAACTCCGGAATACCAGAGGAACACCTTGTGTGCTATCAAACGTCACAACGTAACTGGGTGATTATAAAGATGCTCTACAGGTGTCTCCGAAGGTGTTTGTTGAGTTGGCATAGATCAAGATTAAGATTTGTTACTCCGTGTATCGAAGAGGTATCTCTGGGCCCTCTATGTAATGCACATCACTATAAGCCTTGCAAGCAATGTGACTAATGAGTTAGTCACGGGATGATGCATTACGGAATGAGTAAAGAGACTTGCCGGGTAACGAGATTGAACTAGGTATTGAGATACCGACGATCGAATCTCGGGCAAGTAACATACCGATGACAAAGGGAACAACGTATGTTGTTATGCGGTTTGACCGATAAAGATCTTCGTAGAATATGTAGGAATCAATATGAGCATCCAGGTTCCGCTATTGGTTATTGACCGGAGATGAGTCTCGGTCATGTCTACATAGTTCTCGAACCCGTAGGGTCCGCATGCTTAACGTTCGATGACGATCGGTATTATGAGTTTATGTGTTTTGATGTACCGAAGGTTATTCAGAGTCCCGGATAAGATCACAGACATGACGAGGAGTCTCTAAATGGCCGACACATAAAGATTGATATATTGAAAGGTTATATTTGGACACCGGAAAGGTTCCGGGGGTCACCGGATAAATACCGGAGTACCGGGGAGTTACCGGAACCCCCCGGGGGGTCAATGGGCCTTCATGGGCCTTAGTGGAAATAGAGGGCAGCAAGGGAGCTCTGGGCGCGCCCCTAGGCCCAAACCGAATTGGTTTAGGGCTTGGGGGGGGGGGGCTCTTCCCGTCTCCCCTCCTCCTCTTTCCTTCCCCACCTAGTTGGACTAGGAAAGGGGGAACCCACTCCTAGTAGGAGTAGGATTCCCCCTTTGGGGCGCACCCTATGAGGCCGCCGGCCCCCTCCCCTTGCTCCTTTATATACGGGGGAGGGGGCACCCCTAGAACACACAAGTTGACAATTGTTTTAGCCGTGTGCGGTGCCCCCCTCCACAGATTTCCACCTCGGTCATATCGTCGTAGTGCTTAGGCGAAGCCCTGCGCGGGTAACTTCATCATCACCGTCACCACGCCATCGTGCTGATGAAACTCTCCCTCGGCCTCAACTGGATCAAGAGTACGAGGGACGCCATCGAGCTGAACGTATGCTGAACACGGAGGTGCCGTACGTTCGGTGCTAGGATCGGTCGGATCGTGAAGACGTACGACTACATCAACCGCGTTGATAAAGCGCTTCCGTTTTAGGTCTACGAGGGTACGTAGACAACACTCTTCCCTCTCATTGCTATGCATCACCTAGATAGATCTTGCGTGATCGTAGGATTTTTTTTGAAATTACTGCGTTCCCCAACAGTACCATGGTGTGTCCCCTCCCAGCCCAGGTCTTTGCAGCAGCTCGTGTGGGCATGGTGCTATGAAGGAGAGAGGGCCCGACGACCTTATCAGTAGCGGGGACAGTGGGACCAGTAGGGGCCCTTGCCCCCCCCCCCCCCCCCTAAGATCACTGATTTGCTGCTAGTTGCTAGATCAACAGTGTATAATTTAGATAAAAAATACATGTGTTAGTTTTGTTTGGCTCATGTTATCAAAATTTGAGTCATTTGGCCCCTCTGATCCTTAATTCCTGCCTTCGTCACTGGACCTTATGTGGTGGCAACGAGAAATTTTGGGGAGACGACGGAGTGGAATTTTGATGTAGGCGACGAAGTGGAGCATGAAAAGATAAGATTGCAGGAGAGGTAGAGAGTGGTGGGTAGGGCCTGGGACATGTGTCGCTCGAGGGAAGCGACTGGCGTATGGCTACAATCAGTTTGTTGATTGTAATATTTCCCTACAATATAAAAAAGTGCTTAATAATCTAAGTATACTAGATGATACCCCGCGCGTTGCTGCGGGATTTTTTTAGCACGCAATGGTAGAAGTTAAATTCAATAAAATTGTGGTACAAATATTTAATAGTAGTAATAACCAAAAAATAGATAGTAGTAAAGAAGTTTTATTTTTGCAAGGAAGAAAGAAAAATTCAGTACAGATGGAAATAAACCAATGGAGGAAAATTCATGACAAAAGAAATTGAAACATGTCTTAGTTAGATTGCTTAACATTTCTTGGTTAGAGGAGGCAAGAATTTCACATATTTTTCTTGAGTATACCAATTAGATTCGTCGCTAGGTTTGTATGATATGCATGTATCTCTTAGCTAGGGTCCATTGGCTACGTAGCTTAGGGTAATTAGCAAGGAACTAATCATGCATGCGTGCGCATGCTAGTACCAGCGACGACATACACAGATGCGTAATAGTAGTGGCATGCAAGCAAGCGCAGCGCTCTCGCTGGTGAGGCTGCCGGAGATCGTCGTAATGGAGATCCTGGCGAGCGTTGCGACCTCTTGCGCCGCCGCGCGCAAGTGCTGACGCGCCCTTGCCACCGAGCCGTCCTTCCTTCTTTGCCGCTGGCTAGGGGCCGGGCGCCTGCCAATGCTCCTCCCTTTCGGCTTCCTCGTCCGGGAGTCCCTCTGGCTTGAGCTTCGTCCACGCACCGCTGTAGGTGCTCTGCCCCGGCCGTTCCTTGATCGGCTCCTTCGTCCAGGCCTCGCCAGCCTCTTCGACGACCACATCATGCATGCCACTCGCGTCCGCGTCCTCCTCGAGTGCTTCGGCGGCGCTGATGAGTCGGAGCCCGGCGTCTACGGCCGCCCCGTACGCAAAGTGCTCTCCGGCGCCTGCCACATACTCAAGGAGAAAAGAACATAGGTGTATCGGTGTTTTTCCTTTCCGCTAGGATTGGTTCTTCCACTTCTTGGACAGGAGTGTGCGCGTGCCTGTACCGGACGCTGGCAGAACCTCGGCAGGAAGACAACGGGGACTACGGAACACACACACACAAAAAAGCTTGGGTCAGCGGCACACCAGATAAACGTCGCGGTGCTTGGCTGCAATTCAGAAGAACAAATCCGACCACCACGAGCTTGAGGCCGTCTACATCGGCAAGGATTAAGCGCCAGTCGTCAGTTAGGTGTGAAGGTCCCCGGGAGCTTCCCAAGATGATGGACGCAAACAACTCGACGCAAATGGGGCAGCGGGCGCTCGGCTCGATCAAGTTGATCCACAGTTATATCAAGGAGAGATTGAAAGAGGAGAAGACATGCTTCCAATGGAAGGGGAAATGACTCCAATAAACACACGTAAGGGTCGGTATTAAAATGGTTGCATTGATAGACGCCTAGTGGCCAACGTGGATGCATGGGAAAGATCGTTCCTATTCTGCCGATGGAGAGAAAAATCGGTTCACACTTGAGAGAAAGAGAGAGCTCATATGGAATGCATGAGTGGGTGAAAAATTGCTGACATGGCACAAAGCTGAGGTGGACAACCCGCATGTTGAGAGAATGCCTTATAGTGGGGAGCAACTTCTTAAGAATGGTAGATGTCTAAAAAATACTACTCCCTTGGCGATCTGGAGGCGGCAGTCTCGCCGCCACCACCGCCGCACGCCGCGCCCTTTTGAACTGCATTTCATCTGGCTTATGTCCATCAGCAGGCTTTCACGGGATCAATTTTTGAACACGATGAAGGTCTCTCAGCGATCGAACAACCAAGGAGTAATGGTAGTGAGAAAGTAAGCTCCATCCTTTGAATCTTTCCGTTGGTATTGTGTGGTGTGCATTTATGTTTTATCTGATCTCTATAAACTCCTTGCCTGAACATATATGGCAGCCTGCTAGTTTCGCTTCTTCTTCAAGGCCGGTGTCTAGATTCAAGATGCAGAAGGGTAGGCGCTGAGTATGTCTCTTGGACACTAGAATTAACACATGATCATCTACTTCGAGTCGCTGGCAAGAGCTGCATCGACAACAAGTACTCCCTTATATTTCTTTATGGAGGGAGTACCATGAGAGACACCATGCTTCATCAGAATGATGCGCCACATTTTGGACGGGAGTCCTTTGAGTTTGTCAATGCGATGGGAAGGGCAACAGTGTTGATATTCTGAATCTATGGCACTATCACCTCAACATTGATCATGGGTCAAGATGGCAATGGGGCCCGAAACCCGCATCCCGCGGGTTTTTACCCTATTAGGGGATGGGGATAGGCATATTTTCATCCCCGCGGGGCTGCTGTTGGGCACATTATACAACCCGGCATGTTTCATGGGTTTACACCCATTTCGATAGTACCCGAACACGAAAGCCGACAAAACCGGCCAAATTACATTCTTTTTAGTATGCATTGATCCGGCCCAACCCAAAGCCACACAGGAGGGGTGTTATATGCTCCTTTTAGTTGTTGAACCATGTACTATTGTATTGTGCTGAAATTTGTTGAAGTTATGCTGCTGAAATTTGCTCTTTTTGCTGCTGAAATTCTGTTCTATTTTGCTACTATGTTTGCTTTAATATGCCGATTTTCCCGTGGGTTTAGAAAATTCGATGGGTTTTGAGGACGGACAAAAAGCTAGCCTCGCGCATGATGACGGGGATGGGGACATGCTTGTGATTTTGTTGGCCATTGATGCTGCTTTAAGATTCATGCCTTTTGACTTGTTGTATAAGTTGTTTTGGTCTGTGTTTCTTTTTGACTGACCACATATTTGGGTCAGTCAATTCCTAAATGGGCTAAAGCCCATGACATGTGCGCTCCAGCCTTCTTTATTTTTCTGTTTATGAATTATTACTGCTTTTCTTTTTCTTTATTAGCTGGGTTTTTTGTGTCAGTATTTTTTGTATGTTGGGTGAATGAATATATATATGCACAAATTCTATAAAATATATATGAAAATTGTACTAGTATATTATTATTTTTGCGTACTACAAAAGAGTGCAATTTTAGTGCAAAGGTTTGTGCAAGTTTTCTTTTCTTTCTTATTAAAGTGTAATACCAATGCCACTAATTTATTTTTCAATATAAAACTTTATTATTTTAATTTGTTTAGTTAGTACTTTATTCTTCTTTAAGGGTAATATCAATGCCACTAACTCAATTCTTATTAGAAATTTATTTGCGAAAACTTCACTATTATATGCTTATTCTTGCATATTTGAAAAAAGCATAATTTTTGTGTATATTGTGTGAAATTTTGTCATTGTTTGTTTAAAATCTATTTTTTTTTCATTTTCTTTCTTATTTCTTTTGATTTTGTTTCAGTTTTTCTTTCATTTTCTTTCTTCTTAAAGGGTAACACCCAAACCACTAATTCATTCTTTTTGTAGAAATCTTCATTATTATTTTTTGTTTCATTAATTCATCCTTCTTAGGAAATTTCCCTTTTTGTTAAAATTTCACTATTATATGTTTATTCTGGCATATTATAAAGAAGCAATTTCTATGTATACTGTGTGCAAATTTTGTCATTGTTTGTTTTATTTTTTATTTTCTTTCTTATTAAAGGGTAATATCTCAAGGTGGCAACGGGGACGGGGATGACCGGGGATGACTCCACCATCCCCGCCCCAATCCCCGCCAATCCCCATACCCACGATCCCCGTGAAGCTTCGCGGGGACAAAACGCCCCCCATCCCCGTTAATATCAGGTACCCGGTACCCGTCGGGTATCCATGGGGATTTCAAAAGCTGACTAGGATAGGTGAGATTGGAGAAGACATGGTTGTCGGGAGAGGTGGAGAAAAACAATTGTGTGAAATATCTACGTATTAATCTATATATTCTGCATTTGTAGTACGAATGGCATAGTTTTCGGGTATCCATGGAGTCCCCACGGGGGGAATTCTATACCCATCCCCGCCCCGCGAGACTAACGGGTACCCACCAGACATACCCATGGGGCTAATTTGTCCCCCATCCCCGCTCCATGACGGGTAAATTCCCGCGGGTACCCGTCCCCACGGGGAATATTGCCATCTTGAAATTTTGTCATTGTAAAATCTAATTTTTTTTTCATTTTCTTTCTTATTTCTTTTGATTTTGTTTCAGTTTTTCTTTCATTTTCTTTCTTCTTAAAGGGTAACACCCAAACCACTAATTCACTCTTTTTGTAGAAACCTTCATTATTATTTTTTGTTTCATTAATTCATCCTTCTTAGGAAATTTCCCTTTTTTTTAAAATTTCACTATTATATGTTTATTCTGGCGTATTATAAAAAAGCAATTTCTATGTATACTGTGTGCAAATTTTGTCATTGTTTGTTTTATTTTTTATTTTCTTTCTTATTAAAGGGTAATATCAATGCGAGTATTCATTCTTCCTTAGAAAACATCATTGTTTTGATTTTTTAGTTTTTATTTCATTATCTTTCTTCTCAAAGAGTAATAGCAGAACCACTAATTCATTCTTTCATACAAAACTTTGTTATTTTGACTTTGTTTTCATTTTTATTTCATTAATTCATTACTTCTTAGGAAATTTCACTTTTTGTGAAATTTCTACTATTATAATTATTCTTGCATATTATTAAAAAAGTGTAATTTCTATGTAAATTGTGTGCAAATTTCGGCATTATTTTTTGTTACTTTTCATTTTATTTTTCTTTATATACTTTCATTTCTTTTTAACAGTAATACCAATGCCACTAATTTTTTTTGTTAAAAGAATTTGAACAATTTTAGTTTTAATGATAATACAATTTTTAACGCCTTATGTAAGTCATAGAGATCTAGATGAGTCACAAATGTGTATGGCATATGTGTAGCCCTACCTGGCTCAGATGTGGCTATACGTGCATGCCCGCGTGCTGCCTCGCTTCCGCTCACGATGAGGCAGGGAATGGCCGTTACCTGCAGCCATATGCACTTCGTAAATCTCAAAATGAAATACCGACTCAGTCTCTCGAAGGTGCTCATAGGGATAGGGTGTGCGTGTGTGCATTCATAGGGATGAGTGTATGCGCGTATATATGAACGCTTGCGTCTGACTTTGGATCCGTCTCGTGGAACATTAAAAAGAAGAGACAGAAACTGAAAGAGCTCACCGAAAATGCAGGCGCTGATCAAACAGACTGCGGCTGAGCTTGATGAACTCCTACTGAGGGAGGAAATCATGTGGCGACAGCGATCTCGGGCAACATGGATCAGAGAGGGTGATCAGAACACGAGGTTTTTCCACCGTAAAGCAACTTGGAGGCAAAAGAAGAATACTATTAAGAAACTGAAAAATAATGAGGGTGTTTGGGTTGAGAAAAGGGAGGCTCTGAATGAGCTAGCTACAGAATACTTCAAGACTCTGTACACAAAAGAGAACGGGGTGGCACCTTTTGAACTGATTGACATATTACCTCAGAAAGTAACTGAGGATATGAATAGCAGCTTGACGAAGGATTTCACAGAGAAGGAAATCGGAGATGCCCTCTTCCAGATCGGTCCACTAAAGGCTCCGGGACCGGATGGATTTCCGGCGAGATTCTTCCAACGCAATTGGGACACGTTAAAGGAAGATGTGATTGCCGCAGTGCAGTGGTTTTTTGCAGACAGAATTATGCCTGAAGGAATAAACGACACAGCCATAGTGCTCATTCCCAAAGGCAGAAACCCGCAAAGCCTAAAAGATTTTCGGCCGATAAGCCTATGCAACGTAATATATAAGGTTATATCTAAATGCTTGGTAAATCGGTTGAGACCGTTCCTGAATGAGTTAATCTCTGAAACGCAAAGTGCTTTCATCCCGGGGAGATTGATCACAGATAATGCTATAATCGCCTTTGAGTGCTTCCACAAAATACAAACACAACAAGAACCCTCACAATACGCACTGTGCGTACAAGCTGGACCTTGCCAAAGCATACGACAGGGTGGACTGATTTCCTTGAAGGTGCCTTGGAGAAGATGGGCTTCAGTGCAGTGTGGATCAGCTGGATAATGAAATGTGTGAAGTCCGTCAGGTTCTCTGTAAAGTTAAATGGGGAATTACTAGAAGCATTCTGCCCGTCAAGGGGTCTCCGACAAGGCGATCCGCTAAGCCCATACTTGTTCCTATTCGTCGCTGATGGTCTGGCGGCCATTTTTAACAGAGCGGTCCAAGGAGGAAGCATCTCACCGGTGAAAGTGGCACGCAATAGCCCGGGTATCTCAAACCTGCTGTTCGCGGATGAAAGCCTAGTGTTCTTTAAGGCTTCGAGTGACCAAGCTTGTGAGGTGAAAAGGGCCCTTACAATGTTCCAAAAATGTACGGGACAACTCTTGAGCAGCAACAAGTGCTCAATACTTTTCAGTGAGCATTGTCTGGTAAATGTTCAGAATGAAATCAAGGACATTTTGGCATGCGAGGCGTCCACATTCGAGAGTAAATATCTGGGGCTCCCAACTCCAGACGGACGAATGAAAGACAATCACTTCCAGCCTATTATGGATAGATTTCGAAAAAGATGTAACGATTGGAATGGGAGACATATGTCTTTTGCTGCAAAGGAGGTAAATGTGAAGGCGATTGTACAAGCACTGCCCACTTTTGTCATGGGAGTCTTTAAACTATCTACAGGCTTCTGCGACAAATACGAACGGCTGATCAGAGAATTCTGGTGGGGAGAGGAGGGAGAGAAGAGGAAGGTCCATTGGATGGCATGGGACCAGATGGTCAAGCCTAAGAGAGCAGGACGCATTGGCTTCAGGGACATGCAAATTTTCAACCAGGCCTTGCTAGCAAGACAGGGTTGGCGCCTCCTTCAACATCCTAATAGCCTGTGTGCAAGGGTCCTCAAATCAAAGTACTACCCGAGGGGTGACCTGCTAGACACTGTATTCACGGCGGACGCGTCACAAGCATGGAGGGGCATTGAACATGGCCTGGAATTGTTGAAGAAAGGCCTCATATGGAGAGTGGGCAACGGTGAAAGTATCAAAATACAGAGAGACCAATGGGTTCCCAGGAAGAGTGGACTAAAGATCACAGAATTTAAGAGGAACTCCAGGTTGAGATGGGTGAATCAACTAATGAAACCTGGGGGTAAAGAATGGAATGAAGACCTAGTGCATCAAATGTTCCATAACTATGATGCAGATGAAATTTGTAAGATAAAGTTACCAAGAAGCAGTGTAGAAGATTGCATGGCATGGCATGAGGAGAAGTCTGGAGTGTTTTCAGTACGTAGTGCGTACAAGCTGGGTGCAAAACTAAAATTTCAGGGCCATTTGAATGCTTCCAGCTCGGGCATTGACGCGGACAACAGAATTATTTGGGATCTCATATGGAAAGCAAAGGTTCCCGAGAAAATCAGAATCTTCGCGTGGCGGGTGGCGACGGAAACCCTCCCCACAAAAGAAAATAAAAGAAAGAGGACTTTAGAGGTGGATAATATATGTTGCATCTGTGGCAGAGAGAAGGAAGATGAGTTCCATGCGGTAATAAAATGTACGAAAGCTAGAGCGCTTAGAATAGCGATGAGAGAGCACTGGAATCTACCAGATGAGCATACATTTCGGTACACATGCGTCGATTGGCTACAAAATCTCCTGGGAAGGAGCGACATGGAGGAGAGGAGAAGGATTCTGCTGCTACTATGGCGAGCTTGGTGGCTGCGAGATGATTGCATTCATGCAAAAGGAAAAGCTACCATTGGTCAGTCAGTCCAGTTCCTGGTAAGGTATGTGGATGAAATAAGCTTGGGTGCGACGGACATCTTGGAATGCCAGGCTGGACCCATGGCGACTGAACAACAAGGCAATGCAGACGTTCATACACGTCGAGTGGAAATTGAAAAAGGGAAACAACATGGGGGTACAAGCAATCGCACTATCCATGGCGACTGGGTCAGTGATGGAAATCATGCAACCGTTTCAGATATACAGGCAGTGCGGACCAACAGGAAAAATGAAGACAAGTGGATGCCTCCGCCTGAGGGCATTTGGAAAATGAACACGGAGGCGTCGTTCGTACGACCTTCTGGGGAAGCTGCGGTAGGGCTTGTTGTCAGAGACCATCGGGGACTGGTTGCTCTGAGTTGCGGACATCAATTAACAGGATGCAGTGGACCGGAGGAAGCCGAAATCATGGCGGTACTGATTGGGTTAAATACTCTAAGCAAGTACTATAACGGGCAGGTCTGGGTGGAATCGGACTGCTCAACTATTATCAATCTGCTGAATAATAAAGCGAACAATCAGTCTGCGTTCTTTCCAATTGTTGCTGATGTTCGGGATATGGAAAGGAAGTTCAGGCAGTTAAGGTTCAGTGCAGTCAAGAGATCCAACAACAAAGTAGCTCATGAATTGGCGGCTCAAGCCAGAAGACAAGGAGATTTCTGTCTCATTAGCAAAGTCCCTGACAACCTAAGAAGTACCCTGATGGGGGATTGTAATGATGTTGGCTCCATTATTTAATGGGTGATGGGTTCTTCCTCAAAAGAAAAAAAAATGCATGCATGCTTGCTCATCCGGTCCGCGAAGTGTACTGACGCGCACATGCACCAAATACAGTACATGTGATCAGTGTTGCATGCATGCAGGGGTGGAGCGCGCTGTGTTTTGCTACTCACACACACATGCACGATATCGACTGACCGAGATTTTAATTTCACTCACCTTTTTTTTAGGGTTAATTTCACTCACCTGATCGGTAGCCGGTCCCAGTGTTTCCTACACATTGTGGTCATGACATGGTCGGAGTGCGGACCTGATGCGACCCCTCACGTACCTCATTTGCGAGTATTTAACAAAAAACTCACATTTGATATCATCGTTACACTGAACTATCTCAGTTTATGTATAACGGTCAAAATAAATGGAGTTGACTTTGCTGTCATGTCAGCCGTGACAAATGGGTTCCATATGTCATAAACGCGTTTAAAATCTCTAAAATGGTCATCTAAATTAGCAGAAAGTGGTAGTTCTTTGTCGATTTCTTGAAGCCGGTAGTTAAGTGGGACGACGGCCCCAAATATGACAGTTTTCTTTGTTAAATACTCCTCGTCTAACAGAGGAAGAAGACCAATTCGGGGAACAGAGACATATATGTACCATATATACTGGTTAGAGCATCTCCAACAGGCGTGCTATATTAGCGCCGCGCTGGAAAATACAGTTTTTTGCGCGCGCGCGCAAACGCTCCGGACGCTCTAGTGAAGGCGCATAATAACGCGCGCGCGGCATAAGTGGTTCAGCATGCAGGACGAAACGGCATCGCGCGCCGCTTATTCTGTGCACCCGCTCCCGCTCGCTGCACACTCGAGCGCCCATGCCGCGACCTCCACCTACTGCCAATCCAGGCGCTGACGCTGCCGCCCGCACCATCTCATTTGCTCCGACGACTCACGGTGCTTCCCCGGCCTATCCCCGCGCCGCCGCTTCTTCACCCGTCTCCCTCTAGTCGCCGCCACCCCTCGCGCGCGCCATTCCTCCGACGAACAGCGCCCGGCCGCCCACTGCCGCTCGGAGCCCAAAAGGTGTTCGACAAAACGCTTGCAAGGTATGTATTGCTTCAACTTCATATTTTTTTACATGAATTTGGTGCATGTTGTTTGTAGTTTTTATAGACTAGTTTAAATTCAATATTGTAGATGAGTTCGTCATATGATTCTTCCGAAGAAGAATTTGGTAATGAAGAGGAGGAGGACCTTGCAATGATCCTAGCTATGCACATCAATAAAAAGCCGAAGCACGGTGGTTCGGTTATGGGTCGGCAGAAAATTTGGAGGGATAAGATTGATGCCGACAACAAATTGATGAGGCACTATTTTGTTGCCCGAGTCGTACTTCCGGCGCCGGTTTAGGATGAGCACCGAGTTATTCAGGCGCATTACAGAGAAACTGGTGAGCCATGATCGGTTTTTTCAGCAAAGGAGGAATGCCGCCGGAGAACTCGAGCATAATACCTTTCAAAAGGTGACAACCGCTTTCGTATGTTGGCATACAGTATTCCGTCTGATCTAGTTGATGACCACTTGGCCATGGGTGAGAGTCAAGCCATCATGTGTGTCAAGCGCTTCGCAGTCGGACTTGTGCAAGTGTTTGACCCGGAGTATTTGTGATCTCCCAATACTGAAGATGCCGCAAGGCTTTTGGAAATGAACAAAGCTCGTAGGTTCCCAGGTATGCTTGGCTCAATAGATTGCAGGCGTTGGAGTTGGAAGAACTGCCCTAAGGCATGGCATGGACAATTCCACGGCCAGAAAAAGGGTTCTACTATATTCCTTAAAGCGGTGGCCGATCAAGAGAGGTTTGGCATGCTTTTTCTGGGATGCCTGGATCTTTGAATGACATCAATGTTGTTAATCGGTCACCACTCAAGAATAAGATTGCAAATGGTGAACTGACACCGGTGTAGTTTGTAGCAAATGGCCATACGTACGACTATGGCTACTATCTTGCGGATGGCATCTATCCAAAGTGGCAAACATTTGTGAAGCCGTTAAAAAACCGGAAAGTGAGAAAAAACTAGATTTTCACAATGCTCAGGCGGCGGCTAGGAAAGATGTGGAGAGAGCTTTTGGGATTTTGCAAGCCCAATTTGCTATTGCTAGAGGACCGTCTAGATTTTGGGATCAAATGATCGTTTGGGACTTCATGCACGCTTGTGTGATCATGCATAACATGGTCATCGAGAATGAGTGTGGCCAAGATTTAGACTACTCTCAGTATGAGCTCTTGGGACATCCCGTACGAGTGCGACGGAGGGCTGCGAGGGTGGCCCGATTTGTAGCCTCCTATCATGCCATTGGGCGTGCCGAAACACATGGTGATCTTAAGAAGGATCTAATCGAGGAGTGGTGGGCATGTAATGGCCGACAAAACGCATGATTTGTATGTTTGATGCTGTATGTTTGATGTTGTAGTGTCGAATTATTTGTTGCATTGGAAGATAAACTATTTGTCTGTGTAACAAAAATTGAACTATTTATTGTTGATTTTTTTTGTGTTTGATCTTCTTGGTTTTGTTTGGAGTGTCGTATGTTATTTGTGCTAGGCGCGCGCGTCATTTTTTGCGGCGCCTGCTGGAGTGGCTAGTGCGCGCCATATTTTGCATCGGCCATTGGATCCATCACTCAGCTGCACGCAAAAATCGACTATTTCAGCGTTGTAAAGCCTTTGTTTTGCGCCTGTTGGGATGCTCTTAGTCCGTTATTGGGTGCTACACATGTTTTCACAATTCAAACAGATTCGAGGATTGCCATTTTCTTCCAAGAACCTAAAAATTCTTTATGCCCATCTATATGGGCTGACCTACCACAACCGGGTGGAGAGGTCCATTGGTTAAAGCCCGTCCGGCGAAAGTCAAAGGTTTAGATCTCTTGGTCAAACGCTCCAGCGTTAGGCGGGGACGGGGCCTCGGGGGGTAGCAATGCCATCGGAGCGTTGCGCGGGCCCCTCGTACATGCCTTTAGGTGTGGTGGCATGTCTGAAGAGGCAGCACGCGGCTCCGGGGTGTGCCCCCCCTTACGGACGGCGATGACACGGTATAGTAAACGTTTTGTGGTAACTGTGCGGCGTGAATATTATTGAATACTCAAAGCGCAATAAAATCATGATTTTTTTACACGGCATGGGCACATGTGATATAGGACAGATGGTAATTTTTCATAATTTTTGGTGATGCAAAAGTATCTAAAAACTTCCCTCTACGCGGATTGCTATTTTTTTGAGCTAAATGACCCTGAAATTGAAAAACACTACAAATGAAGTCTGAAAAGATTGAAACTTGGCATGGTATCATCGTTTCAACCATACATGGGTAGGCCATTTGCAGACAAGGGAGGGTGAGCCCAACCACCGGGGGGATAAAATTACCTCAGCGCCATGCCTGATCCAACCACTTAAATCCTCGGAATCGTATGATGCCGGAAATCCTCGAGAGCTGGCATGGTGTCATCATATGGCCCCTGTAGGGTGTGGTAAAATTTTGGGCACGTTTCGAGTAGGACTCACCTGAGGCTGCTTGTAAACTACACCATCTCCGATGTAGTCTCTGGGTACCGAGAGGGAACGAGTGAGGTTTGTGAAGGAAGTGCGGGCCCTGTTGTTCCGTTGGCCTCGAAACTTCTCGTCCTCTCAAAGGAGTTCATCGAATGACACATGCCAGGCCCCTGCATTTTTCGGACCCGCCTGAAACATTTGTGACATTTATTGCACCGCTAGTGTTTCGGCGCCGGAAATTGCAGATCTGCAAGGCGGCACATGAAATCATGCCCAAAAGCGGCATTTAAAATCCTACATAATATCTTTGCGACCTGCGTAGGCCTTTTGCAGGCAAGGGAGGGGCAGGCCTAGCCACCCGGGGGAAAAAATTACCTCGAGGCCATGGCTTACTTCGCGTTACCGAGTGCCCGTGTCTTGGCTCTGGACGAGGAGCAAAGCACTCGGCGTAGAGTGAACTTTCAGTAGTGATTTTTGCATGTCCTCATAATATGGGTAAGCTAGGGGGTCGAAAGAGTCATCAAAATATTAAGGGCAATGCTAGGCGCCGGTGCACCGGCCGAACGTTTCAGCCGGTCGCATCCTAGCCGTCAGATCGGCCCGTCCCGAGCCGTTGGATCCTTATCCAACCAGGTCGTCGTCTTCCTCTCGCGAGTGTGTAACGAGCGGCGTCTTCCTCTCGCGAACCGCGTCTCGCCGGCCGCACGCGTCCCTCCTCGTCGCCGCCCCTCCCTCGCCTGCCCTCCTCATCCCTGGTCGCCGTCCTCGCCAGCCGTCTTTCCCGGCCGCCCTGGTCGCCGGTCCCAGCCCTCGGCGGCCATCCTCGTCACCGGCTTCGCCCCATGCAACAGCCCACCCCTGCGGTTGTAGTTTCCATGGCCACCGTTGCAGCTCCGGTGGCGACGATCGAGCCCACGGCGTGTTTCACCGGTGTGCTCGCCAGCAGCTCATACCCAGGTTGCAAAAAATCGGCGCCGGTGGAGATGCCCGATCTTTGGAACCGACGATGGAAAAAGCTACAATCGCTGACGAAAAAAGCTTCAACCAGCTATGAAAAAAGTTTCAACTCGTACGACGGAAAACTATGAACGACCAAAGAAAAGCTACAACCGGCAATGTAAAAATCTTCATCTGACGACAAAAAAAGCTTCAACCGGCTATGAAAAACGTTTCAACTCGTATGACGGAAAACTATGAACGACCAAGAAAAGTTACAACCGGCGATGAAAAAAGCTTCATCCGACAACGAAAAAAGCTTCAACTGTGGAGCCGTAAGCCATGGACGACAAACGAAAAGCTACAACCGGCGGTTACAAAAGCTACAACCTGCATTGAAAAAAGCTTCAAACTAATTGTCTTAGCTGTGAATCCCACGATGGCCATGACGTCGTTTTGCTGCAACCATAGTTGGTTTTGCTGCAAACGGCGTTGGAATTTGCTACAACCATTTTCACAGCTACTTGCTGCTGCTTCGCCGAGCTCCCACGCCTTCCCATGGCCATCGTCGCCGCGGTGCCGTTCCGGGAGGAAAAACGTTCAACGGTTGCAGCTCCGCGCGTGGTGGGTTGCAGCTCAGATGTGGTCGGGTCCGACGAGGGCAGGCAGAGCTCCGGTGGCGCGGATTCTTAGAAGATCTGGCCGAGGGCGGCCGGATCGGCTGATTCCCATGGCGGCGGCGCCCTGGGAGGTCTCCGGCAGGCGAAGCTTGGCCATGGCAGCGGGGAGAGAGAGAGAGACAAGCGACGGGAAGAAGAGAAACCAGAAGGGAGAAGAAGCACGTGGGCGGGCCCCCTATCCTACGTGTCGCTAGGTGAGTCGCTCGGTACATTCGCGCGTGGACGTGACCGGCCGAAGCTTCGGCCGGTGCCCCGTCGTGAAACGTTTCCCAAATATTAAAGTGGCGTTAAATTGAGAGTTTCACAAATAAGACCCATGAAAACTAGTCGACAGAAAATAGGTGAGAATAATAATACTAATTAAGTACTAAATATAAATTCAATGAAAACCATCTTAAACCAATTTCGCATAAATGTTACGGGTTGCAAAAAATCCGCAAAAATGTAAGCCTAGTGCTTTCGTCGGGCACACGGCTTATATGTCCTATAAGCCGAGTGCTTACGCAGGGCACACAGCTTATAGACAATGTAAGCCGAGTGCTTTCATCGGACACACGGCTTATAGGCTGCACCGTGACGGCGCCGTCAACTACTTCCGCTGCAGACACGTGGCAGATGTCTTTACCGAGTGTGTGCTGTAAGTCGGGTGTTTTTTCGCGTAGATACTGTGTGGTTCATATAAGCCGTGAGCTTTTTTGCAACACTCGGCTTATAGATGACCATAAGCCGAGTCCTTCGTATTTACCGGGTGTTTTTCTCGTGAGACTCGGCTTAGAGGAGCGTAAGCCGGGTGCCCGAAAAATAGCACTCGCCTTATAGGCTAACACACGGGAAAACCGGATTTTCCTGTAGTGTATTAGGGCTGGACCAAAAGCTCGTAGCTCGCGAGCTTAATGAGCGCTCGATAGTTCGACTCGTTAAGCTCGTAGCTCGCTTCTTAATGAACAGAGCCAATCATTGATTTTAGCTCGCTAAGCTTAACGAGCTTAATGAGCGAGCTAACGAGTTTCACGAGTAGCTCGTTAAGCTCGTTAGTTACAACACAATACATATTTTTATCTTATGTGACAAACTTTTTGTAGCACCTCGGCCCATCTATTTAATCTAATCAACATATGAGGCAACAAACTACTTCATTTCTTTTTGTAGTCTTCATATTTCATCTTGAAAACCATACCTAAACATTCATCATGTATATTATAACACATTATAATCTGTTAACGAGCGCTCGCGAGCGCTCACGAGCTTAACGAGCTTCAAACGAGCCGAGCCGAGCAGGGTTTTCTGCTCGTTAATCTTAACGAGCTTAACGAGCCGAGCCTTAACGAGCTCGAGCTTAACGAGTACGAGCTTAACGAGCCGAGCTGCTCGTTAGTCCACCCCTATAGTGTATGCCTAGGCCGATTGACATTTTCTTCAAGTCTCAATCAGAATAGTTCAATTTCAGAGTACCTTTGCGCCTACTTCTCTATTTCTAGATCAAATTACATCTTGCTGCACAATGGACGAGACCACGGCGGCGGCGTTAGCTGGGATTGGATCAGGATCAAGGGCACTGCCGAGCGGCGGGAACTCGGACAACTGTGGAACGGGAGTCTTCGGCGGTAGTGGAGATGACGGCGGTCTCCGTTTCTGCCATCTCGCCACCTTGCGGCGGATCCGGCTCGAGTCGTACTGCTTACCGCCGTCCACGATGAACTCCTCGAGAACCATGGCGTTCTCCGCCAGGAACTTGACGAGCCGAACCTGGAAGCAGGTCAGCTCCTCCGCGTCGAACTTCACCACCACCCTCCTCAGCGAACTCCGTAGGCAGCTCAACGTGCAGCCGCAGCAAAGCCCGTGAAGGCCCAAATCATAACAACAACCTTCGTCGTCGTCATCGTCGTGATGGCCGGCGTTGATGGATCTGCACAGGGAGAACTCCGACAGGGCGGCAGTCCGATCCGGCTCCGCCATTTCCTCGAGGTACTCCAGCCATCTGAACTTGAACCGGAGCTCGCGCACCACGGTGCAGCAACGCAGCAGGCTCACAACGGCCCTCACCGCGGCGACGCCATGGTTCTGGATAGACCACCCGCAGAGCTCTTCAATCTCGAGCCGCTCGAGTTTGTGGAAAGTTACCGACATAGCGCCGGCGACGACGGCGAGGTCGGCCATGGAGTAGACCGTGAGCTTGAGGACCCTCACGCGGTAAATGGAATAGAACATGGAGCGACTCTGTGGCTACGTCGCCGGGGAGTGCAACGCCAGGTGGACCTCCTCGAGGTGCGTCATGCGCGAGTCGAAGGAGAAGGAGGTGCCTAAGAAGGTGACGACGGTGTAGCGGAAGTGGCGGAGGCGCGGCGCGTCGAGTTTGATGCGGCAGCGGCACGCGGCGAAGTTGAGGTCCTCGAAGTCGCAGTTGGCCATGAGTCAGGGTGGACGCAGCGAGCGGGCTTTTTGGCCCGCTCGTGGCCCGAGAAGGACCGGACCGCTCGGTCCCAGCCCGCCAGCAAAATTGGCCGGTCCGGTCCAGGAAATTAGGCCCGCTCAGCACTCGGTCCGGTCCGGTCTTTGACCGGGACCGCTCGGCGGACCGAGAAAGCGCATTCACCGCCGCCGCCGTGCTTCGTCGTCGTGGCCACCGGCGTCCCTTGAGTGAACCATCATGTCCAGGAGCTTCCCCTCACCTTCCTTCCTCTCCTCCCTGTGCCCCATAGCCTGTTTTTTCCGCTCGCCGTTGCTGCCGTGCGTGCACTGAAGCCGTTCGCGAGTTCTCGACCATGCCAGTTCACCGTCCATGGTGTTCGAGCGCCGGAACAACTTCTGTGTTTGTCTCCCTCCCCTCCGGTCGTGTCTCCGGCGATCACCCTCCACTCGCGATTCCATTTTTGCGCCGAGATCGCCAGCAGCCTCATGCAGCTCGGCGACCCCGACGTGCTGCGCCGCCTCGCGGGCAGCTCGGGCAGTCGCCGGAGGGGATGCAGAGCATGTGAACCACCTTCTACACGAGCGGGCTCGGCGTCGGGAACTTCCTCAACAGCCTGCTCGTGACGTTCGTCGACCGGGCCACCAGGGCGAGCGCCGGCAAGAGCTGGATCGGTGACAACCTGAACGACTCGCACCTCGACTACTACTACGTGTTCCTGCTGCTGCTCTCCGTGGTGAATATGGCGCTCTTTGTGTGTAACTAAGACCAGAACTGCAGCTAAATAGGCACTAAACAGAAGCTGGAAGGACAAGTTGGCTCGGTCCCAACGAGCCGGAAAAGCTTGACCGAGCTGGCATCACTTCGGTCCGGTCCTGAAAATACAGACCGCTGGCAAGCTCGGTCCGGTCCGGTCCGGACCGCCGGCGGCCGGTCCAAACGCCGGCTCGGACCGGGACCGGACCGGACCGGACCTTGTCCAGGCTGAGCCATGAGGATGACGGTGGCCGCCGGGCATCGGATTCGGATCTGGTCCTCGAGCTGCGCGTTCCCGAATCTCACGTCCTCAAGGCGGACGTCAGCGAGCTTGGGAGCAGCGGAGATCATGTCCTGGAGCGTCGCGTAGTCCGTGCGGCACCGCCGGAGCCGCATCGCCTCCAGGCACGGGAACGCGAGGTCCGGACAGGGCTGGAGAGAGTAGCCGGTGAGCTCGAGGACTCGGAGAGCGGCGAACGGCAGCGAGCCCGTGCAGCAGGCGAGCGTGCAGCTCCCGTAATCTAACCACTCGAGCCGGAACTCTTCTGCCTCGGCAAAGTACTCCTCCGGCTCCGGCACGACCCCGGCGGTGATATCCTCCCTCCTCGGTGCCGATGGAGTCCTCCTCCTCGACGTCTTTTTCTTCCGCGCTGCAGGCGGCAAGCATGGTGTCGTCGTCGCGCGTAGTGTCGGCGCGTGTGATGACGGTTATCTTGTTGGGGCCACGGCTGCGGGAGCTAAGAAATCCGAGACGCGCGTTTATGATGTCGTCCAGCAGGCGACGCGAGAGAGGAGCGCCGACGCCGGTGGTGTAGGAACGGTAATCGAGGTTGACGGCGCCGGTGTCGAGCCAGAGCGGGCGGCACCAGCGCCGGGAGAGCGCGGTGGTGCTGGCGGCCTCACGTGCCGGGGCGAAGGAGAGGATGCGAATGAGCAGGTCGTCGGGGAGTTCGGAGAGTCGGTCCGGTGCGGTAGCGGTCGTCGCCGGGTTCGTCGCCATGCATCCAGATCGAGTTCTGTTAGGGCTGTTCGCAATAATCTTGCCTCATGTCTCATGTCCTAATCAGCTAGGTGTTTACGTGGTGGTAGTACTTAGTACTAGTTGTATTGGGTCTGTAAAGTTGGATGTATAGTCAGCTTGCATACCGTACGTGAGGTTAGTCTGAGTCAGTTTAGGAATCGTGAGCGAGTCTTGTTAGGAGTCCTACTAGATGGTCAAGCCGGCTGAGTCCATGTAGGTTTAAGTTGCAAGGGTCGGCCGCTGCTGGTGTAGTATATATATGCAGCCGGCTGTAAAGTTTTGTAACACCGTGAGTCAAAAAACGGAGAAAACAGAAAATAAAAGAGGTGAAACAAAGGGCACGACAAGAGCCCTTGGCTATAAAAGTTTTTGTGCGCGTGTTCGTCGTACTGTGATGTGATTGATCCTGTGGGCGAATTCCAACAAGGGCCATTTACAATGGTTGATAAAACAGTCTTATCTTAAGTCTTGCATGTAATTTAGATATGACAAAAAAGTATGTCTACAATGGGTTATATCTTAGCCTTATCTTGAATAACTAGTCATTCCTTCAAATATGGTGAGACAAATTGTGCTAAGAGATCATCTCTTGTCTTATCTTAAATAAGAGAAGGCAAACCTTTTCTTATGAGTTGTCTCTCCTCCACCTCATCATTTATCCTACGTGGCATTCCTAAGATAGCACCATTGTACGCGAGACACGTACATTGGTTAATCCAATGTTGCGCACAAGTGAAGTCTGAAACAAACCCTGTCTTCGTACGACCCGTCGGAATCTAACCCCCAACTCCTAATCCCTGAAATCGACTCCCCCAGCTCTTAAATCCCGGTCGTCACAGCCCTTAAGCCCATTCCCAAACAGGGATTGCTGAGTCAGCCTGGGGTTGGCGTGGGCCAAAACTGGTTGAGCCAGACCAGCGCCGCCTCCCCGTCGCTCTCTGTTCGCCCTCTTGCCTCCCTTCCCTACAGCCTGATTCAACTTCTCCGCAGCGGCCATGGCGAAGGACGGATGATCGCGGCCATCTCCGACGAGCACTCCGGCAGAGTAGAATCAGGCATGTGATGTTCTTCCTTCTTTTGCGTTTGGCCTTTTTTCCCCTCTTTGTGGGCTAGGTAATTTAGGGTTCTACAGTGAGGTCAAGTTGGGGTTTTTGGGTGTTTGAATCGGCCGATAATCACTGAAACATTAGTTGCTTTGCTTGTAATGTAAGGTTTTTTTGTTGAAATCATGGACCCGACAGAGATCTTGAATGTTAGATTTCACTTTGGGGGTCAGTTCATACGAATTGGTCCAAGTCTAGATTATGTTGGGGGAGAAACTAGAATGTCAGAGATTGAGCGGGACAAGCTCTCTTTGCAGGAGCTGAAAGGGTTTTTAGGAGATCATATGACAGTGAAGGAGAGCATGAAGTATTATTTCCTGTTGCCTGGCAGAGATTTGGTAAATGGATTGCTTTTTTACATGATGATGGTGGCTGCATGAATATGTCTGACTACATTACAGGGGGGGAGTTGGTGAAATATATGTGGAGTACAATGGTGAAGAAGAACAAGGAGAAATAGACAGTGGGTCGGATTTTGAGGACGAGCTTGATGAACTGATGAACATTGGCAGTGAAGAAGAACCTGATACAGTTATCACAGCTGAAGATAGTAGTGCTCAAGTCAATGATAATGTCAATGCCACTGAACAGACTGGTAGTGCAGGAGAAATAATTGAGCATATATTTATTCCTGATGTAGGTGGTGCGATTACTCAGGGTTCATTGAAGCAAACTGTGAGAGTTGATTATCTTACTCAGAGTTCTCAAGTTCTTAATGCAAGTCAACCATGTCAAGCAGCCCAAAGACATATCTGGTTCAGTTGCTAAAGTGACATAAAATGGTTCAGATTCAGAGGACTCAGAGGACTATGAGTATGTGCCACATAGTGATGATAGTGGGGAAGAATCAGAGGTTGTTGAGATGAGAAAACATGCAAGGAAATTCAGGAAAAAGATGGGAGATTCCAAGATGTGGGCTGATGCAGATGCAACAGGGGTCGTGTCCATTGATTTGGTAGCAAATGTGGAGGAAGTTGAGGAGGACATGGAATTTGTGTCATCAGATGAAGACTACTCCTATGATGAGGATGAGGATGGCAACATGGTTAGGAGGAAGAGCCAGTTTGTGAGGTTTGACCCAGACTCTGACATTCCTCATTTTAGTCTTGGAATGGTTTTTAAAGCAAGAAACAATTGACTAGTGCTATCAAGAGATATGGGCTTGCTACCAAAAGAAGCATTTCATTTTTAAAGTCAAAGGAGGCCAGAGTTAGAGCAAAATGTGATTGGCCTGGGTGACCCTGGATGTTGTATGCAGCTAAGACCAGCAGGTGTTCTAGGTTTCAAATCATCACATTTGAAGATGAACACCAATGTGCACAAAACAGAGACAACAAATTGGTTACTGCTAAGGTCATTGCCAAAAGGTATGAGCACTTCATCCTGGCAAATCCTTTGTGGAAGATTGATAGTATGAAAACCACAGTGATGAAAGACATGTTTGTTGATGTGTCCATTTCAAAGTGCAAGGCAGCAAAAAAACTTGTACTTGATCAGCTGATGAGTGGTATGAAAAGTGAGTACAACAAGGTGTTTGATTATCGGTTGGAACTTCTTAGGAGCAACCCTGGGAGTACTGTGGCTATTTGCTTGGATCCAAAAGAGAAGGAAGAAAATATTTTTCAACAATTTGATGTATGTCTCAATGCTATGAAGCAAGGGTTTAAAGCTGGGTGTAGAAAAGTGATTGGGCTAGATGGTTGTTTCTTCAAGGGAGCCTGCCAAGGTGAGCTACTGGCTGCAATAGCTAGGGATGCAAACAACCAAATGTATCCAGTAGCTTGGGCTGTTGTGGAGAAGGAGACAAATGAGACTTGGGCCTTGTTCATTGGTCTTTTAATCAAAGACTTGGACATTAATGATCAAGGAGCTGGATGGGTGTTTATTTCTGATAAGCAAAAGTTTAAATTTATTTACTGCCTTATTAAATTTAGTCGTGTCGGCAGAGCGTCAAGTAGTCATTGAGGGAGTCCTGGATTAGGGGGTATCCGGAAAGCCGGACTATATACTTTGGCCGGACTGATGGACCATGAAAATACAAGACTCAAGACTCCGTTCCGTGTCCGGATGGGACTCTCCTTTGCCTGGAAGACAAGCTTGGCGATCCGGACATTAGATTTCCTTCTTTGTAACTGACTCTGTGTAAACCCTAGCCCCCTCCGGTGTCTATATAAACCGGAGGGTTTAGTCCTTAGAGATAGAACAATCATAATCATCATAGGCTAGCTCCTAGGGTTTAGCCTCTACGATCTCATGGTAGATCAACTCTTGTAATACTCATATCATCAAGATCAATCAAGCAGGAAGTAGGGTTTTACCTCCATCGAGAGGGCCCAAACCTGGGTAAAACATTGTGTCCCTTGCCTCTTGTTACCATCAGCCTTAGATGCACAGATCGGGACCCCCTACCCGAGATCCGCCGGTTTTGACACCGACATTGGTGCTTTCATTGAGAGTTCCTCTGTGTCGTTGCTGCAGGGCTCGATGGCCCGTCTCGTTGTTAAGGACAACATCACCTCTGGGTGGCTTCGTCATGGCCGCCCGATCGGCTGCCATGCCGATGATGACCTCTCGGGTCATCACGAATGGCCTCCACGTCAATTCGGAACTTGCCGAACAGATGGATCCAATAGAGATCTCTTCCATTAATAGCTCTTGGATCGCGTCGCTGCTTTGGGAGTCGCTACAGACTATGATTGGATTGGGCTTAAACCCGACCGAAGGGATATTAAATCCCCACCGGTCACCCACAAGATAGCGGTAGTGGAAGAGCCACATATGGATCATCCCTCTACTCTGAGGGCAAACTATGTCCGGATCACCGAGCTCTCTGAGCCAGATACCCGTTCGCGGGAGGACAGGAACCAGACCCCAAACTTAGAATCGGGCAACGGGCCGGAAAAATCAGGCAACATCCCGGAGCCTGGACTTTCAAGCCCGGAAGCTCCTCTGCCCCTGGGCGCTAGATCAGATCAGAATACAGATTCAACCACGCCCACCCACCCAGACTTAAGTCGTCTCTCCCATATCAAACAAGAGCCACAAGAGATAGTACATCGCTACTGGGCCAGATTCCTCCTTGTGATAAACAAGGTCAAGGACTATCGCGAGGAGGACGCAATCTCACTTTTTTGCAAAAATTGCACGAGCAAAGGGATCCTTAATGCTATAAGTCGCCGTGACATAGTACGCTTTGCCGACTTAGCAGCCATAGTACAGAAGTACTGTGCGATGGAAAGTACCTAGAAAACCCAAACAGACTTTTAGGATAATCCGGCTCTCACTAAACCTTCCCTCCGAGCTAAAAGGGAAAACTCACCTAAGTTACCAGATCCAATTCCCAAAAAGTCAAAGCCCACTCCAGGACGTGGGACCGTGTTGGAAGAATGGCTCAATGGGCCATGCAAAATTCATAGCACGCCCGTGGATGACACTGCTATAACTTTCAGTGCCAGTGATGAACCCCAATTCCAGACAGTCCGGGCACCTGCCGCATTGGTCCTTAGCCCAATCGTGGACAGCTTTCGGCTCACTAAAGTAATCATGGACGGCGGAAGTGGACTTAACCTGATCTATGAAGAAACACTCAGCAAAATGGAAATTGATAAAAGTCGCATTGAGCAGAGCGGCACAACCTTCAGGAGAATCATCCCAAGTCGGGAGGCATGGTGTGCGGGAAAAATCACACTCGATGTGGTATTCGGCACCCCGGAGAATTACAGGTCCAAAGAAATCACATTCCAAGTGGCTCCTTTTAGCAGCGGATACCACGCCCTTTTAGGGCGGGATGCATTCACAAGCATTCAAGCTATACCCCATTACAAATACATGAAGCTTAAAATGCCCGGACCCAATGGAATCATCACTCTAGCCAGTGACCCGGGTTTCGCACTCCGCGCTGAAAATAAAACTGCAGCACTAGTGTCGGTGTCAAAACCGGCGGATCTCGGGTAGGGGGTCCCGAACTGTGCGTCTAGGCGGATGGTAACAAGAGACGAGGGACATGATGTTTTTACCCAGGTTCGGGCCCTCTCGATGGAGGTAAAACCCTACGTCCTGCTTGATTAATATTGATGATATGGGTAGTACAAGAGTGGATCTACCACGTAATCAAGGAGGCTAAACCCTAAAAGCTAGCCTATGGTATGATTGTTGTAATGTCTGTTGTCCTACGGACTAAAACCCTCCGGTTTATATAGACACCGGAGGAGGCTATGGTTACACAGAGTCGGTTACAATGGTAGGAGATCTACATATCCATATTGCCAAGCTTGCCTTCCACGTCAAGGAAAGTCCCATCCGGACACGGGACGGAGTCTTCAATCTTGTATCTTCGTAGTCTTGGAGTTCGGCGGATAATGATAGTCCGGCTGTCCGGACACCCCTAGTCCAGACTCCTCAAGAGTAGCCTGAACCAGGCTTCAATGACGATAAGTCCGGCACGCATAATGTTCGGCATTGCAAGGCGGGTTCCTCCCTTGAATAATCCAGAGAAGATCATGAACACCTGGATAGTATCTGGCTCTGCAAAATAAATTCCATATTCCACCGTAGAGAGAATAAAATGTAAACTTAGTTCAATCTGCTGACGTATTATGCAGCGTGACATCACACCGCTACCAAGCCTTTGTTTGAATCTTTTTTACTATACCACCTCAGCATGTTTAGCGAAGCGGTTTCCTTGGCACATCTTGTCGAAGCAGAGATCGTGTTCCCCTTATTCTGGGATTCTCATCAATACGTGTGTGGGTAACCCAACCGTTCCCGTCGTCACGCCTCCTCTATCGAAGGTGAATCCCGAACGGTCACGGAGACGACCCTTGGTATTTTTTCCCCTTTTTAAGAGGACCAAGGCTTGTCCTTGTTCTTCAATCTCGCATCGAATCTCCTCCTCGCTCCCAGTTCCAACACCCAGAGCCTCAGATTCGAGCGCTTCGGATCCTTAACCATGTCCGGCTCCGACCTCCAGGGCCGGTGGATGCCCTCCTCCGTTACAGAGGAGGACATATCGAAGTTACGTGAGGCCAAGTACCTGGCTTACGAGGTTTCGCACAGGTTGCCCGCACAAGGGCAGGCCGTGCCCGCCCCCGAGCCCGGTGAGTTCGTTGTCTTCGTATCCCACCTCCGTCGGGGTTTAGGCTTCCCGACGGACCCCTTCGTGAGAGGACTCATGTTCTATTACGGGCTGGACTTTCACGACTTGGCTCTGGAGTCCATCCTCCACATCTCCGCATTCATTATCGTCTGCGAAGCCTTCCTCCGCGTCACTCCCCACTTCGACCTATGGCTGAAGACCTTCAAGGTGGAGCCAAGATGATCGGGGCGTCAGCGAGTGTGGCGGGCGGCCATAAGCAAAAGGCCGATGCCGTGGCGAAGGTTCCTTCCAAGAGGAACCGGGCTATGGCAGCGAGTGGTTCTATATCATCGCTCGAAGGGGCGCAGCAAAAGCCGCCGCCTTCATTCCGCCGGGACCTCCACGCCGGTGGTGTCGTGGGTCAACCAAGGGCTCAATTGGGGCCGTCCAAGGCGTGCCCTCACTGCAGGGCGGATTCGAGACCTCCAAGCGAGGAGATCGACCGATCATGGTGATGCGAGTTATCTTGATCAGCATCTTCGCCTCGCAAACGCCGTCCTCTCCGTCTATGGGAGTTCAACCCGGAGGGACCTCGGATTCTCCAACACTTTATGGGTGCGACACCCGTGGAGATGTACAAGTTGTTCTTCGGACCGCAGGTGGCGTGTCCGGAATTAGCCGAGGACGCGGGCCTAAGCCGCAATCGCCCGGATACTCAGGTAAATAGCTCAGAGTCCAGACTTTCTGTTTATACGCCTTTCTAGAGTTCGCCTCCTGACTCATCACTCTTCACAGGAATGGGTGGCGCGATCAAGGCTAATAAGGTGTCCGGCCCCCCTCCCAGAGACCGCACTGGAGCCCGTGCTGGTTAGAATGTTGGAGGTCGCACCCACAGAAGGGGGCGAAGGGGAAAACAGAGGAGCTAATATTTCGCCCAAAGGCGCTGAAGGGGGAATCAAGAACCCCTCCTCCGTGGGGAGAAGAGGACCGCCTCAAGATCCGGAGGCCAAAGCCCCTAAGCGCGGGAAGAGATCTTCACCGGGGGGTCCGGCATCCGGAGAGAATCCGGACGCACAGTCATCGCCAAAGGATCAGCCCTCCAGCGAGCCGTGAGTATGAAAAAGGGAATTAATTAGTAAGGAAATACCTTCATTTGTACCTCTGTGGGTGACCGAAATATTTATATTGCAGTTCGGATCTGCAGCCTTCTCAGATGAGTTCGTCTTCAGGAGACCTTCTTCCGGAGATGATGGAGAGTGATACGCCTCCGTTTGCAGCGCCGCCAGATAAGGCGGGCGAGCCTGAAGTATCGTCACGGAGGGTATCCCCGAGTCCGGAGGGGCCAGAGAGTTCGGCACCCACTAGTATCCGGCCGGGAGAACTAAAGAATCTGCTTGAGAGGGCGTCCATTTCAGAAGATCACCGTGCATTGATGCGTATGGTGATTGGAAGGATTTTGTCCGCCGAGAGCGGATTGCGCAATGCCACCATGAGTTTGCTGGCGGGATTTGAGGTATGCGAGAATGATGCACCCATTTGTCTTTTAACAGTTTTGCATATAAAAATGCGCCCTGTATAGATAGTAGCCCCTGGGACTCGGTATGTTGTCGGAAACGACAGCGTGCCGAGGATCGAAATCGCAAGTAATGAATGCCGCCGTTCCTATGCAGGTGGCGGATAGTCCGAGGGCTAGCCGAACTAGTGAGTTTGCCGAGTTGAGTCGGCAACTTGACATGGCGGATGCGGACATCGCACTTGTCAACCGGCGACTTGACGAGTCGCAAGGTAAATGAGTTCTCCGCAGTCGCTTTATTTAAGGGGGTCGAAGCCCTCCTCTGATAAATTATATGTTGTTGTACAGACGGTGCTGCTGCTGTGGAGAGCCTTCGGGCTGAACTTGCTCAAGCTAAGGAGCAAGCCCGAAGGAGTGACGCGGCTGCCTCGAGGGCGGCCGAGGAGTTGAAAGTCGAAGGGCTGCGCCTTTGCCTAAGTAGGCGGAGGTGGCAATTGGCCATGAAAGTAAAGGATGCTCTTGACCGCAATGAGGCTCTTGAAAAGGAGCGCTTATCGAGCGGAAGACTGAAGAAGGCCACCGCCGAAGCCAAGGATGCCTGCTCTGCAATGCGGGCTATGAAGGAGGAACCGCGCCAAGCCGGAGATATCGTGGGTGGCAAGCCTTTTTCGCTCGTCGTCGCGGTTTATGGATGGAAAGTATGCTCAATTTGAGCGGTGTGGAGTCCGGAGGATCCGTGATACGGACTTAGCTGCAAGTGCGGTGATGCCGTTGAGCACTTCCGAGCTAGGAGGATCACAAGACGGAAGAGCTATCTTGGTCTCAATTCCATAGTCCGGGCCTCTCACTTTCGTTGATGAGCACCGGTTGGCGAATGGGCGAACTAAATAGATTGTCCGGACTTGCCATGATCGACATCGTGGCTCATGTCCGGCGAGAGGCCCAAGGCGACGAGCTACTTGACTTCTGCAGCAATTCCTTGGGCGGTGCCGCATATAAAGGAGATGAAGCGGTCGGCCTGCATCGAGGGCGCGCGGATGGCTCTTGCCCGTATGAAGGTGCATTGTCCGGAGATGGATGCCACCGCTGTTGCCGCCCAGGATTCGGATGAAAACCGGCTCCCCGCCGAGCATTATTTCGGGGAAGTTATGCGTGGCGCTCGTGTAATAGAGTCGCAGTGCTCGAAAAATGTCATGTTCAAATGAGCGATTAGCTCAGAAACGATGATTATGTTATAACTGCTTTTTATACTTGTGCGTCCCAAGTAGTAAAACTTCTCTGTCGCGGCCGTTTACGTATACATTTGTATAACTTGAAAGATTGCAGTCTTGACTTCAGCCCCCACGCATGTGGTGCGGGGTGTTCGCATAAAAATAGCGCTGCCACACTTAATCCGACGTCTCGGTCCTGTTTAAGGAGGTGGTAGCGTAGTTTAACGAGGCAATCCGGACTATAAAGCTTTATCACTTTCACTTAGCCAATGGAGCTCGAGGTGGGGCTACGATATAGCCACTGGTGGCACCGCACATCTCCGAGTTCGAGTGCGTATGTGCTGACCGAAAGCGGTCCTTCATCAAAGCGAAATTCTAAACATTCGGTAGTCGATCGAGTGGTTGACCAGTCTCTCATTGTATCATCATGATCAGTTTTCGGCTTTCTCTCTTGAGGTGCTCGCCAGCCGAATCGGGGCACAATCGCGATAGTTCTCACGGTGTCGCGTTAGCGGTGATCTGAGCGTAAGGCAGCAAAACACAGGGGCCGGGCAAACCCAACATTTGACCAAATACATGATTCGAGCTGATGCATATAATGCCTAATCTCGAGACGCCGAACACTCCCTAAGGTGTTCGGTCTTTATAATAATGGGCGAGAGATGCCCTAAGCCCCTAGTGTCGAGTGCGGGCATGGTATTTCGACGCGCCGATGCCAAAACGTCGAGGCTCGCTTTGGCTATAGGAAGAAACCAAGGGAGAATAACAACAAGAGACAGTAAAAAAGGTTTACGCAGGGTCTTAATCTGAAAAGAATCCTCACAACAGGTCCCTACTGCACGTCTGCGCCCGTGTCTCCGTTGTGCCGTTTATCCTGGACGGGTATGCACGTTATTCATACGAAAAAGGGGAGCGTTTAGTTTGAAAATAAATCGTCACGAAAAATATGTGTAAAAGAAGAAATATAAATAATTAAAGCGGGGTTTGTATGAACCTGCGGTTGTTTAGCGTAGCCCCCGTGAAGAGGTATGCGGCTAGGGAGCCCTAGCTCTTTGAAGCCGATTCGTCTATCCGAGTCAGGGTCTTTTAAGTGACCCTCAGATTGAAATGGCGCCCACGGACCGGCATCTTGAGTGTAAGAGACGCGTAATGCGGTATGGCGTTGAAGCGGACAAAAGCCTTTCGTCCCAAGAGTGCTTGATATTCACTTTCAAATGGGACGATGTGAAAAATTAATTTTTCGCGTCGAAAATTGTTCGGCAATCCGAACACGACTTCTAGTAATATAGAGCCTGTGCACTTGGCATAAGGGCCTGGCGTCACTCCTTTGAAGGAAGTGCGGCTGTGTCGGATTTTGGTAGGGTCTATCCCCATCCTATGGATTGTGTTTGAATATAGCAGGTTTAAGTCGCTGCCTCCGTCCATTAGGACGTTAGTAAATTGTAATCCGTCTATTATGGGATTCAATATCGTGAGTCCGGCCGCGTTTGAATGTTCGAGTAGTCCAGGTGGTCGAACATGATTGGCTTTGATATCCAATCTCTATGGTTTGCTGGGTTGGACCGCGAGAAGCTCTTTTTAGGAAGCGCCGCATTGTTTTTCCGTATTATCACATGAAGTCAGTTTACTGTTTTGACCTCTTGTGGGAAAGTCTTTTGTTTTCCGGTGCTCTGCTGGTGGGGTTTATCTTCTTTGCTTGACGCGTCGAGCCCCTTGTGTTCGGCATTTAGTCGGCCGGACTGTTTAAAAACCCAACAATCCTGTGGGTGTGATTTGCGAGCCTTAGAAGTCTTGTGGATTTGATATATCCGACCCAAAATCTTGTTTAAGTTGGACATTAAATCCTTTGTCATCCTTGAGAGGCTGTGTTTTGTTGTTGGGCATGAGCTTTTGAATCCGGCGTTGTTGCCGTGCTCTTTGGGCTTTTCTCTTTATTCGGCGCTACTCTTTTCTGCTACCGTGATTTTCCGTTCCATCTCTTATCTCGGATGCACTTGGGTGTTGGTGCTGCATCTTGCCAGCCAGCTATCTTCTCCCGCATGAAGCGGGTCATGAGGCTTGTTAGTGCGGACATTGTCCTCGGTTTCTCTTGACCGAGGTGCTGGTGAAACCATTCGTCCGGACATTATGCTTGAAAGCTGCTAAGGCTTGGCGTCTGGACATCGACTATTTGGTTCTTTTGGTAAGGAACCTGTTCCAGAATTTCCGCGCCGACTCTCCGGGCTGTTGAGTTATATGACTTAGATCATCTGCATCCGGAGGGCGGACGTAAGTCCCTTGAAAATTTGCTCTAAACGCATCCTCAAGCTCTTCCCAACTTGATGTTTTTCGGGAGGCTTTTAAGCCAATGATGGGCTGGCCCCTTGAGCTTGAGGGGTAGGTATTTTATGGCGTGGAGATCGTCTCCTCTCGCCATGTGTATGTGCTGTATATAATCTTCTATCCAGACTCCAGGGTCTGTTGTTCCATCGTAGGCCTCTATGTTTATGAGTTTAAATCCTGCTGGGAATTCATGGTCCAGCACCTCTTCGGTGAAACATAATGGGTGTGCAGCACCCCTGTATTTGTGTGTGCCGCTATCATCGGGCACTTGACGTGTTGCCTTGCTTCTTGGGGCCTTCTCCTTTGGCCCATAGATGGACCTGGCTGGTTTATGTGTGGCGCCGTTGTCAGAATTTGGCCTATCATCTGGCCGTCTATCCAACCAGGCAGCCCCTTTATTTTTGGACGGTGGAGGCTCTATGGCCTCCTCGTCGAATTCTGGTGGCAACTTGCGCTTCGGGTAGCTCTTTGATTGGTGGCCATTGCCGTACTTATCTGCGGTTTTGAGTACTTTGCTCCATCTCATTCTGAGTGTGTCTTCCGCTGTATTGAGCCTCCGTTTTTCCTTCTTCAGGCTTCTTGCAGTACTGATGAGTCTTTTCCGAAGGTTCTTTCTCTCCGGCGGCGTGTCCGGCATGAGGCCGTCCGGGCTGTTATTTTTGCCGGGCCTGGACTGATTATCTGACTCGTCATGTTCGGACGGTTGCTTATCTGCATGTTCGTCGTCTGCTTGTGAACCCTGCCATATTGCGGGCTCCTTGGGAGCGTTGTTGTCGTCGAGGCGGGACTTAGGGCGGCGTCTGCGCCGCCGTTTTGGTCGTTTATCGGCGGGGTCATCTTCTGCCGCGGCCCGTTGGTCCTCGTTATCGCTCTCCTTTGGGATGTCCACCATATATATGTCGTGCGACGAGGTGGTCCTGTCATGTTGTATAACTCTGTTTTTTGTTCGTCTCTGGCATCGTCGCCCATAGCGTCGATGTCTTCGGAGTCGTAGTCTAGCATGTCGGTTAGATCGTCGACAGTGGCTACAAAGTGGGTGGTGGGTGGGCTCTGAATTTCTTCGTCGTCCGTACCCCAGCCATCCTGGCCGTAGTCCAGCCAAGACTCTCCTGATAATGAGAGATGCTTTAGTGAATTCAGGATATCGCCAAAAGGCGAGTACTGGAAGATGTCCGCGGCGGTGAATTCCATAACCGGCGCCCAATCCGGATCGATTGGTAGGGGCGCGGGAGATTCGGAGTCCGGCGCCTCGGAATCACGAGTTTTGCAGGGGACAAGATTAGTGTTCGGCTCCATCGCCGTGGATGTTGAAGCCCCCAAGGCGGCGTCTATCCACCGGCCCTCGATCTGAGCGATCGGCTTCGGGCTAATGGCCGAAGCGGATCCGTGTGTGGCCACCAAGGCACTGTTTGGTGGCAGAGCTAGATCATGCCCGTCGTCACAGTGTGGCGCGCTGGGCTGTGGCTTGAGTCCGTCGAAGATCAAGTCTCCACGGACACCGGCCGTGAAGTTTAAGCTTCCAAATCTGACCTGACGGCCAGGGGCGTAGCTTTCGATCTGCTCCAGATGGCCAAGTGAATTGGCCCGCAGTGCGAAGCCGCCGAATACGAAGATCTGTCCGGGGAGAAAAGTCTCACTCTGGACAGCGTTGTTGGTTGAATATGCCATCAAGCCTATCGGTGACGACACAGAGGAACTCTCAATGAAAGCACCAACGTCGGTGTCAAAACCGGCGGATCTCGGGTAGGGGGTCCCGAACTGTGCGTCTAGGCGGATGGTAACAAGAGGCGAGGACACGATGTTTTTACCTGTGTTGGGCCCTCTCGATGGAGGTAAAACCCTACGTCCTGCTTGATTAATATTGATGATATGGGTAGTACAAGAGTGGATCTACCACGAGATCAAGGAGGCTAAACCCTAAAAGCTAGCCTATGGTATGATTGTTGTAATGTCTGTTGTCCTACGGACTAAAACCCTCCGGTTTATATAGACACCGGAGGAGGCTAGGGTTACACAGAGTCGGTTACAATGGTAGGAGATCTACATATCCGTATTTCCAAGCTTGCCTTCCACGCTAAGGAAAGTCCCATCCGGACACGGGACGGAGTCTTCAATCTTGTATCTTCGTAGTCTTGGAGTCCGGCGGATAATGATAGTCCAGCTGTCCGGACACCCCCTAGTCCAGGACTCCCTCAACTAGCCCGGAAGCATTATCCGAAGCCCTAGCGGCTGAAGAACTAACAACGCTGCATGCCACAGTGGACAGGGACAACGTGATACTCGACAATCGACCCAAGTCCACATCATTTAAACCCGCAGATGAGATAGTCAAATTCCAGGTCCATCCAACGGACCCCACGAAGACAGCTTCCATCGGGACACAGTTGAGCCCCACAATGGACGCCGCACTACGAGAATTCCTACGCGAGAATTGGGACATTTTCGCCTGGCATCCTTCAGACATGCCGGGCATCCCACGCAGGCTGGCTGAACACAGCCTCAACATACTTAAAGGATACAAGCCAGTCAAACAGACTCTTAGGCGCTTCTCAGAGCCTAAACGGCAAGCCATGGGAGAAGAGCTAGCCAAGCTACTCGAGGCCGGATTCATCAGAGATATCAAGCATCCAGATTGGCTGGCAAACCTGGTAATGGTACCAAAGAAGGACAAATCCTGGCGCCTATGCGTGGATTTCAAAGACCTCAACAAGGCTTGCCCCAAGGATCCCTTCCCCCTCCCTCACATCGACCAAATCATTGATGCCACCGCAGGACATGATTCACCATGTTTCCTCGACGCATACTCCGGATACCATCAAATAATGATAGCAGAGTCTGACCAAGCTGCAACGGCATTCATAACGCCATATGGCCCTTTCTGCTTCAACACTATGCCTTTCGGGCTTAAAACTGCTAGCGCAACCTATCAATGCATGATTCAAACATGCCTGGAGAAGCAAATCGGCAAAACAGTGGAGGCATATGTGGACGACGTGGTCATAAAAACAAGACACGTCGAAACCCTAATAGATGACTTGAGGCTTACGTTCGATAACCTCCGAACATACGACATCAAGCTAAACCCGGGAAAATGTGTTTTCGGCGTACCCTCTGGGAAGTTTCTCGGCTTCATTGTTTCCAATAGAGGAATTGAAGCAAACCCGGCAAAAATCGGAGCTCTGTCGTAGTTGGCTATCCTAACAGACCTCAAGCATATCCAGAAACTAGCTGGATGTGTGGCTGCCTTAAGTCGCTTTATCTCCCGATTAGGACAAAAGGCACTACCCCTTTACCGTCTTCTTCGACGCACTGAACACTTCGCGTGGACGGATGTAGCCGCGGCCGGGCTGGATGAAATAAAGACCTTATTGGCTAGTAATCCGGTCCTAACAGCGCCAAATGTTGGCGAACCTATGTTGCTATACATAGCTGCGACACATCAGATTGTCAGTGCAGTGCTCGTCGTCGAACGAGAAATAGATGTATACAAGTTCCCGCTCCAAAAGCCGGTATATTATGTGTCCACTGTCCTCACTCCATGCAAATCCCGATACCCACACTATCAAAAGATAGCGTACGCGGTCTTCATGGCATCCCGGAAGCTACGACACTACTTTCAAGAGTATTCAATTACAGTGGCCGCCGAAGTACCACTCAACGACATAATAAACAACCGCGACACCACGAGAAGGATTGCTAAATGGGCCATCAAGCTCCTTCCGTTTGACATAACATACAAACCACGGCGGGCCATCAAGTCACAAGTATTGGCCGACTTCGTCGCCGAATGGACAGAAGCTGAACTCCCTAAAGAGTACGGCGTGTACTCCAACTGGATCATGCACTTCGACGGCTCCAAAATGTTGGCCGGATTAGGAGCGGGTGTAGTCCTGACTTCCCCCACCAGAGACATGGTCAAATATGTACTCCAAATATTATACACGGACTCCAACAACGCAGTCAAATATGAGGCTCTGTTGCATGGTCTTCGGATAGTAGTCTCTATGGGCAATCAACGCCTGGAGGTGCGCGGGGATTCAAACCTCGCAATATCACAAATAAACGGAGATTTTGATGGCAAGGATCCGAAAATGGCGGCCTACCGTAATGTCATCCTCAAAATTTCAGCTCGGTTCGAGGGGCTCGAATTCCACCATGTGGCTCGAGAAAACAATCAAGCGGTGGATATCCTCACCCGCATCGGTGCTAAATGCGACCCGTCCCTCCTAACATATTCCTGGAAAAGCTGTTCAAACCATCCGTGGTATGGGAAGGGGAGTCCGGCAACACTAGCCCGGATTCGAATACAACCCCCGATTCCGAACCATCTGACGTAATCGGAGGCTCCGCCACCGAAATAACACCTTCGGCCCATGAAATCATGGCTGTAATCGCCTCGTGGACCAAGCCTTTCTTGGCCTACCTAAATAGGCAGGAGCTCCCCGAGGACCAAAATGAAGCACGTTGTATCGTGCGGCGCTCCAAGGCCTACAAAGTCCATGAGGGAGAACTCTACAAGAAAGTGCGACGGGAGTGCTCCAAAGATGCATCTCCGAAGAGGAAGGGCGGCAGCTCTTGGCTAAAATCCATGCCGGACTCGGCGGGCACCACACTACGGCTCGGGCACTTGTCAGCAAAGCCTTTCGTACAGGTTTTTATTGGCCGACGACCCGAGCAGACGCACAGGACCTTGTCCAGCACTGTGTCGGTTGCCAGCTTTTCGCCAATCAGAGCCATATGCCCCCTACCACTCTCCAAACAATCGCCATTACTTGGCCCTTCACGATCTGGGGGCTGGATATGGTCGGACCCCTTAAAGGGGGAAGCCATAAGAAAAAATACTTATTGGTCATGGTGGACAAATTCACCAAATGGATAGAGGCCAAACCAGTTAAAACGGCCGAATCCGGACCAGTGATGGACTTCATATTAGGGGTTGTACACCGTTACGGCGTCCCCCACAGCATCGTCACTGATAATGGCTCAAACTTCATAGCCGATGAAGTGAAAACTTGGTGCGGCAACATGGGCATTAAGCCCGATTACACCTCCGTCTACCATCCCCAAACAAACGGTCAGGTCGAACGTGCAAATGGTCTCATTATGAGCAGCATCAAACCCAGACTAGTGCGGTCCTTGATACAATCAGACACGCACTGGGTCAAGGAGCTCGACTCCGTACTCTGGGGGCTGCGAACCATGCCGAATCGCACCACGGGATACACACCATTTTTTATTGTGTACGGTGCAGAAGCAGTACTACCCTGCGACATAATACACGACTCACCTCGCGTGCGCCTGTACGAAGAGAAGGAAGTCGAGTTAGATCGGCAGGACAACTTAGATGCCTTGAAGGAGGAGCGCGACATCGCCAAAGCCCGTTCCGCATTCTATCAGCAGCAGACTCAACGATATCAAAGCAGAGAAGTGCGTGCCAAAACTTATAATATTGGCGAACTCGTTCTACACCTACCGGAGAAGAAGGACAAGCTCAAACCTAAGTGGGAGGGTCCCTTCATTGTTGATAAAGTTCTCACTGGAGGAGCGTACCGCCTGCGTAATGCATCCGATAACAGACTCGAGCCAAACCCATGGAACGTGGCCAGACTCTGGAGATTCTACGCCTAGCGCCGAACTCAATGTTCGTCTCCTTACCCCCGCTCTTTTAATTATGCTCCTCCCCCTCTCTTTTTTCCTTTCTCACCCTTTTTCCCTTTTTCACACAAAGTACTCAATACAGTGCGGATGTTCGGGTCACTCCGGCCGCACTATGTGTGTAAACCATACCTGGGGGCTTCCTATACGGAAGCTAAATATAATTACTTTCACGGCTTCTTGCCTGTCACATATGTGTCCTTTTTCCATATGTGTCTTCTCTTCACCATTATATGCATCGATATGACTTAAGATGTGGCCATGCTCGGTTGCCTGGCTCTTGTGTTTATGCCCTACGGTCCCGTTAATTCGGCTAGGGCATAAGGGGAGCACCTCTGCGATTGATACTGCCGGTTCAGCCGGATGTGTACCTCAGACTGGGTGAAGCCGAAAGCTAGCGTTTTTAAGGGAATATTCGGTCGGTGAACAAAAGATGTTTCTTTTGTTTACTACAAACGTGAAACCCCAGAAGTTTTTTTTATCTTGCGTTTCTGTCCGCAATCCGGACATGTACATCGATGCATGCGTACCCAGGGAAAGGAATCCCTAACGAAACTATTCTCACTGGAAGATGTTTCTTACTACCCATGTAATATAACATAACTAGTTGGGTACTTGTCTGTTCAAGTACTTATGACCCCTATGCTTGGTTTCCACGCATACCCCGGCTTTACATAACTGAGCGGGTATTCGGATACACCCCGGACTGTCGGATCCGGGAGCTGAAGCAAAAAGGTCCGCCATGACAAATGATTTTTAATCCGGCTAGGGACTATATATGTCCATTGAATTACATAGTCACTTGGACTGACTATATTCTTCCTCTATACTGTCCAACAGGCTATCTAGCTTGCAATCCTGTTGGGAATACTTTGCGGCTAACGCTACCTGATCATACACCAGACTCACAGGAATTTCTTCCCCATCCAGCCCCGCCGGTCCGACTTCGGACATATGGTTCGGGTCAAGCTTGGTGTAGCGCGTCTTCACCATGGCCCAGGCTTCCCTTGCACCTTGTCGGCAGGCTGACACCTTCCACAATTGGAAGCGTCGCCGTGCTCCTTGGAGCATATCCATGAGCTCCCCCATGCCTTTTGGCAGGGAAGTGGATGACCACAAGGCCTGAGCAATACCCTGCATCACCGGCCGAGCTCGCTCGTGCAGCTGTGAGAGGTCTTGCAGCAAATCACCTGCGGACGCGGGCATCTCCTCTTCAGGACGGCCCGTTAACATACCTACAGATATAAACTCTTTCAATATGCTTCCTCGCCGAGTTGTACTACAGTTCGTCTAGGCACTCACCATAAATGCCGCGACGAAGCCTTCTGTTCTCCTTTACGGAGTCTGCCAGCTGAGCGTGAACATCGCCTAATTCGACGCCCAGCCAGACATTGGCATCTTGAAGGTCATTCTTCTCCCGCCTAACTCACGTAAGAACACGCTCGCCAGCTTTTAGCTGTCTTTGGAGATGTGACTCACTATCTCACTATTTCCGGATTCTCCCCGGGATTGTCTGCAGAACTTTCTGTTAGACTTATCAAACAAGCCAATTACTAACTGGTACATTTCCATAAAATTTCGTTACTAAAGACGAATGTTACCAGGAGAGGCCTTTTGGGATTCCTCCTGTTTGGCAACCGCGGCCCTCAACTGGGTCTTGCACTCCTCCAGCTCTTCAGACAATTGGGTATTCTTCTCTACAAGGACCTATGGATAAAATGATCCTTAAATCTTTTGTTCCAACCATTTTAAGTCTCAGGGGCTACTGCTATACATGCTTATCAAATTTCCTTACCCGCATATCTTTCACATACTGGTTTGTCGCTCGGGCGAGTCTGCCTTGAACAGCCTGAATATATGTGTCTCCCGAATTTACAGCATTAATATGCCTCTTCGGAAAAGATGCTATTCCGAAGTATGGCCCGTCGGCGCCGGTGATTCATGGCACTCTCCACTTCGGAATTCGTGGCGGAGAGCATATCCGCATCCTCTGTCGGAGGACAATTCAGCATCGGCCCCGCATTGGCCTCCTCCCTCGAGGCCAGCTCTAGAATCCGGCTGGTGGAGGCGTGATCGGCAGGATCTCCGGATATAGTCCGGAGACTCCTCTTTCTGCCAGAACACGAAGGACACTATTACATTTCGAACACAAAAATCACAGAGCAGGTTTTTTTCCCATACCTCTGTAATGGTGTTTCGGCCCTAACCGCCTTCCTCTTAAGTCTGCCGGACACAGACACCTTCTGCCGATGAGCCCCCAGGGGCTCGGCGCCACGCTCCGATGGTCGTCTCTATAAAAATACGATATTTTGCACATAAGGCATGATATCAGAAAGGGATCCTCTTCACAGGATAAGGTTTCGACCTTGCTTACACGCGATGCAGGTAGCAGTCCGGGATAATCGGCGGCAATAGCCACCGAGGCGCCATCATAGCTGGCCTGATAAAAAGTCCCATCGACAAGCTCCACAGTAATATCCGGACCTTCTTCGAGTCCTGGATCGAAGGCCCTTCCAGGGTCCGTTGGCTGCGGGGAGGGGCTGTTGAATCCTTCCACGGCCCTCCTCAGTTCGTACTCAGGAATATCGAGGTAAATAATTATGATGAAGGACGCCAGAATAAATGGAGCGGGGGAAAAAGTGACGACTTACCCAGCTTGGGGGGTTGTACATGGAAAATCCATCCCGCGGTTTAATATGAAGGAATTCTTCTTCTTCCCCTTTGTACAAATCGGACAGTATTTTCGCCAGAGCAGTGGTGGAGTCAGGACCTTTACGTCCACAACGGGTGGCGTCATCTTCCCCGTTGTAGTGCCACATGGGCTTCCCCGGTATTGAAGCGGATGCACCACCCGCATTATGCATATTGCTATAACTTCGACTATTGTTAGCCCTGATTTGGCTAGTATCTTTATCCTGCTCATCAGGAAGTGTACTTCTCTGGTATCCTCCTCTTGGGCGCCCTGAGGGCGCCAACTTCGGCGTACCTTCGGCAAAGCATTATTGAACTCAGGGAGGCCCGTCCGGATTGGATCCGGAAGGGGAACGTCATCAACATAAAACCACTCCGAGGGCCAGTTTGCAGATGCCTCTTGGGAGTGCCGGACAGGTATCCGGTCTCGGCAACGCGCCATATTTCGGCTCCGCCCACTTGACATATGGATTCCCCCTGGTTGCGAGGGACGAGGCAGAACAACTTCTTCCATAATTCGAAGTGAGCCTCACAGCCCAGGAATAATTTGCAAAGGGCGACGTATCATGCGATGTGCAGTACGGAGGCAGGAGTGAAGTCGTGCAACTGGAGGCCATAGAACTCCAGGAGCCCGCGAAGGAATGGGTGGATTGGAAACCCGACGTCTCTCAGCAGATGCGGGATGAGGCATATTCGCTCCCCCGGGGATGGATTAGGAGATCTCTCCGCTTGCTCCTCGCCATTATAGGTGGCTAGTCCCGCTCGGACGGGGACCATGAACGCCGGTGGAAGAAACCCTTGGGTCTGCAACTCTATCAAACGGCTTTGAGGAACTGAACACTCTTCCCAGTCGCCTGGTTTGGAGCGAGAAGAAGAGCTGCGACGACCGGCCATGTTGGAATGGTTTTTTCCAGAGCGCTCTGTTGGATGCTTGCTCAAGGGAAGAAGGTGAGGTTTGGATCTGAGGATCCTCGTCCCTTCAAATAGACGGTTTGCTTGCAGGGCCAGGGTGGCAAATGCAAAAATGCCCCGGTTCCTCGTATTCGCTCGACACGCGGAGATGCCATTGTTGAAGCACATAAGCCGAGGAGTACAACATTAATGGGAAGCCGGATACTATTCATTACAACGGGAACTTTGGAATATTCGGGGATGGAACCCGCCTTGCAATGCCAAAGCCAAACTGCACGCCGGACTCATCGTCATTGAAGCCTGGTTCAGGGGCTACTGAGGGAGTCCTGGATTAGGGGGTATCCGGACAGCTGGACTATATACTTTGGCCGGACTGATGGACCATGAAAATACAAGACTCAAGACTTCGTCCTGTGTCCGGATGGGACTCTCCTTTGCATGGAAGACAAGCTTGGCAATCCGGACATTAGATTTCCTTCTTTGTAACCGACTCTGTGTAAACCTTATCCCCCTCCGGTGTCTATATAAACGGAAGGGTTTAGTCCTTAGAGAAAGAACAATCATAATCATCATAGGCTAGTTCCTAGGGTTTAGCCTCTACGATCTCGTGGTAGATCAACTCTTGTAATACTCATATCATCAAGATCAATCAAGCAGGAAGTAGGGTTTTACCTCCATCGAGAGGGCTCGAACCTGGGTAAAACATTGTGTCCCTTGCCTCCTGTTACCATCAGCCTTAGACGCACAGATTGGGACCCCCTACCCGAGATCCGCCGGTTTTGACACCGACGGTCATGGCTAGGTACATGTCGAAAATGTTTACTCGTGTCGACGGAGCGTCAAGTAGTCATGTGGATAGGTACATGTCGAGTTTAGTCATGTCGACGAAGCGTCAAGTAGTCATGATTTGTACATGTCAAAAAAGGTTCAACACTAGTCCTTCACATATGGTTTGGTCACTGTACTGTGTCACTGTAGTAGTCCTAGTCCTTGTGTCACTGTACTAGTCCTAGTCTTTGCTCATTGTACTAGTTCTAACCCTACTACTTTATTTTACTCATAAATACTTATGTCTACTACAGGGCTTAATTAATAGTATGAGAGACTATCTGCCTAGGGAAGAGCATAGGATGTGTGCTAGGCACATCTATGCTAATTGGAGAAAGAAACATAAAGATCATCAATTGCAGAAAAGGTTTTGGGAAATTGCTAAGTCTGCAAACATAGAAGACTTCAACTACAACAAGGCCAAGCTTGCTCAACTAACTCCAGAAGGTGCAAAAGATATCATGAAGACAGACCCAAAGCATTGGGCTAGGGCTTTCTTTCCAATAGGAGCAAATTGTGAGTCAGTTGACAACAACCTTTGTGAATCATTTAACAATGCCATCATAGAAGCTAGATTCTACCCCATTATTTCACAGCAAGAAAAGATTAGGAAAAAAATGATGGTTAGAGTTCAAGAGCAGAAAACCAAGAGTGAGAAGTGGAATGGCATAATTTGCCCAAACATCTTCAAGAAGATTAAGGCCAATATCATGAGAACTCAGTTGTTGGAGGTGCTCTGGAATGGAAAGGATGTTTTTGAGGTGAAGCATTTGAATAGCAGAGGCAGGAGGTACACAGTTAACCTTGAGAAATGGACTTGTTCATGTGGTTACTCTTAGCTTGCAGGCTTTCCTTATTGTCATGCAATTTGTGCTATCTATAAGAGTGGAAGAAAAGTAGAGGATTTCATTGACAAGTGCTATTACATTGATACTTTCAAAAAAATTATGAGCATTTCCTGAAACCAGTTGAAGGAGAAGAAAGCTGGTCTGTGTCTCAAAACCATAGGCCAGTATCACCTGGCTACATTGCCATGCCAGGAGCCAGGAAAAATAACAATGATAGGAAGAGAGAAGAGGGGGAAGCACCCAAGGGGAAAAACTGAGCAAGCATGGCATACAGATCACATGTGGAAGTTGTGGTGGTCAGGGGCACAACAAAACTTCCTGTAAAAAGAATGGAGATAACACCAAAAAAACTAAGTCATATCTTGGGAAGAGAGGGAGAAAAGTGAGGGAAACATAGGCAATCTTATTTTCATGCTGTGTTGGTCTTTTACAAAAAAGTGCAATTGTTGTTTGACTGATCTGTTTTCCTTGCAACAAGCACAGACAGATGTATCTATAAGCAAGGCCGCAGCAGATAGAGCTTCAGGCCCAACAAGATCTCAAGCTGCAGCAAGGTCTCAATCTGCAGCAAGATAAAAAGCAGCACCCTCTCAAGCTGCAGCAAGCTCTCAAGCTACAACATCAGGGTTTAGACCTCCTAGAAGTTCATCAACAACTAACAATGATGACCCTAGAGGTAGCACAACTGCATTTAGAGGGAGAGGCAATGGCAGATGAAGTGTGGGAGGAACTGGGAGAGGGAGAGGCTCAAAAACTGGGTTTATGGCCTACTTTACAGCTAGTGGCAATTACTGAAGCTTATGGTGGATGGAGTTGTCTACATGAGAAAACTCTCTGCATGACCTACTACTCATGGAGTTGACTTTTGGATGGTACCGTCAGTGTGTACTAGTTACTATTAATAGTTCGAATCACTAGTTATGTGTGGACTTGTGGTTTTGTAGTGGATATGTGTTTCGGCTACTGTCAAAATATCCATTCTATCTGCTCTTATGTGTGGTTTACGTTTAATAGCTGAATTTTAGAACTCTTCTTGCTATAAAAAAATGCAAATGTTCTTGCTGTTACATAAAGCATAATAGAAGAATTTTTCAGCTCTACTTGCTATTAAATGAAGCATAATAGCAGAATTTTTTAGCTCTACTTGCTGTTAAATGAAGCACAGTTGTAGAATTTTTGTGCTCTACTTGCTGTTAAATGAAGCACAATAGCAGAAAGTTTTAGCTCCACTTGCTGTCAACTAAAGCACAATAGCAGAATTCTTTAGCTCAACTTGCTGTTAAATAAAGCACAATAGAAGAATTTTTCAGGTTTCACTAAAACTAGGACTCTGAATATCTTGTGATTTTATACTAAAAAGCGCTTTAACCAATTTGTGATTTCCCTAGTGTGTGCGATTGAAAAGTAGAGTGCAGCGGAGGCATACTTCAAAGTTCAGTGGATAGCTACTAGTACAGAGGTAGATGAAGCAATGAATCATCACTAACCGGCTGCATGCACAGCAGCTCCACCACCCACCATGTCCCAGGGAGCGGGTCAGCCAGAACCTTGGCCTGCCGTTGGGTGCGCTGGAGGTGGGCAGCACTAGCTGCGGCGTCCACCGTCTTGCCGCCAGCAGTCGAGGCCACGGCCGGGCGTGGCGCTGCGCGCCTGACGCGAGCGAGCGGAGCGTGCCTGACACAATGGCCCCAGACTGCGCAGCGTGCTGGAGGCGAGCGACGCTTGCTAGTGCTGACTACCCTGTCTTACCGCCCCGCCTTCCAACCCCGCAGCTCCGGGCAGCGAAGCGCGCCGGAGATAGGTGAGGCTACCGTGATAGCTCTGGGCCGAGAAGAGCATCAGAGACGGACGACGCTATAAAGCTCTGGTCTTGCCGCCAGCCATGGCCATGAACAGTGGAATGAGTGGCTGTGCCTGTGGAAGGAGCGGCAGCAGCGAACCAGCGGTATGTTGGGATAAGGCAAAGAACAATTATTTTCAGCAGCCCGACCCCATTAATCACCAAACCCTGCCGCCAGCGGTGCCACGTCACTGATCCCACTCTTAAAACGGTCTTAAGGGTTGTGACGTTCGGGATTTGAGAGGTGGGGGTGTCGATTTTAGGGATTAGGAGTTGGGGGTTCGATTTCGATGGGTCGTACAAAGATAGGGTTTGTTTCAGACTTCACTCGTTGCGCACTGGCTAAGAAATAGTGTCTTTTGTGCAAAAAAAGGAAAGGAAAAAAATATGGTTCCCCGGTTAAAAAGAAAAATGATGTCACTCGCATGAGTGCTACATTTAGAACACTCGCTCCTTTCCGGTTTGTTGGGCTCAAATCTGAAATCTCATCAACCAAGGCATTTTGAAATCAATGTAGTCTTCTAACTATTATCACACCCACGCAAGCCATTTAGGTTAACCATGCGCCTAAATTTTCTGTTTTTTTTCTTTTTTCTGTAATCCCCCCAACCCCCCTTCCCTCATATAGGGTGTATATACATCCAAGAATCAAAGGGCATTTCCATAGCCTTAAGGGCATTGTGTGTGTTGCCCAGCCCTTAAGCCGCATGACCATAAAGGTAGAAGTAGTATTCTATCATAAGTGTTCCTATCTCCGATGCAAACTGTGATCGTTAAATGCTTAGATAAATTGTGAATAATAATAGAAATTACACTTGACTGCGGTCTTGGTGGATGATGGCGGCGTCTCTGACGTTGTTTTCTTCTTGAGGCATCGTGGTTGCAAGTTACGATAAATCTATCGGGATGTTCCGGGGGAAACTCTAGATCTGGGTCTGCCGGCCGGATCGGACGATGAAGGCGCCTTCAATGTCGTAATCCCTCCTGGGGGCATTATTTGGAGCAAGTGTTCCCTGGAGGGGACAACAGGAGAAGCGGTGTTACATCTACCGCAAAGCCAAAGGTGGATCTCAGCGACATGGTGCAACGGAGTTTCGACGACGGGCGCATGTGGATGGGTACGTGCAGGATGGTGGTGTTGTCTGGCATCGCGGTGACATCAACGACAGTATGGCCTAACGAGGTGAAGACATTGATCACTCCTGAAGGTGGGACGGCCGAAGCTGGTCCTAGAGCGTGCGCATGCGGTGCACGCAGAGGGTCTAGCTAGACCCATTGGTACTCTCGGCCTGTCAGCGGGCGGCTTGTTGAGGCCACCGGAATACATATAGTGTGTTGATATGTGAGCGTGGGCATGTCATCAAGGTTGTTGGTGTAGCGACAGTAGTTACCGGAAAGATGGCTTCGGATTGACTCAAATATTATTTCATTCAGTTATGTGCAATAATTTAATAAAATGGTTGTATACATCGCTTTGATGCAAAGGTCGGGGTATTCCTTCTTTTCCAAAAAGAAACAGAAATTGCACTTGAGCAGCCATTCTCTCCCATGCAATCTTTAATTAACCCAGTGCCGCTTCACCTACCTCTCTTCCCACACTCTCTCAGTAGGACAGCTCGTTGCCTCGGTGTCTCCCCTCCTCAACTCGCCCACATCTCTCTCTTTCATCCTCGTTTGTTGTCTCGATGGCAGCTGATATGTCTCCAACATATCTATAATTTTTTATTGTTCCATGTTATTTTATTATCAATCTTGGATGTTTTATAATCATTTTATAGTCATTTTATATCATTTTTTGGTACTAACCTATTGACATATTGCCAAGTGCCAGTTGCTGTTTTTCCATGTTTTTTACATCGCAGAAAATCCTTATCACACGGAGTCCAAATGCCACGAAACTTTACGAAGATTTTTTTTATGGGCCAGAAGGAAGGCAATGGGCCCTGGTTGCACCTGGGGGTGCCCCGAGGGGGGCACAACCCACCAGGGCGCGCTAGGAGGCCCAGGCGCGCCCTGGTGGGTTGTGCCCACCTCGGGTGCCCCAACCGCCTCTTTGCTCTACAAATACCACAATATTCCAGAAACCCTAAAAGCATCAACGAAATATTCATCCAGCCGCCGCAGAGTCTAGAACCACCAGATCCAATCTAGACACCATCACGGAAGGGTTCACCACTTCCATTGGTGCCTCTCCGATGATGCATGAGTAGTCCTTTGTAGACCTTTGGGTCCGTAGTTAGTAGCTAGATGGCTTTCTCTCTCTCTCTCTCGCTGGATTCTCAATAAAACGGTCTCTTGGAGATCCATATGATGTAACTCTTTTGCGGTGCGTTTCTTGGGATTTGATGAACTTTGAGTTTATGATCAGACATATCTTTTTATATCCATGAAAGTTATTTGAGTTTCTTTGATCTCTTATATGCATGATTGCTTATAGCCTCGTATTTCTTATCCGAAATTTGGGTTTTGTTTGGCACACTTGATCTATTTATATTGCAATGGGAAGAGGTGCTCGGTACTGGGTTCGATCTTACGGTGCTTGATCCCAGTGTCAGAAGGGGAAACGACACGTACGTATTGTTGCTACTAAGGATAAAAAGACGAGATCCATATCTACCGCCATATAGATAAACGGATCTTGTCTACATCATGTCATTGTCTTATTGCATTACTCCATTTTTTCATGAACTTAATGCACTAGATGCTTGCTGGATAGCGGTCGATGTGTGGAGTAATAGTAGTAGATGCAGGCAGGAGTCAGTCTACTAATCTTGGACGTGATGCCTATGTAATGATCATTGCCTGGATATCATCATAATTATTTGAAGTTCTATCAGCTGCCCAACAATAATTTGTTTACCCATCGTTTGCTATTTTTATCGAGAGAAACCGCTAGTGAAACCTACGGCCCCCGGGTCTTCTTTCTCATATATTTGCCTTGCGATCTACTTTTCCTTTGCATTTTTATTCAGATCTATTAAACCAAAAATTACAAAAATACCTTACTACATTTTATTTATTTGCGGTCTATTATTTCAATCTACTACAATTTACCTCACGTCCACTTGCCAATTTCTGGTGTCGTTACCCGAAAGGGACTGACAACCCCTTTAACATGTTGGGTCACGAGGTGTTGTTATTTGTCTGCAGGTGATGTTTACATTGTGTTGCTTGGTTCTCCTACTAGTTGGACACCTTGGTTTCATAACTGAGGGAAATACTCTACCGTCGCTGTGCTACATCATCCCTCCCTCTCCGGGGAAATACCGACGTAGTTCTAACTACCATCAAGGAGAATTTCTGGCGTCATTGCCGGGGAGGATCTTCATCATAACCAGGTTTCTAATCACAAATCTCATCTCCTCGCAATTTACATTATTTTCCATTTGCCTCTCATTTTCCTCTCCCCCACTTCACAAAAAATTGCCATTTTATTCGCCTCTCCTTTTCTGTTCGCCGTTTTCTTGCCAGATCTATTTTTGAGTGCAATCTTGTTGTATGGTCATCATGACTCAAGAGAACACCAAGTTATGTGATTTCTCAAATACCAACAACAATGATTTTATTGGCACTCCGATTGCTCCTCCCGCCACTAGTGCGGAGACTTGTGATATTAATACCGCTTTGCTGAATCTTGTTATGAAAGACTAATTTTTCGTACTCCTAATGAGGATGTCGCATCCCATCTTAATACCTTCATGGAATTATGTGATATGCAAAAGAAAAAATATGTGGATAATGATGTGGTCAAGATGAAATTATTTCCGTTCTCTTTGCATGATTCTACAAAAATTTGGTTCTCTTCTTTGCCTCGCAATAGTATCGATTCTTGGAACAAGTGCAAAGATGCTTTTATCACTAAGTATTTTCCTCCCTCAAAAATTATTTCCCTTAGAACCCAGATCATGAATTTCAAGCAACTTGAACATGAGCTTGTTGCACAATCTTGGGAAAGGATTTAAATGATGCTAAGGAATTGCCCAACTCATGGGTTAAATCTTTGGATGATCATACAAAATTTTTATACGGGGTTGAATTTGGTTTCTCGTAATCTTTTAGATTCCATCGCGGGTGGTACTTTTATGGAAATTACTTTGGGTGAAGCCACCAAATTGCTTGATAATATCATGGCAAATTATTCACAATGGCATACCGAAAGAGCTCCTACTAGTAAAAAAAAGTTAATTCGGTTGAAGAAATTTCTTCTTTGAGTGATAAAGTTGATGCTCTTATGAAATTGGTTGCTAGTAAGAGTGCTCCCATTGATTTTAATGATATGGCTTTGTCTACTTTGATTGAGCAAAATAGTGATGTCATTGATGTGAATTTCATCTCTAGAAATAATTTCAACAACAATGCTTATAGAGGTAATTTTAATTCTAGGCCTTTTCCTATTAATTCCTCTAATAATTATGGTAATTCCTATGGAAATCAATCTTATAATAATAGTAGGAACCCCTCTGATCTTGAGAATATTATGAAAGAATTTATCAACACGCAAAAAGTTTTCAACACTTTGATGGAAGAAAAGTTGAACAAAGTTGATGATTTGTCTAGAAGTGTTGATAGAATTGCTCACGATGTGGAAAATTTCAAGATGAAAATTTTTGTGCCTAAAGTGAATGAATCAATTAAATCTCTTTATGTTTCTATGGATGAAAGTAAGAAAAGAACTACTATGCTTAGAGCTAAAAGAGAATTTTTTAGAGAAAGCTTTTGCAGGTGATGAAGATCTTAAAATGATTGGTGTTTCTTCTATTGATTCCTTTTTTAGTAAAGTTAAGAATGATGAAAAAGGGACTGGAGAAGAGTCAACTTTAGGTAGAAGGTGTCCCAATATTTCGGAGGGTGAAAATCTTGTTGAGAAAATTGATAAAAGTGGGTCTGGAGAGGTCAAAACTTTAGCTAGTGATGTGCCCACTCTTTCGGATTACAAAGACTTTAATTATGATAGTTGCTCTTTGATTGATTGTATTTCTTTGTTCTAATCCATGATAAATTCACCCCATGCTTATGAACAAAATAAAGCTTTTACTAAACATATTGTTGATGCTATGATGGAAGCTTTGGAAGAAAAGTTGGAATTAGAAGTTTCAATTCCTAGAAAATTGCATGATGAGTAGGAACCTACTATCAAAGTCAAGGTGTGTGACTTGGGTGCTAGTGTTTCTACCATTCCGAAATCTTTATGTGATATGCTTGGTCTTACTAATCTTGAAAAATGCTCTTTGAATTTGCACTTGGTGGATTCTACTATTAAAAAGCCTATGGGAAGAACTGATGATGTTCTTATCCTTGCAAATAGGAATTATGTGCCCATAGATTTTATTATTCTTGATATTAATTGCAATCCGTCTTGTCCAACTATTCTTGGTAGACCGTTTTTACGCACTACCGGTGCCGTGATTGATATGAAAGAAGGCAATATTAAGTTCCAATTTCCTTTTAGGAAGGGTATGGAACACTTTCCTAGAACTAGAATTAATCCACCTTATGAATCAATCATGAGGTCATCTTATGGATCTTGAACCAAAGATGACAAAACTTAGATCCTTGCTTTATCCCTAGCTAAGGGCGTAAAACTATAGCGCTTGTTAGGAGGTAACACAATGAATAAAATTTATTCTTTTCTTTTTGCTTTCTGTTATTGAGTGTTAACACAATTATGCTACTGTTATGATTGTGCTTTTTGTGTTTTAGTTAGTGTTTGTGCCAAGTAGAACCGATAGGATCTTCTTGGGTGATAGTTGTTTGATCTTGCTGAAAAAGATAGAAACTTTATGCTCACGAAATTAATTCTCATTTTTATTCAGAAAGAGATTTTGCCCTGATTATTTTTTTCATAAGATTAATATACAAATTTCTCAAGTCTTCCTCTTTTTTCAGAATTTTTGGAGTTCCAGAAGTTTTGGTTTAAGTCATATTGCTACAGACTGTTCTGTTTTGACCGATTCTGTTTTCTTTGTGTTGTGGGCTTATTTTGATGGCTCTACGGTTTTATTTGATGAGTTTTTCCATATAAAAGTTGGAATACAGTAGATATAATACAAAAACAAAATATGAGTTGGTTTGATACAATACTTATAGTAGTGGTTTACTTTCGTTCACTAACGGATCTCACGAAGGTTTTGTTGAGTTTTGTGTGATTGAAGTTTTCAAGTTTTGGGTTATCTTACGATGGATGAAGGAAGGATGTAAGAGCCTAAGCTTGGGGATGCCCCGGCATCCCAAGCTATTATCCAAGAATGAGCTACCAACTAAGCTTGGGGATGCACCCGAGTGGCATCCACGCTTTCTTCCAACGACTATCGGTATTTTACTCGAGGCTATATTTTTATCCGTCACATAATATGTGTTTTGCTTGGAGCGTCTTGTATGATATGAGTCTTTGATTTTTTTTATTTTGTGTTTTAAGTCATCAATACTTGATGGACACCTATTTGAGAGAGCCAAAATTATATCATGACTTGTTAGAATTGCTCTCTATGCTTCACTTAAATCTTTTATGAGCTAGGACTTGCTCTAGTGCTTCACTTATATCTTTTTGAGCACGGTGTGCTTTGTTATTTTGAAGAAATTCTCACTTGCTTCACTTAGATATATTTGAGAGTTAGTAAAATTTTGAAGAAATTCTCTCTTGCTTCACTTAAATAATTTTGAGAGAAAGAAAATTTGTTATGCTCATAATCTTCACTTATATTTGTTTGAGCTTATAAAAATCAACACATGAAAATTAGTCCCAAAGTGATAGATATCCAAGAAGGATAAAGTAAAAAAATGTCATGAAAGATCATTGGACAAAATAAACTTGATTCTTAGTAATTGTTTTGAGATATGATGATGTGATATGTGAGTTATGTTGATGAGTAATTGTGCTCTAGTAAGAATATTGGTGTTAAGGTTTGTGATTCCCTATGCATGCACGAAAGTCAATAATCATGCAATGAAAATTATATCCTACTTGTGGTGCATTATTCGGTGTTAAATATGCTTAATGTTTTCTTATGAGATTATTCGTTTCTTGGTTGGTCGCTTCCCAATCTTTTGCTAGCCTTCATTTTGCACTAAGTATGACCTCTACTTGTGCATCCAAAATCCTTTAAACCAGTTTTGCCACATGAGTCCACTATATCTACCTATATGCGGTATTCTTTTGCCGTTCTAAACAAATTTGCATGTGCCATCTCTAATTTTCAAAAATAAACTTCTCTTTTGTGTGTTTGTTTCGCTCACGGAACGGTAACGGGTGGCGAATATTTTCCATGCTACATGTGTTATTCTCAAGATGAGTGTTTATTCACTTGTCATTGCACGAGAGTAAGGCAAAGGTCTTAGGGATGCCCAGTCCCAAAATGCAAAAAAAGAATTTACTTTATGTTGTCAAATAATAAATTCCTTGGAAAGTGTTGGTATGGAGGGCAACCGTGGATAGGCTAGCCATGGAATGTGAAAGAATGGTGGAAAAAGAAATAAACTTTATTTTCTGTTTGGTAACCGCCTATGGCATATCTAGCATGGAAAGTGTTCGTAGCTCTGAGTCGTTTTCATTGGTGGGATGAATACACCTCCCAAAATGTTTTTATCTCTATTTTTTCGCTTTGAGCTCTCACTACTAGGGAAAACCTTATACACAGAATGTTACCAGTAGCGCTTGTTAAAATGAGGCGCTCATGCTATATTTGATAGAGCGTTTAGCGTAACCGCTTTTCTGATTAGCAGCTTAGCAGTAGCGTTGTCCTTGCAGAAAGCGCTACTACTATAATTGCCACACCGTTCCCGGCGTGCTAGGTATAGTAGTTGCGCCCTTCTACGGACAGCGCTACTACTATGGATTTTAGCAGCAGCGTGTTTTTCCTTCACACGCTACAGTTAAAGCTATTTTCACCTAACCCCCCGCGCGGCCTGATTCCCTCTCCTCTGCTTCCTCCCCCAATTCCCGACCCCGCCTCGCCATCGCCGTCTCCCCGACCCGCCTCTTGCCGTCTCCCCGACCCGCCTCGCCCGCGCCTCGGTGCCGTCGTCTCCCCGACCCGCCTCGCGCCGTCTCCCCGACCCGCCTCGCCGCCGTCTCCCCGACCCGCCTCGCCGTGCCTCGGTGCTGCCGTCTCCCCGACCCCATCTCTCTCCCGCCCTCTGTAAGCACTCTCCCTTCGATCCCTCTCTCCCTTCCGATCCCTCTTCTGCTTAGTATGAACCCTAGGTATTTAGTGCTAGTTAGTATGAACCCTAGGCTATTTTTAGTGCTAGTTAGTTAATTACTTAGATGGTAATTAGGGCAGTAGTTCCTAGGTACTAATTAGTTAGTAAGAATTAGGTACTAATTAGGTACTAGAATATTTTTATTTATAGTAAGTTTATTTTTAGTAAGAACTAGTTGAATTAATAGAACTAGTTAGTAAGAACTTGTTTCTATTTTTTAGTTAAAGCAATTTTTCCCGCCTCGACGTGGACGATGCCTATACCGCATCCTCGTCATCGAGTCGGTGGAGGACGACACCTGCTTGACCAGATCGGCCATGTCCGGACCTGGCTCCGCCGGGTGGTCTTGGGGCGCTACCTACCGGGCGCAGGTTGGTGAGGAGCCACTGTCGTTGACCGAACCTTCTTTGGTGGCGGTCGCGTGGGCGATGGCGATCCGAGGCTCGAGGACTCCGTGGAGGTGGTGCGTCACCGTGTCAGTGAGGAGGACGCGCACGTCCGTCGCTACTTGTTTGCGTTGGAGCACAGGCCGTTCTCCAATACCTGGCAGGTTCTCCGGGGATCTCACTGGAGCTATGATCCCGTGATGGTGCCTTCTCTGTGGGTGTCCACCGCCCGCGCCGATACCCGTCATGTGCTAGAGTTTTAGGTTTATTAGTGATGTTATATGTATGACACTATTCGTGATGTAGTAGTGATAATATTCGACGATGTACTGACGCATGAGATGATCTACTTTTGCTTATTGAATGCATGCTAATTTGAGTCCTATAAGATATTTTTAAATGTATACCTTGTGTTTCTCAATATCCAAGTGGCCGGTCATGTTTGCAGGTTATACCTTCGAGTGGCCTATGTTTTGCCGGAGTGTTGATTCATTTCCGTTCCGGCAAATTTTAGGCGCTCGATATGTCCTATTTTAGCAAAGGTCATGCCGGATTTTTCCGTGAATTTTGGCATGACTTGTGCTAGAATATGTAGGAAATATCGAGTGCCCGGATTTGTGTGTTGAGTATCTTGGTAGTTATCTTGATCGATTTTCAATTAATGTTTTATCTATGAACATAGGAAATGTCGACGACGAGAAGGATTTGGTATTTGCAAATACTGCGAAGACAAGCGCTGCCTATGCGACGGAATCTTCCTAGATGATGATAGGCGCTTCAGCATCAAGCTGGGCGAGAACTTGAAGTGGATCTGAGAAGTCACAACGACAAGTCTTTTTTCGTAATTAAGCATGACATCTGCTTCATTTGCTTCAACTTATATTTTTACTATTCTACTAGCGTATCCCCTGCCATGCAAGAGTTTTTGTATTGGATAAGATAGGTTTCAGTCATAGTATGGAGGAAAAGAAAGTTTACTTGAAGACCGAGCATGGTTATATTTTCATCATGCGGTTATACAATTCAGACGACTACACCTATTTTGGATGCAAAACATGGCGAGCACTATGCAAGACTTATGCATTTGAGCCCGATATGGTTATCACCTTTGATATTCGTCCGGAAGATGATATTGAAGGTAATACCGACATCTGGGTCAATGTGCAAATGCCTCGATTATACCATTATGTAAGTTTCTCAACCATATTTATGTCTTTGATATTGTTTATTCAAAATAGTTGACAACTAATTTGTATTGTCACTTATTTCCGTGCAAGCAAACATGTCCAGCGCTTGGTAGACAGGACCGTATACTGTCATGGGGCTGAACTCAACTGCGAGGAGCTCAGTCATTATGTTTCATGGCTTGAGGATCTTGATACTGTCAAGACAAATTTTCTTCCTGCATTTAGAAATCTTAGTACTGAAAATGTGTGACCAATAGTGTTCGTAATGAACTACAGTCACATCCATTTAGGAAGGATGGTAAGATTTTTACTTTTTATCCTCATTGCAGCTTTTCCATACATTATTTTTGAAGCTAAACTTCATTGCTAAGTATGTTACCATACGATGTTCTTCAACAGGGACTCCCGATGAATGTTGTGCCTTATGGGATCGAGACTAAAGGTATCATGAGTATTATCAACTTACGGCCAAGATATCCTACAGCTTACTTTAGTGCATTAGATTAGCGACGGATGCTTAATAGTGCAAGACTGGACCAAATATGTGTTGGGGGAGCGCAGAGAAGTACTAGGGAGCAGCAACCAGAGGCGCCTTCCACGATTAGGAGACAGGTTCATCTGCATGCTCCAACTTGATCAAGGAGGAGAGCTACACATGTTTTATGTTCTTTTACCTAAGAGAGAGCAGTAGGAGTGAGTAGCAGGAGTGAGTAACTGGCTAGAAATGAGTTTCAGGATGATGATGTGCTACACTATTACTATGATGATAAAATAGCTAGTGTTGGTGGTAATGACTATGATGATTATTATTAGCTAGTATTAGTGGTGATTAAATAAATAATGCTGGTGGTAATGACCATGATGATGATTAAATATCTTGTGCTGGTGGATTAGATTCAAGTGGAGGCAACATGTGGTGCACATGGAAAGTACTACTAATCCAAAGTAGATCAAGTTTGGATTAGTAGTATACTTTTGACATGCACCACATATTGCCTCCACTTGAACCTAATCCACCTTCATTTAATACACTGTTATGGACATAATGATGTAAACCTCATAACAGCTGGTATGATGGAGCATAAATACACTAAAAAAAAATACTAGTAGCGATTGAAAGGAAACACGCTGCAAGTAGATAACTTAGCAGTAGCACGTGATGGCACGCGTTACTGCTAAGCAATAGCTGTAGCGCCTTATTAGTAGCGCGGCTTCCCACGCTACTAGTAGGCACAAAACACGCGCTACTGCTAGGGTTTTCCCTAGTAGTGTCTAGCCGCTCTACAAATCCCTACTTCCCTCTGCGAAGGGCCTTTCTTTTACTTTATGCAATTTTTTATATTGAAATTTCAGTCTCCATCTTCTCTCATAAAAAGCACCAACTAGGAGGCTATATGATCGTGCTCAAGTATTGGGTGTAGTTAATATTCTAGTGTGTTTCATGAATGGATCAATGTTTGAGCATGATGGGCTGGGGATAACTTATTTTAGCGTTGATATTTGAAAGACATGGTTGCTTGTTGATATGCTTGAGTATCTAAATTATTATGTCAAAACTAGACTATTGCTTTGAATCACATAAAAGTCCAAATGTCCATGCTATAAAGAAAAGAATATGATATGACTTAATGAACAACACTCCACATCAAATTTTTTGTTTTTATCACTTACCTACTCAAGGACGAGTAGGAGTTAAGCTTGGGGATACTGATATGTCTTCAACGTATCTATAACTTTTATTGGTCCATGCTGTTTTATTATCAATCTTGGATGTTTTATAATCATTTTATATCATTTTTTGGTACTAACCTATTGACATAGTGCCAAGTGCCAGTTGCTATTTGTTCATGTTTTTTACATCGCATAAAATCCTTATCAAACGGAGTCCAAATGCCACGAAACTTTATGGAGATTTTTTATGGGCCAGAAGGAAGGCAATGGGCCCTGGTTGCACCTGGGGGGTGCTCCGAGGGGGGCACAACCCACCAGGGCACGCCAGGAGGCCCAGGCATGCCCTGGTGGGTTGTGCCCACCTCGGGTGCCCCCGGACCGCCTCTTTGTGAAGGAAATATGCCCTAGAGGCAATAATAATGTTATTATTTATTTCCTTATTTCATGATAAATTTTTATTGTTCATGCTAGAATTGTATTAACCAGAAACTTAGTAGATGTGTGAATACATAGACAAATAGAGTGTCACTAGTATGCCTCTACTTAACTAGCTCGTTGAATCAAAGATGGTTAAGTTTCCAAGCCATAGACATGAGTAGTCATTTGATTAACGGGATCACATCATTAGAGAATGATGTGATTGAATTGCCCCATTCTGTTAGCTTAGCACTTGATCGTTTAATATGTTGCTATTGCTTTCTTCATTACTTATACATGTTCCTATGACTATAAGATTATGCAACTCCCGAATATCGGAGGAACACTTTGTATGCTAGCAAACGTCACAACATAACTGGATGATTATAAAGGTGCTCTGCAGGTATATCCAATGGTGTTTGTTGAGTTGGCATAGATCGAGATTAGGATTTGTCACTCCAATTGTCGGAGAGGTATCTCTTGGCCCTCTCGGAAATGCACATCACTATAAGCCTTGCAAGCATTGTGACTAATGAGTTAGTTGCGGGATTATGCATTATGAAACGAGTAAAGAGACTTGTCGGTAACGAGATTGAACTAGGTATGGTGATACCGACGATCGAATCTCGGGCAAGTAACATACCGATGACAAAGGGAACAACCTATGTTGTTATGCGGTTTGACCGATAAAGATCTTCATAGAATATGTAGGAGCCAATATGAGCATCCAGGTTCCGCTATTGGTTATTGACCGGAGATGTGTCTCGGTCATGTCTACATAGTTCTCGAACCCGTAGGGTCCGCACGCTTAACGTTCGATGACGATTTGTATTATGAGTTATGTGATTTAATGACCGAAGTTTGTTCGGAGTCCCGGATGAGATCGGGGACATGACGAGGAGTCTCAAAATGGCCGAGATGTAAAGATCGATATATTGGAAGGCTAGATTCGGACATCGGAAAGGTTCTGAGTGATTCGGGTATTTTTCGTAGTACTGGAGAGTTACGGGAATTCGCAGGGAGAAGTATTGGGCCTTATTGGGCCTTACGGGAATGCGGAGGCAAGCCAAAGGGAAGGAGGCGTGCACCCCCCATGGGTCCGAATTGGACTAGGGAAATGGGGGCAGCGCCTCCCCCCCCCCCTTGCCCTTTCCTATTCCCTCTCTCTTTCCCTGTTTCTTCTCTCTTACTCCGGAAAGGAAAAGGGGAATCCTACTAGCACTTGAGAGTCCTAGTAGGACTCCCCACACTTGGCGTGCCCCCTCTAGGGCCGGCCTCCTCCGCCTCCCTCCTTTATATACGTGGGCAGGGGACACCCCAAAGGCACTCCAAGATTTGTCTTAGCCGTGTGTGGTGCCCCCCTCCACAGTTACACACCTCGGTCATATCGTCGTAGTGCTTAGCCGAAGCCCTGTGCCGGTAACTTCATCATCACCATCACCACGCCGTCGTGCTGGCAGAACTCTCCCTCTGCTTCAACTGGATCAAGAGTTCGAGGGACTTCACCGAGCTAAATGTGTGCAGATCGCGAAGGTGTCGTACGTTCGGTACTTGGATCGGTTGGATCGTGAAGACGTTCGACTACATCAACCATGTTACTAAACATTTCCGCTTTCGGTCAACGAGGGTACGTGGATAACACTCTCCCCTCTTGTTGCTATGCATCACCATGATAGATCTTGCGTGTGCGTAGGAATTTTTTTGAAATTACTGAGTTCCCCAATAGTGGCAACCGAGCCAGGTCTATGCGTAGATGTTATATGCACGAGTAGAACACAAGTGAGTTATGGGTGATAATAGTCATACTGCTTACCAGCATGTCATACTTTGATTCGGTGGTATTGTTGGATGAAGCGGCCCGGACCGACATTACGCGTACGCTTACGCGAGACTGGTTCTACCGACGTGCATCGCACACAAGTGGTTGGCGGGTGTCAGTTTCTCCAACTTTAGTTGAATCGAGTATGGCTATGCCCGATCCTTGTTGATCGTTAAAACAACATATACTTGACGAAAAATCGTTGTGGTTTTGGTGCGTAGGTAAGAACGGTTCTTGCTCAGCCCGTAGCAGCCACGTAAAACTTGCAACAACAAAGTAGAGAACGTCTAACTTGTTTTTGCAGGGCTTGTTGTGATGTGATATGGTCAAGACGTGATGAGATATAAGTTGTTGTATGAGATGATCATGTTTTGTTAAAGTTATCGGCAACTGGCAGTAGCCTTATGGTTGTCTCTTTATTGCATAAGATGCAAGCACCATATAATTGCTTTACTTTATCGCTATGCGATAGCAATAGTTGCAAAAGCAATAGTTGGCGAGACGACCATGTGACGACACGTTGATAGAGATCAAGATGATGGAGATCATGGTGTCATGTTGGTGACGATAGAGATCATGACAGTACTTTGGAGATGGAGATCAAAGGCGCAAGATGGTCATGGCCATATCATGTCACAAATTATGATTGCATGTGATGTTTATCTTTTATACATCTTATTTTTGCTTGGTTCGGCGGTAGCTTTATAAGATGATCCCTTACTAAAATTTCAAGGTATAAGTGTTCTCCCTGAATATGCATTGTTGCGACAGTTCTTCGTGCTGACACACCACGTGATGATCGGGTGTGATAAGCTCTACGTTCACATACAAGGGAGCAAGCTAGTTTTGCACATGCAGAATACTCGGGTTAAACTTAACGAGCCTAGCATATGCAGATATGGCCATGGAACACTGGAGACCGATAGGTCGAACGTGAATCATATAGTAGATATGATCAACATAGTGATGTTCACCATTGAAAACTATTCCATCTCACGTGATGATCGGACATCGTTTAGTTGATATGGATCACGTGATCATTTAGATGACTCGAGGGATGTCTATCTAAGTGGGAGTTCTTAAGTAATATGATTAACTGAACTTAAATTTATCATGAACTTAGTCCTGATAGTATTTGCATATCTATGTTGTAGATCAATAGCTCGCAAATAGCTTCCCCGTGTATTTTTGATATATTCCTAGAGAAAAACTATGTTGAAAGATGATAGTAGTAATTATGCGGACTAGGTCCGTGATCTGAGGATTATCCTCATTGCTGCACAGAATAATTATGTCCTTGATGCACCGCTAGGTGACAGACCTATTGCAGGAGCAGATGCAAACGTTATGAATGTTTGACAAGCTCGGTATGATGACTACTTGATAGTTTAGTGCACCATGCTTTACGGCTTAGAATCAGGACTTCAAAAATGTTTTGAATGCCACAGAGCATATAAGATGTTCCAAGAGTTGAAATTGGTATCTCATACTCATGGCCGTGTCAAGAGGTATGAGACCTCTAATAGTACTTCGCCTACAAGATGGAGGAGAATAGCTCAATGAGTGAGCATGTGCTTAGAATGTCTGAGTACTACAATCACTTGAATCAAGTGGGAATTAATCTTCCCGATAAGATAGTGATTGACAACATTCTCTAGTCACTATCACCAAGTTACTAGAACTTCATGATGAACTATAATATGCAAGGGATAACGGAAATGATTCCCAAAGCTCTTCGTGATGCTGAAATCGGCGAAGGTAGAAATCAAGAAAAAGCATAAAGTGTCGATGGTTGACAAGACCACTAGTTTCAAGTAAAAGGGCAAGGGAAAGAATGGGAACTTCAAGAAGAATGGCAAGCAAGTTGCCACTCCCATGAAGAAGCCCAAAGCTAGACCCAAGCCTGAAACTGAGTGCTTCTACTGCAAAGGAAATGGTCACTGGAAGTGGAACTGCCCTAGATACTTGGCGAATAAGAAGGATGGCATAGTGAACAAAGGTATATTGGATATACATGTTATTGATGTGTACTTTACTATTGTTTATAGCAACCCCTCGGTATTTGATACTGGTTCAGTTGCTAAGAGTAGTAACTCAAAATGAGAGTTGCAAAATAAACAGAGACTAGTTAAGGGCGAGGTGATGATGTGTGTTGGAAGTAATTCCAAGGTTGATAAGATCACCATCACACTCTCCCTTTACCTTCGGGATTAGTGTTGAACCTAAAATAAATGTTATTTGGTGTTTGTGTTAAGCATGAATATGATTGGATCATGTTTATTGCAATACGGTTATTCATTTAAGTCAAAGAATAATTGTTGTTCTATTTACATGAATAAAACCTTCTATGGTCATACACTCAATATAAATGGTTTATTGAATCTTGATCGTACTGATACACATATTCATAATATTGAAGCCAAAAGATGCAAAGTTAATAATGATAGTGCATCTTATTTGTGGCACTGCCGTTTAGGTCATATTGGTGTAAAGCGCATGAAGAAACTCCATGTTGATGGGCTTTTGGAATCACTTGATTATGAATCACTTGATGCTTGCGAACCATGCCTCATGGGCAAGATGACTTATACTCCGTTCTCCGGAACAATGGAGCGATCAACTGACTTATTGGAAGTAATACATACTGATGTATGCGGTTCGATGAGTGTTGAGGCTCGCGGTGGGTATCGTTATTTTCTGACCTTCACAGGTGATTTGAGTAGATATGGGTATATCTACTTGATGAAACATAAGTCTGAAACATTTGAAAAGTTCAAAGAATTTCAGAGTGAAGTGGAAAATCATCATAACAAGAAAATAAAGTTTCTACAGTTTGATCGCAGAGACGAATATTTGAGTTACGAGTTTGATCTACAATTAAAACAATGTGGAATAGTTTCACAAATTCATGCCACCCGGAACACCACAGCGTAATGGTGTGTCCAAACTTCGTAACCGCACTTTATTAGATATGGTGCGATCTATGATGTCTCTTATTGATTTACCGCTATCAATTTGGGGTTATGCATTAGAGACAATTGCATTCACATTAAATAGGGCACCATATAAATCCGTTGAGACGACACCATATGAACTATGGTTTGGCAAGAAACCTAAGCTGTCGTTTCTTAAAGTTTGGGGCGGCGATGCTTATGTGAAGAAGTTTCAACCTGATAAGCTCGAACCCAAATCGGAGAAATGTGTATTCATAGGATACCCAAAGGAAACTATTGGGTAAACCTTCTATCACAGATCCGAAGGCAAGATATTCGTTGCTAAAAATGAATACTTTCTAGAGAAGGAGTTTCTCTCGAAAGAAGTGAGTGGGAGGAAAGTAGAACTTGATGAGGTAACTGTACCTGCTCCCTTATTGGAAAGTAGTTCATCACAGAAATCAGTTCCTATGACTCCTACACCAATTAGTGCGGAAGCTAATGATGATGATCATGTAACTTCAGATCAAGTTACTACCAAACCTCGTAGGTCGACCAGAGTAAGATCCGCACCAGAGTGGTACGGTAATCCAGTTCTAGAGGTCATGTTACTTGACCATGACGAACCTACGAACTATGAGGAAGTGATGATGAACCCAAATTCTGCGAAATGGCTTGAGGCCATGACATCTGACATGGGATCCATGTATGAGAACAAAATGTGGACTTTGGTTGACTTGCCCGATGATCGGCAAGCCATAGAAAATAAATGGATCTTCAAGAGGAAGACGGACGCTGAAGTAGTATTACTATCTACAAAGCTCGAATTGTCACACCAGTGTTGACTACAATGAGATTTTATCACTTGTATCGATGCTTAAAAGTCTGTCCGAATCATGTTAGCAATTACCGCATATTATGAAATTTGGCAAATGGATGTCAAAACTGCATTGCTTAATGGATATCTCAAAGAAGAGTTGTATATGATGCAACCAAAAGGTTTTGTCGATCCTAAAGATGCTAACAAAGTGTGCAAGCTCCAGCAATCCATCTATGGACTGGTGCAAGCATCTCGGAGTTGGAATATACGATCTGATGAGTAGATCAAAGCATATAGTTTTATACAGACTTGCGATGAAGCCTGTATTTACAAGACAGTGAGTGGGAGCACTACAACTTTTCTGATAAGTATATGTGAATGACATATTGTTGATTGTAAATGATGTAGAATTTTCTAGAAAGCATAATGGAGTGTTTGAAAAGAGTTTTTTCAAAAAAAGACCTCGATGAAGCTGCTTACATATTGAGCATTAAGATCTATAGAAATAGGTCAAGACGCTTGATATGTTTTTTCAACGAATACATACCTTGACAAGATTTTGAAGTAGTTCAAAATGGAACAGTCAAAGAAGGAGTTCTTGCCTGTATTGCAAGGTGTAAAGTTGAGTAAGACTCAAACCCCGACCATGGCAGAAAATAGAAAGAGAATGAAAGTCATTCCCTATGCCTCAGCCATAGGTTCTACAAAGTATGCCATACTGTGTACCAGATCTATTGTATACCCTACACTGAGTTTGGCAAGGGAGTACAATAGTGATCTAGTTGTAGATCATTGGACAGCGGTCAAAATTATCCTTAGTGGAATAAGGATATGTTTCTCGATTATGGAGGTGACAAAAGGTTCATCGTATTACGTCAATGCAAGTTTTGCACTGATCCAGATGACTCTAAGTCTCAATATGGATACATATTGAAAGTGGGAGCAATTAGCTAGAGTAGCTCCGTGCAGAGCATTGTTGACATAGAAATTTGCAAAATACATACGGATCTGAATATGGCAGACCCGTTGACTAAACTTCTCTCACAAGCAAAACATGATCACACCTTAGTACTCTTTGGGTGTTAATCACATGGCGTTGTGAACTAAGATTACTGACTCTAGTAAACCCTTTGAGTGTTGGTCACATGGCGATGTGAACTATGGGTGTTAATCACATGGTGATGTGAACTATTGGTGTTAAATCACATGGTGATGTGAACTAGATTATTGACTCTAGTGCAAGTGGGAGACTGAATGAAATATTCCCTAGAGGCAATAATAATGTTATTATTTATTTCCTTATTTCATGATAAATGTTTATTATTCATGCTAGAATTGTATTAACCGGAAACTTAGTACATGTGTGAATACATGGACAAACAGAGTGTCACTAGTATGCCTCTACTTGACTAGCTCGTTGAATCAAAGATGGTTAAGTTTCCAAGCCATAGACATGAGTTGTCATTAGATTAACGGGATCACATCATGAGAGAATGATGTGATTGACTTGACCCATTCCGTTAGCTTAGCACTTGATTGTTTAGTATGTTGCTATTGCTTTCTTCATGACATATACATGTTCCTATAACTGAGATTATGCAACTCCCGAATACCAGAGGAACACTTTGTGTGCTACCAAACGTCACAACGTAACTGGGTGATTATAAAGGTGCTCTACAGGTGTTCTCCAATGGTGTTTTTTGAGTTGGCATAGATCGAGATTAGGATTTGTCATTCCGATTGTCGGAGAGGTATCTTTGTGCCCTCTCGGTAATGCACATCACTATAAGCCTTGCAAGCATTGTGACTAATGAGTTAGTTGTGGGATGATGCATTATGAAACGAGTAAAGATACTTGCTGGTAACGAGATTGAAATAGGTATGGTGATACCGATGATCGAATCTCTGGCAAGTAGCATACCGATGACAAAGGGAACAACGTATGTTGTTATGCGGTTTGACCGATAAAGATCTTCGTAGAATATGTAGGAGCCAATATGAGGATCCAGGTTCCGCTATTGGTTATTGACCGGAGATGTGTCTCGGTCATGTCTACATAGTTCTCGAACCCGTAGGGTCCGCACGCTTAACGCTCGATGACGATTTGTATCATGAGTTATGTGATTTGATGACCGAAGTTTGTTCAGAGTCCCAGATGAGATCGGGGATATGACGAGGAGTCTTGAAATGGTCGATACGTAAAGATCGATATATTGGAAGGCTATATTCGGACATCAGTAATGTTCCGAGTGATTCGGGTATTTTTTGGAGTACCGGAGAGTTACGGGAATACGTCGGGAGAAGTATTTGGCCTTATTGGGCCTTACGGGAGTAAAGGAGGCAGGCCAAAGGGAAGGAGGCGTGCACCCTCCAATGGGTCCGGATGGGACAAACGGGGCGGCGCCCCCCTGCCCTTTCCTATTCCCTCTCTCTTTCGCTCTTTCTTCTCTCTTACTCCGGAAAGGAAAAGGGAAATCCTAGTAGGACTTGGGAGTCCTAGTAGGACTCCCCACACTTGGCGCGCCCCCTCTAGGGCCGGCCTGCTCCTCCTCCCTCCTTTATATACGTGGGCAGGGGACACCCCAAAGGCACTCCAAGATTTGTCTTAGCCGTGTGCGGTGCCCCCCTCCATAGTTACACACCTCGGTCATATCGTCGTAGTGCTTAGGCGAAGCCCTGTGCCATAACTTCATCATCACCGTCACCACACTGTCGTGCTGGCGGAACTCTCCCTCGGCCTCAACTGGATCAAGAGTTCGAGGGACTTCACCGAGTTGAACGTGTGCAGATCGCGGAGGTGTCGTATGTTCGGTACTTGGATCGGTTGGATCGTGAAGACGTTCGACTACATCAATCGCATTACTAAACGCTTCCGCTTTCAGTCTACGAGGGTACATGGACAACACTCTCCCCTCTCGTCGCTATGCATCACCATGATAGATCTTGCGTGTGCTTAGGATTTTTTGAAATTACTGCGTTCCCCAACACTTAGCTCTAGAAATACCACAATATTCCAGAAACCCTAAAAGCGTCGACGAAATATTCATCCAGCCATCGTAGAGTCCAGAACCACTAGATCCAATCTAGACACCATTACGTAGGGGTTCACCACTTCCATTGGTGCCTCTCCGATGATGCGTGAGTAGTCCTTTGTAGACCTTCGGGTCCGTAGTTAGTAGCTAGATGGCTTTCTCTCTCTCTCTCTCTCTCTCTCTCTCTCTCTCTCTCTCGCTAGATTCTCAATACAATGGTCTCTTGGAGATTCATATGATGTAACTCTTTTGCGGTGTGTTTGTTGGAATCTGATGAACTTTGAGTTTATGATCAGACATATCTTTTTATATCCATGAAAGTTATTTGAGTTTCTTTGATCTCTTATATGCATGATTGCTTATAGCCTCGTATTTCTTCTCTGATATTTGGGTTTTGTTTGCCCAACTTGATCTATTTATGTTGCAATGGGAAGAGGTGCCCGGTAGTGGGTTCGATCTGACGATGCTCGATCCCAGTGGCTGAAGGGGAAACGACACATACGTATCGTTGCTACTAAGGATAAAAAAGACTCGATCTATTCTAACACCATATAGATAAACGGATCTTGTCTACATCATTTCATCGTTCTTATTGCATTACTCCATTTTTCCATGAACTTAATACACTAGATGCATGCTGGATAGTGGTCGATCTGTGGAGTAACAGTAGTAGATGCAGGCAGGAGTCGGTCTACTAATCTCGGACGTGATGCCTACGTAATGATCATTGCTTGGATATCATCATAATTATTTGAAGTTCTATCAAGTGCCCCTGGGTCTTGGGCCCATCGCCCGTTGCACTCAGAGTCGTTGCGTGCAGGGTGGATACCAGCATCGCCTCGAATGGCCAGCATGATCCGACCGTCCCGCCATGCTGAACTGGACGTCTGACAAAGCTTCGGCTGATACTGCGATGTCGAGGCCCATATCTATTCTTGTGTGGTGGTTAGTGCGTAAAGGCCAGACGCCAACTCAGAACAAATACCCAAACCTGTTAGTGCATTGGGGGCTCGCGGATACGAGCACAGACTCAAGATAATGTGACCCCGTCGCCCTGCCTCGTGGACTTACGGCAAGGGCCCAGAATGCCCGGCCGTGCCACGTAGAAAACTTGCGGGTGCTCAACGGGCCTGCCCGACTTCCACATCAACTCGCGAGTACCCCTCAGGGCCGACCTGACTTCAACAATGGTCTCAAGTAAAAGTCAAGGTAACCATGTGTCCAAAACATCAAGGAATAAAACCCGAGGAATCACCCTCGAAGAATTCCACTCGATGTAATCATCAAGGTGAACGTAAGAGGAACCACCCTCGAGGTTCGCACTTGAGGGGTTGCACGACAGAGTCGTATCGGGAGTGGTCAAGGAGGAAATCACCCTCGATGACCGCAAACAAATAGCTACACTACAGAGATCTCATCAGGAGTGATGTATGAGGTTCCACCCTCGTCACTCGATGGTAACTCTGCACAATCGAGCAACAAAAGGGGCGTGATGTGATGTGAGGTGTCAAGCTCTGGTCGTCGATCACATTGATCGAGCCGTCGATGATGAAGCAAGGGCAACAAGGACAAGGTGGGGGTAACTGATGGATCACTAACCAACCTATACTAAGCAGTTTAGGATAAGCAGGTAAGTTACAAAGAGTGGGTTACAAAAGCAGACTATGCATCAGAATAGGACCAAACAAGAACAGTAGCAAAATCTAATGCAAGCATGAGAGAATGGAATGGACGATATCGGGATGATCAAAGGTGGGGCTTGCCTGGAAGCTCCGCTGAAAGGGAAGAAGGGTCGTCGTCGACATAGTTGATCACCGGGGCCTCAGCAGCAGTCTCGGGGTCTACGAGAGAGAAGAGGGAGGAGAAACAGTAAATACATAGCAAGCAAGTGCATAACAGGACAACAGGCAGAGCTAGACATGTTCTAACGCGGCACCACTCGATACAGGTGAAGGGGGAAAACATCCGGGAAAGTTTTCCCGAAGTTTGGCAATTTCGGACAGACGAACCGGAGGGGACGGTTGCAGATTCACTATGCTTGGGACGAGCGACAGACGAACGGGCTGCGTAATCGGATTTATCTTGTCGTTCTGAGTAACTTCCATGTAGAAAACTTTTTCATCCGAGTTACGGAATATTTTCTATGATTTTCTAAAGTTTTAACAATATTCTAAAATTATTAATCGAAAATAAAGATTAAAACGCTATGGGTACCCAGCCCTGTGTACGCATAAGTGTACACAGAGGATACATGTGGGCCAGGGGGACCCCGGTTGACCAGTCAACTTTTGACCCCACTTGTCATACACTGATTTGCTAACTACAAAATTAGCCTAGTTTAATTAACATACTAATTAAATCTTGGCAGTGGCCCATCTGGCCACTGGAGCGGGTGGTTAACGGGGCGGGCGTGGGTTGCCCGTTGGGACGTGACCCAAGCGCAGCGGACGGAGCCCCGGGGCGCCAGCCGGCTGGGGCCGCAGCTGACGGCGGCGACGAGCTACGCGGAGCGGGGTGGGGGAGTGGTCCGCGGCAACAGGGGAGGCCAGTAGGGCCGCTGGGGCATGCGACCGGGGCGGCATATGGACACGGCGAGGCGTGTTAGAAGGGAGAGAGGGATTGGTGGAATAGTCTGTTGTATTGCTTGAGCCTCGTGGGCATATATATAGGAGTACAATCACCGGTGTTGCCAGCACCGGGCACGCGTAGACGGACGAAGACGAAGTTGACGAAGCGCCGACCAGGCTTGCCAGGCCCGGGGACACGTCGTGGATGAAGGCACGCATTGGTGTTGCCAGCACCGGGCATGCGTAAACGAGGGACCTGCACGAGCTGTACGCCATGTCGGAGAAACTGCAGGGGCCAGCAGAGAAGAACTCAACGACGATTGCGGCGTCCATCGGCTCGGGGCCGATGTCACCAACGGTGGTCGGAGTAGACGAAGTGGTCGGGGTAGATAACGGCGACGCTAACGACGGGCTGGTGCTTGGACGAAGACGAAGGGGGTGGACGGGCGGCGGCGGCTACGGGGGTTGCGGCGGCAGCGGCCAAAGAAGAGCGGCGGCGGCGGCCAAAGAAGAGCGGCGGCGGCAGCCTGACAGCGGTGGCGGCGGCTAGGTTAGGAGTGCGGCGGCGGTGCTCGAAGTAGGCGAAGAACCCGGACAACGTGACAAAGACCGGCGCGGACAGTGGAGTTCCCGTGCCAAGGGAGACGGCGCGGCGCATACCACGGGAGGTTGACGCGCGGGGACGGTGGAGTGGACCGCGGGCCGCGGCGCTACGGCCCGAAGGGGCGACGCAGCGGGGGTAGGCGTGTCCGGGCGACGGCGGGTAGACCTCTGGCAGCGGCGGGGACAGCGGGCCGCAACGTTGCAGCCCAAAGGGGCGACACAACGACGGTTCGCGAGTCGGTGCAACCGCGGGGACGGCCTCGGGACGGCAGCGTGGACCGCGTGCCACGCTCGCTTCTGACCCGATGGGGCGGCGCAGCGCGGCGCGAGGGTCGATGCAGCCACAGGGCGACCTAGAGCGGACGCCTCGGGCGGCGGGGACCGCGGGCGCGCGCACTACGGGCTCGGCGAAGACGCGGCGCGGTGACACGGGTCGGTGCAGCCGGGAGAAGAACCACGGGGCGGCGGCGCTGCGGCCCAACGGGGCGACGCAGCGGCAGCCCGATGCTCGATCGATGGAGAGGCGCGCTGAACTCGGGGACGATCTTCACGGGACCTGCGAAGGCGCGCGTAACGGACGGGCCAGGTCGGTCGCGCGGCCTAGATGAGGCGGATCGCGGCGGCGAGCGGGTGATCAAGCCGATCGCGCGCGAGGTCGGGGACGCCGCTCGATGAAGGCATGGTGGCGGTGGAGTCCGAGATGAAGCCGGCGGTAGCGGGCGGCAAGGCGGCTATGATTGGCCACCGCATGGCGCGAGGCTGCCGGGTCGAGGTGATGCAGGAGTTCCGGTCGGAGCAGACGGTGACGGCCGGCGTAGATCGACGGGCGGGCCGTCGCGCGAACGGCGGTGGTGAAGGGCCCCCGCATGACGCGAGGCCGCCGGGTCGAGGAGACGGCGGGCCGACGTCTGACGATGCGCGAGGCCGCCGAGTCGGGGCGACCGGCGGGCAGACGCGCGGACGACGCGCAAGGCCGCCGGGTCGGTGAAGAAGGCAGCTAATCGCGCCGGTGTTGAAGTAGAGGCGCACGGGGTCGACGGTGGCGATGGGCGACGCAAATCGGATCACATAGACCGGAAAACCAAAAAGTTGACGCCGATCAAAGCGACCGGCAAGAGAGAGAAAAACCCGGATCAAAGGATCGGGAAAAAGACTCTCTAGGGCAGCCAGCCAACACGGCCGGCGGACGAACTCTAGGTACGGGCGGCGCGGCCCCCGGCGGCGGTCATGGAGGCCGACCGCCCAGGCGGCTTGGTCTTGAGCGGCGGCTACTAGGGTTTAGGATCGACTTGCGATAGATACCATGTTAGAAGGGAGAGAGGGATTGGTGGAATAGTCCGTTGTATTGCTTGAGCCTCGTGGGCATATATATAGGAGTATAATCATCTACTTGGAGTACAAGACAAGCCAGAACAAATCCTAGCCAGAACAAATCCTGAATGTTCCACGGTTAAATAGCACTTTGTAGTGAACCGAATTCTCTACTGATTAGAAATGTATTTTGTAAGCTAATCTGGAGAAGATCAATATAATTATCTAAGTTACTTGATATTTGCAACATCTAACTTGTTGAATACGTATGATTTCGCATTTGTTTTTTTACAGCTTCAGCCCTCCAAAGATTTCTTTCAAGCTCCGCCACTGTAGCTACCCACACAAAGTCTAGATGCCTTGCTAAGAAGAAAACATTCATCGAGGCTATGCACAATGTCGCCATCATCCACCAACTTTGATCTACCGACTCAGGCTTCCTCTTAAATTTTCGCCAAGGCAGCGATCACGGCGACAACTGTAACTAAATTGTACTCCCTTCATCTGAAAAATCTCGTCTCAAGCTTGTCCCTCAAATGGATGTATCTAGAGAGTACGATTAAAGAGCAAAATTCTCAATTGTAGGCTCAGTAGCATATCTTCTTTTGATCAGACGGTACATTTCTTCTCAATGTTTTTTTTAACCGGGCATTACCCCTTTCCATTACTGCAACATAACGGAAATACAACAGTCCAAGAAACGAGAAAAGGGGAAGCGAGTTCAACGCATCGTCGGGAAACCCACTGTAAGCACTCGCCATCGAGATTACTCACTGTGGGGCGAAAACCCGACGACACCATACATCTAAAGCTAGGAACCAGGGCCAACAACCCCAAAAGTCACAGCAAATAAGCTCACAACAGTCGAGCAGCATAAGTTCAAGCCCACGCAGGGGAGAGCAACTCAAACATCAAGCTAGACCACAAGGGAACATCTCCAGCAGGATCAACAGGTCGCCTCTTCGTGGTTTGCAGCACAGATCCTCATCATCATCGATGCATTCTCCTTCAGCATCTTCGCCCCGTCCCTCATGGCAACTGCATCCTCTTGCTTCATCATTCCTGCCCAGTAGCAAATTAAAGCACAAGCAGAGAAGATACATTCAAATGGGTTTGTAAGCGGTTTGAACTCAAAAGTAACCCTGTTACGACACGACCAGATTGCCCAGCACATAGCAGCAATCCCTGCCGTATAGAACTTTTCCCCTTCCATGGAAGAATGTATAACACCATGAATAAGCTTGCCAGATATTATCAGGGCCCAAATCAGTGCCAAACATACATGCCACTGCCCTCCAGGTTATCCTGGCAACAGGGCAAGCAAAGAACAGGTGTTGTGCGGTCTCTCTCCCTCCGCAAAAAGAACATTTTGGGTTCCCTTTCCAACCTCGGTGTTTCATCACATCCCTAGTCAGGACAGCATCCTGGAAAAGTTGCCACAAGATCCATCTATAATCGCACCCAGCAACATTCTTTTCCAGGAACGAATAAACAGATTTGGTGGTAAAAGAGGTTTTCCCACCCAAGCCCCATTTGATCACATCAGCAGCGTCTGAAACACATGCTTCTCTAGCCAATTTACCCACAACAACCCACTGGTCATTAAGCTCACTATTCAACCTTCTCCTAAAGAATGAGGAGGGATCAGCATTTAAGCATTTATCAACAGTGCACTCAGGATAATTGCAAATAGAGAAAAGACGAGAAAACTACTCAGCTAGAGGGATATTGTCCCCAATGGGATCAACCCACAGTCTGGCAATGTTTCCAGACTGCACAGTTACTCTCCTCCCTGCCATATAAAGATATTTCACCTTCATAATGGCTTTCTAGCATGGTGAGTCATTGCACTTCATTTTAATATCAGCCACAGTAGCCCTACTGAAGTACTTAGCTTTCACAATATCCTGCCAAAGTCCAGATTTAGTTTCTAACTTCCACCACCATTTAGTAAGCAGGCTGAGGTTCTGCTTATGTCGATCTTTCACACCCAGCCCCCCTTTATTCTTGGATCTACAAATTCTAGTCCACTTAACCAGGTAATATCGTTTTTTATTCTGGGTCACATGCTAGAAGAATCTCCTTCTACACTTGTCAATCCTGGCAAGTATAGTTTTGGATAAAAGGTACATGGACATATAATAAAAGGCAATGCTAGAGATATTAGCATTAAGCAGCGTTAAACGTCCCCCAGACGAGGCATTGCCCCCTAGGCTAGAGTCACACCTTTTAATGAATCTGGACTCTAAAAAGTCCCAGTCAGCTACTCACAAAGAGGAAAAGGTCACTGGCACCCCAAGATACTTCATGGGGAAGTGCCCTATTTGACAATCAAAAATATCAGCATATGCTTTAAGAATCTCATCATCCCCCCCTTCACACATGATCTCACTTTTCTGGAAATTGATTTTGAGCCCAGACATGAGCTCAAATATGTATAACAGCAATTTCATATTCACAGCTTTATCCAAATCATGGTCTATGAATAGGACTGTATCATCTGCATATTGCAGTATTGCCACTCCATTTTCAACAAGATCCGGAGCGAGTCCCACAACTAGATTATTTTTCTGCGCCTGCAGCACCATTTTACACAAGCACTCAGCAGCAATGTTAAAAAGGAAGGGCGACACAGGATCCCCCTGTCTAACCCCTTTAAAGCTCTTGAAATACGGCCCCATCACATTGTTCAACTTCACACTGACTGTGCCATCAACGAGGACACTTTTAATCCACCCACACCATGTGGGACCAAACCCTCTCATCTCAAGACATTCGAAAAGAAAGTCTCAGTTCACTTTGTCATAAGCTTTCTCGAAATCAAGCTTGATGACAATACCCACCTTCTTCTTGCTATAAGTATGATGCAGAATTTCGTGCAATGATAATACTCCATCCATGATGTTTCTATGCTTGATAAAGGCATTTTGATGCCTACTAAACAATTTATCAGCAAAAGGGGCCACCCTGTTATCAAGCACCTTAGTTATCAACTTGTAGGGACATCTCAGCAAGCAGATCGGCCTAAACTGCTGGATCTTATTGGCCCCATTGATTTTAGGCAGTAGAGTAATAATGCCATAATTCAGTCTACAAACGTCAAGCTCTCCTGCGTGGAAACCAGTAAACAATCTCATGATATCCTCCTTCACTATCTCCCAGCACTGCTGGTAAAATTCAGCGGGGATATTGTCCGGGCCAGGGGCCCTGTTGCTTTTCATGGAAAATAAGGCTCTCTTCACTTCTTCCTCCGTGAAAGGTCTATTAAGAATCTCATTGTCCAGCTCATCGAGCTTTTCCTCTACCCCCCAAATACCAGGGTCAAGATGGAACATGTTTCCCTGGGCCGGTCCAAAAAGATTTTTGTAAAAATCAGTGGCATGATCCAGCAGATTTTCAGTCCCCTCAATCACTACATCCCCCACATGAAGTGAATGTATAGTGTTTTTCCGCTTATTACCGTTAGCAATTTTTTGGTAATAAGCGGTGTTACGACCCCCCCCCCCCAAGCAGCCACCTCTCATTCGATTGCTGCAGCAGAAAAAGCTCCTCATTGACAAGAATTTCATTCATCTCCACAAGAGATCAGTCTTCCTACAAAACATCTCATGGTCTATAGTTCCTCCCTCTTCTGCTTTTTCAATGAGAGCAAGTTCTTCTCTTATCTATTGCTTCCTTTTCTTTTCATGACCAACTTGTTCGACCCCCAGCCTTTGAAAAACTTCTTAAATCTTTTTAATTTGATATTTAGTATATCAACAGGGTCGGTAGCATTCACATTCTGATTCCATATCTTGCTAACTAGAGGGATAAAGTCCTCAGATTTTAGCCAGCTCATTTCGAATCGGAACTCTCTTTTTTGTGGGGCTCTGATAACATGATTATCAGAGTACAATAAGAGAGCATTGTGATCAGACACCTCCCGAATGAGTTTCTTCATATTAACCATAGGAAACATCTCCTCCCATTCATTACTCATAAGTACACGATCCAATTTCTCCATGGTAGGATGAGCTTGGTTATTAGACCAAGTGTAAGTCCCCCCACTCATATAAATCTCACTCAAACACATAGTGTTGATGATCGAATTGAACAAGTCAGAATGTGTTGTTCGATGCCATCTTTTATTCTTCTCTCCACTGTGTCTGAGGATATTGAAATCTCCCCCAATCAACAAAGGTGTTTGAATATGGCAGCAGAAATCAGCCAAATCACTAAGAAAAACACTTTTATCCCCCTCATGGGCTGCTCCATAAACACTGCAAAGAGTCCAAATCTTCTTCATACTAATATCATAGAGAGATACCTGGAGAATGAACCTGCCTTTTCTCCAAGCAACTACTTCAAACTTATCCTTCCGAACCCCACACAGGATGCCTCCAGCCTTGCCAATTGAGGGGATCCATTCCCACTCAAACAAGTTGTATGGATCGAGCTTCCTAAAGTAGCTATCCAAAAAATTCTTCTTAAGTGTTTCTTGCAGACAAAGAAAGTCAAGGGAATGGTCCTTAATCATATGGGAAAGACAGGTTTTCATCCCTTTTTCCCTGCCCCCCTACAATTCCAAAATAGACCTATCATTTATGTCTTTTCCCTTTTCGCCCCCCTCTGGTGGCCCTGGTATTATGGACAGGGCTGCCAGCTTGCGTTTTTTCTACAGGGCTCATCTGACTCCTAGTGATGGGTCTGGAAATAGCCACTTTCACTTTAGGGCTTTTCCTTTTCCTAGACCGCACCAAGGTAAATTGCTCTTCCATGTCCTCATCCCCATCCCCCCAATCAGTAGTAACAGGGGTTTGGTTTCCCTTACCATTAGTAATATACATCATTTCTTCCTCTACCCTTACAGGTTGTCCCCTCTCTGATTTGGACATTCCCCCCCTGACTACTTCAAGTTCTCTAATAATATCCACATTAGAGAAGTTATTGTCAGGGAAAGCTACCCCCATTTTCACAGCACGAAACATAAGTTCAGGATTAGATAGTGCATCAAAGGAGTTATGATTAGCTGAATTACCTTCCAGATTTCTCTTCTTGGAAATGGCAATAGCTCTCTCTTGCATTCTTCCTTCCATATTCTGCAAGTTCCTCAAGCTAAACCTCTGAACCTCTTCAGATAAAAGGGGAGGGGTAGGAATCACCTCTCCCATATCCTCAGAGGGGGAGGCAGGGTATTGTACCAGGTATTCTGACTTCTCCAGCTTGGAAAGGTCCTCTCCTTCCATTTCCACCACCTGCTTATAGTCCATAGCCACATCCAAATGAGCTACATCATCATGAGACATAACAGCAACAGGTGAACATGTGCCAGCATTATTTTCTACCTGAATCTCATCAGCATTATGCTTGGTGTCAACAACACCTAGCATTGCCAGAGAGGCCCGCGCATTTTCTTTGTTGTAAGCCTCCACAGCCATGGTTTCAATTAGTAATGTGTTATCTTCTGACTCCTCTGACTCCGCACTTTCTTCCTCCTTTTCCTCGACAGGATCACCAACCCCATCATCACCATTCTTACTGCATCCAGCATTTTTTCCTTTGTGTCCAGACTTAGGATCATGCTTGCCCCATGTGGAAGTTCTCACAAAAGGGGATTTGTTAACATCTGCCTCCGTCTGCACATCCCTTTTTTCTCTTTCTGGGTCACGAACCAACACCTTCTCGATTTCATAGAAGAAATCAAAGAAGTGTGTGCCCAACACTGCCTCAGCAACCCCGGGGAGCTCGTCCACATTGCGACATCCCAGCCGGACCCTGACAAATTCAGGTTTGTGTAGGGTGGCCATGTCGATCTCGAGCGGGACACCCACCAGGGAAGAAACATAAGCAACATTTCTCTCATTTCTTCTTTCCAGAGGGATATTAGCAACTTTCACCCAAGCCATCTCCATAGTCCCTTTGGCCCCAATGTTGTCCGACCAAGGAACGATCTTAACTACCACACCACAGGATCTAAGGATCATCCTATCGTTATAACATGCTTTTTTCACATCCCTTTGATTAGGAAATCTCATCACATAGGTGTCAGGGCCAATGATACGGGCAGTGCAGTGCCATTTGGTCCCTATGTAATCAAAAAACGCTTCCTCAAGCTCCTTAACACTAGCAGTCCCCTCTATGACAGTAATCACTACGCTAGTAGATCTCTCCTTGAGTTGTTTAGCAGTGCATGAATCAGGAATGTAAAGGAATCCCTGCCCTTTGGCCTGGAAGGCACACATGGGAGCAATGCACTCCCAGGGCAGGAATGTAACGCAAAACAAAGCTAGATGACCCAATTTACTACATCTCACACAGAAAGCTTGCGCACAACTAGCAGGAGCATGACTAGTAGCCTTGCAAATAGGACATGGATCATAAGCCTTGGAAGGGGCACCTGATTGGTAGGGATCGCCCGAGGTGTGTTCTCTGGCATCTGCTTCTTCTTGAACGCGAGTGCAGCTTCAGATCTGGAGGTGTTAGGGTTATACTCAACAAGGCGGACACGGTGGGGGGAGGCCTTGAAGCGCAGCGCGGGCGAAGCGCAGGCCTTGGCGCTGGCGCTGCTAGGCGCGACCGGGCGGAGCAGGCAGGGCAAGCGGATAGCGGCAGCCGCAAGCAGCAGCTACGGCGAGCAGAATGACAGCGAAGCGCTTGGGGGACGTGGAAGGCGAGTCGATGGACAGGACACGGACGGGCATAGCAGAGAGAGCGGGCGCGCGTGTTCGAATGCGGTCGAGGCATCGCATCGAGCATTGCGAGTGGCTGGAGCGGGGAAGGTCCCGAGCGTCACCGGCGATGAGCACAAGCGGCGGCTGTGTTCAGGAAATGGCGAGGACGATGCTAGACGAAGCGAGGGAACGAACTGGAGGGTGCTGCGGGTTCCTACGGTGTCGAGGAGTGCGGCCGAGGAATCGATCGAGCACAACGTCGACCAAAATGACGGTGATGAGCGGCGCGGCGAGGACGACCTATGGCCATGGCAGCTAGCTGGGCTGCAGGGATGAAAGGGAGCAAGGGAGAGGGGGAGGATGTGTGGTGCTCACCGGGAGGGCGCACGAGGGCCCGGTGGTGGGTTTAGGAGCTGCAGTGGGTGCGAGCATCGGAGGAGAAAGACGGCGGTCGAAGGAGGAAGAAGGAGTCGTTGTGGTCGCAGCGGTGCTCCCCGGCTCCAGCGGAGGTCACCAGACGACGAGGCGGAGGCCGACGGATTCGATGGACTCGACGGAGAGGTGGGAGGAGGCCGGCGGCTATGCAAATGATGACGGCGCAACCATGGCAGCGCTCGGGCACCTGTCCAGATTGAGAATGGGAGCGAGGGGAGAGGAGAGCTGGAACTGGGGATCTAGGGTTCGTCGACGAGGCCGGGGCAGTCTTATACGCGCGGGGGAACGGCGGAGAGGCGCGGTGTCGGTGTCAAAACCGGCGGATCTCGGGTAGGGGGTCCCGAACTGTGCGTCTAGGCGGATGGTAACAGGAGACAAGGGACACGATGTTTTACCCAGGTTGGGCCCTCTTGATGGAGGTAAAACCCACGCCCCGCTTGATTAATATTGATGATGTGTATTACAAGAGTGGACCTACCACGAGATCAAGGAGGCTAAACCCTAGAAGCTAGCCTATGGTATGATTGTTGTAATGGATGTTGTCCCCACGGACTAAAACCCTCCGGTTTATATAGACACCGGAGAGGGCTAGGGTTACACAGAGTCGGTTACAATGGTAGGAGATCTACATATCCAGATCGCCAAGCTTGCCTTCCACGCCAAGGAAAGTCCCATCCGGACACGGACGGAGTCTTCAATCTTGTATCTTCAGTAGTCTTGGAGTCCGCGGACGATGATAGTCCGCTGTCGGACACCCCTAGTCCAGACTCCTCAAGAGCTCCCCGAACACGGCTTCAATGACAATTAGTCCAGTAGCAAGATAATGTTCGGCATTGCAAGGCGGGTTCCTCCTTTGAATAATCCATAGAAGATTGTGAACACCAGATAGTGTCCGCTCGCAAAATAAGTTCCACATTCCACCGTAGAGAGAATAATATGTGCACAAGTTCAATCTGCGACGATGACGCCACACCACTACCAAGCTTCTACTTGAATCGCTTTTTATTATACCACCTCAGTAGCGTTTAGCTTAAGCGGTTTTTGGCACGCCCTGGTCGAAGCAGATCGTGTTCCCCTTATTCCGGATTCACATCAATACAGACGGGTAACCCAACCGCCGCCATTGATGGTGGCTCTTGGGAGATAAGCGAGTTTTACCGGGCGGTGGGGACGATAGTCTTCGTCCGCCTATATATAAGGGTTTAAGGATCCGCCTTTTTACCACGCCTTCTTTCTCCTTTGCTTATCCATCTCACAAGACTCGAGCTCCAGCGCCCAAGTTCGCGCATCTCATCTCAACCTTCTCCGACCATGTCCGGAGCGGGAGGTAAATGGTTGGCCTCCACCGTTAAGGAGGAGCACATCGCCAAACTGCGCAGCACCGGATACCTTTCCGGCGACATCGCGCACCGGCTGCCCGACAAGGGGCAGCTCATCCCCACCCCCAGGCCCCATGAGAGGGTCGTATTTCTCCCCCACTTCCTCCACGGACTGGGCTTTCCTCTTCACCCCTTTGTCCGGGGGCTCATGTTCTACTACGGCCTGGATTTCCATGATCCGGCGCCAACTTCATCCTCAACATCTCGGCGTTTATCGTCAGGTGCGAGGCCTTCCTCTGCATCCAGCCCCACTCGCTTAGGCTCAAGACCTTCAATGTCAAGTCAAGGTAGTGAAGGGCACGCAGCGGAGGCGGAGGCGCCATGTTGGGCAAGATGCCCAACGCCCTCGGGTTCAAAGGGCCTTCGTGGAGTCCGTCAAGGGGTGTCGATCCGGGTGGTTCTACATCACCGAGCCGCGACCCTAAATGGGCGGCGGCCCCGAAGTTCAGATCTGGTATCCCCTGCAGCTCACCTCCGGAAAGAGAAGGGCTTGCTATGGGGTAGTTCAAAAGTCGACGGACTGCAAGCTCAGATCCGTAAGCCGGTGAACAAGAAGCTCAGCTTGTTAATGTGGTCCAAGTCATGCTCAGACGCCGGATTCTCCCATGCCAAGAAAGGGCATTCAACCTGTGGAGTTTGATCCGGCCTGACACAAAGCGCTGAGCGGGCTCTTCGACATGACGTACGAAGGCGCCTGGAGGGTGCTGTTTAAGGGCGCCGAAGCCCCCGCATCCGCGACGGAAGATCGCGGATTTCACTCGCAGCATCCAGCTAACGAGGTAAGTGATTCTACCCCTTTACGGGACACTTGTTGTTAATAGTTCGACCCTAAGCAGGTTTCAATCTCCCTTTTCCTTTGACAGGATTGGATGAAGAAGGCCGAGCAGCTCATCTGCCTGGCTCCCATGCCAGAAGACCCAGTGGACGCCCGTCTAGCGGGGCTGCTAGTTCCGGCACCGCACGTGGTGCAGGAGAAGAAGGCCAAGAAGGTGGCCACGGGTACTCGAAAGAGTTCCCATTTTCAGGTGTCTGACGACTCCGAGGCGAATTCCTCCCCCGAAGATGAGGAGGAGGAAGAAGACTCTCTCCCGAGGAGGAGAGAGAGGGAAGGCCTCCCAACCGGGAGGCCGAAGGGTCCAAGAGAGGAAGAACTATTCCCCCGGACGGCTCCGCCAACACCAATGTTGGCGATGAAGAGTGGCCCTCAAGGGCCAGGCCTCCGCGAGATCGTAAGTATCCGGATTCCTGAATGATTCATAATTTCTTTTCATGTCACATAGTGTCCTTCTAATGCCGCCATATTGCTCTGCAGTTCGGGCGACGATGATCTCCCCGCATCCTCGAGCGGGTCGTTGGCTCCGTCGGATGTGGATTCCATTCCGATCGCCTCCACCCTCGCGCGCCGAGGATGCCGACGTGGGATCCCGTGAGAGGACCCATCGGGAGGAGGCTCGAGGCGCCACAAGGCAGCCTCCGGACTTTTGCGCGGACTCCACACCGAACCCGCAGTGGTCCCGAGTCCGGCAGGCGGCCCCTTCGCAAGAAGGGCAAGACCGTGACACCGGTGGCCCCCGTCCAACCGGAGGCGCCGGACAACTTGTTGGAGGCTCTCAAAGGCGCTTCCATCGAGGAGGAACACCGCACTATCATGAGTGCGGTGATTCAGAAGGTTCAGCTTGCCAAGAGCGGGCTGACCGAAGCCTGCAGCAGCCTTCTAACAGGCTTTGAGGTAAGAAGTTAAAATTATGTAATGTAATACCAAGATAGACAGTAGCCTCGATGCTCGGTTCGGTGTTCGGAAAGAAAAGCCGACCGAGGATCTAAAAAGATGTACACAGGTTGCTAAAAATTATGTCAATATGGGTTTGCAGTTACTCTGCTGCTGACCTCTGCCAAGACCGACTGCATGGAGGTCGGTGTTTGAAGCAGACCTCGAGCGGTCCGAGCAAGAGCTCGGCCGTGCCAAGAAGCAGCTCGAGGACAAAGAAGGTGAGTAACACCACTTTGAATAGTTACCTTACAGAAAAGGATTTTAGGTTGCAATAAAAATAACAAGGATAACGTGGGTACTGCAGGGGCCACGAACAAGGTGGCAACCCTGAAGGAGACTGTGTTTGCGGCCGAACGTAGTGCGGCCGCAGAACGGGCAGAGCGAGAGAAACAGGAGGCTCGGGTGGCGGAAATGCGGCAAGAGTTCCAGGCTCTCATGGAAAAGCATGAGAGTTTAGAGCGTGACTCAAAGACTCGAGAGTCCGAGCTTGCCTCGGCTCTCGAAAGTGCCAAAGCCGCCAAGGCCGAGGCCCATAAGGCCCTTCAGGAGGTTGAGGATGTGAAGAAAATAGCGGCGGGTAAGGCATTTTTCATGCAAAGCAAGCATGTTAATGTAAACTACCTGACACTTACCCGAATTCGGAGCTCTCCAGGGGCGTTTGCAGATCTGCCTCGCAGTGTATCCGATGCCGCCACATTCTACCGTGGCGAGGAGGGGAGCTCAACGGAGAAGGTCTTCTGGTCTCAGTACGCTGAGGCAGGCCTTCCGGTGCCCCCTAGCGACCAGCTGAAGCAGCTGGTCGAGCTCCACAAGGTAGCCGAGCAGGCCATGAAGGGCCTCATAGTCCGGCTGTGGCCTGGAGAGGCCATGCCTGGGAGCTACTTCGGCCTCGTGCGGCGGCTGGTGGATGCGTGCCTTGTTGGAGGTCGTCAGCGCTCCTTTGCATTGAAGGTTCTCGTCGGGCCCTTGCCCGCGCAAAGGTGCACTAGGGCAGGCTGGATGCGAGAAGCTTATCATCGACGCGCCGCCTTGGGAAAGGAGTATCGTCGCCCGAGATGTACTATAAGACTGTCTGAAGGGTGCCCGCAAGATTGCGATGAGTGCCCCGAGATGTAATTATTGAGTAGACTCACTATGTATTATCCTGTGCTTGAAAACTTTGTTCATATGCACTAAGCAATGCTTGTTTGATTTAAAATATTACCTTCAGTGCAGCCGCTTATAAAATCGAGAGATGGCAAGTCGTCGGCTTCAAACCCCCAAGCCACGAGAGTTTGGGGTGTTCGGGATAAACTTGAGCACTCTTGTTCCCATTCTTGGGTCCATCTAGGGAGGCGCTCAACACAACGAACAAGGCAACCGGACTTATAATGCTTGAACACTCTCACTTAGCCATAGAATTCTATAATTTTAAATTTCGGTGAAGCCCCTAGTATTCGGAAGACCGAGTTGGGGGCGCTATCCACGCCTTGGCCGGACATTATCCGGTTCTTTGTTGACGCGGCATAAGTCTTTAAGGACTCGAAAAGACCTCTCGAACAGCGACCAGTCTCTCGGCTTATCATGACAGTCAGTTTTACTTTCTCCACTAAGGCGCGCCCAGCTCAACCAGGCGCTAATCGCAGTGGTTCTCCCAAAGGCCACCTTAGCCGGCGTGAGCGGAACATAAGGTACCAAAACGTGGGAGACGGGCAAACCCAACTATTGACCCAAGACATGATTCGAGCCGATTCATATAATGCTATAAGTTCGGGTGCCGACTTGTGAAAGTGTTCGGACTTATCACACCATAATGCGGGGAACATAAGCCCTGGTGTATTCGGCCGTACCAAAATATCTGGTGCAAGATGTCATTAGTGAACATATATGTAAAGTAATGCAATAACAGCAAAAAGTGCTGCATTATTTATTCAAGGGATTACGCTATGAGTGCGGAATGATACAAATAGTGCGGTAAGCAAGGGATTGGACTAATTAAACATGTCCCCCTCCAGGGGTGGGCTGCGGACTGGTGTATATAATCAAATTTTAATGGTCGTAATGGAGAACACCTGAGTGTTCGTCGCGGCCTTCTTCCCTCCCTGGCTGTTGCATCGTGAGTTCGGCGGGTTCACCGCCGGACAGGGCCTCTGGTGAACAGAGTCCTGTGTACACAAAGAAGGAACATAATAAAAAAGAGCGACACACTTGTGAGCCCCTGGTGTGGTCGAGCCGCACTCTGGGTCTGTTGTGGTCGTGCCCCTCACCCTAGGCCCATGGTATCTCCAGAGCGTAATGATGTACGCAGAGGGTTGGTCTTGCAATTATGCAAGGGCTGGGGTTGGGGCCGCATTGCTACGCATGCTCGGATCGTGCCAGGTGGTCTCGGTTGATGTTGCTTCGGGCGTGTTTGGCCGTATCCGGCCGTTTAACGGCCGGACTCGAAAATTGCCTTAGAAGGCTACTCTGTACTTCTGCCGCGAGAGTCGCTGTGTGTTCCTCCGTTCGGAGGGAGCGTTCCGTATTTTCGTTGACCGTGATGACTCCACGAGGGCCTGGCATCTTGAGCTTGAGGTATGCGTAATGTGGCACCGTGTTGAACTTTGCGAACGCGGTTCGTCCGAGCAGAGCATGATAGCCGCTACGGAACGGGACTATGTCGAAGATCAACTCCTCGCTCCCGAAATTGTCCGGGGATCCGAAGACCACTTCCAGTGTGAATGAGCCTGTACAATTGGCCTCAACACCTGGTATGACGCCTTTGAAGGTCGTCTTTGTAGGTTTAATCCTTGAGGGGTCTATGCCCATCTTGCGACTGTATCCCGATAAAGCAGGTTCAGCTCTGCCGCCGCCCATCGGGACTCTCGTGAGGTGAAATCCATCGACGATTGGGTCTAAAACCAATGCGGCAAATCCACCATGGCGGATACTGGTCGGATGGTCTCTTCGATCGAAAGTGATCGGGCAAGAGGACCATGGATTGAACTTAGGGGCGACTGGCTCCATCGCATATACGTCCCTTAGTGCACGCTTCCACTCCCCCTTGGGTATATGGGTTGCGTATATCATGTTTACCGTCCGCACTTGTGGGGGGAAACCCTTCTATCCTCTACTGTTCGGCGGTCGGGTCTCTTCCTCGTCATCGCTGTGCAGCCCCTTGTCATTGTTTTCGGCAATTAACTTGCCTGCCTGCTTGAGTACCCAACAATCTCTGTTGGTGTGGTTAGCTGGCTTTTCGGGGGTGCCATGTATCTGGCATGAGCGGTCGTGTATTCGGTCCAAATTGGACGGACCCATAGTGGTTCTTTTGAATGGCTTCTTCCGCTGACCGGGTTTAGAGCCTCGGAATCCGGCGTTGACTACCGTATCCTCCTTGTCGTCGCCATTAACGTGGCGTTTATTTTTGCTTCGACGCGACCTGCCACTGTGGTCCTTTGTGTCCGGACTACCAGCATTTTTGCTGAGGTTATTGCTGCGAGCTAGCCAGCTATCCTCTCCCGCACAGAAGCAGGTCATTAATGATGTGAGGGCTGCCATGGATTTCGGCTTTTCCTGTCCTAGGTGCCGGGCTAGCCACTCGTCGCGGATGTTATGTTTGTAGGCTGCGAGGGCCTCTGCATCCGGACAGTCGACGATTTGATTTTTCTTTGTTAAGAACCGTGTCCAGAATTGCCTGGCCGATTCGTCTGGCTGCTGGATTATGTGGCTTAGGTCATCGGCGTCTGGTGGCCGCACATATGTGCCCTGGAAGTTGTCGAGGAATGCGGCTTCCAGGTCCTCCCAACACCCAATTGACTCTGCGGGCAGGCTGTTAAGCCAATACCGAGCTGGTCCTTTAAGCTTGAGCGGGAGGTATTTGATGGCGTGGAGATCGTCGCCGCGGGCCATATGGATGTGAAGGAGATAATCTTCGATCCAAACCGCGGGGTCTGTCGTGCCATCGTAGGATTCAATGTTTACGGGTTTAAACCCTTCAGGGATTTGATGATCCATTACTTCGTCAGTGAAGCATAACGGGTGTGCGGCGCCTCTGTATTGAGCAATATCACGACGTAGCTCAAGGGAGCGTTGTCTGCTGTGTTCGGCCCGGCCGGGGTTGTTGTAACCGGCTCGACGGTATTCGTCGTGGGTCGTGGGGCGCCCACGTGATCCATATATAGATCTGGATTGCCTTGCTTTGTCCTCCAATATATCTCGCAAGTCCGGCGCGTTCCCTCTTGGCTTCGTACCTTTGGAGCGATGCCGGGGTACGGTCTTGGTGGAGGGCCTGGATGCCTCTCGCCGCGACCACGGGTGGTCGGTCGGCCGACAGCGCTGGTGATGAAGGTATGTATGCTTCCTCCTCTAATCAGGGGAGCAACTTGTGTTTTGGGTAGCTTTTGGAGGGGCATTCGAATTCATACTCTTCGGCCACGAGGACCTCGGTCCATCCGTCGGCCAGCAGGTCTTGATCAGCTTGAAGCTACTGCTGCTTTTTCTTTAGGCTATTTGCTGTGGCCATTAACTTGCGTTTGAAACGCTCTTGTTCGATGGGATCCTCGGGCACGACGAATTCGTCGTCGTCAAGGCTTGCCTCGTCTCGAGGGAGGCATGTAATTATCATCCTCGACCTCTTAAATCGCGCGCTCTCGCGAGGGCTTGCTTCGCATCCTCCTGCGCTGAATCTTCTTTGGAGGGATTGTCTTCGCACTTTCGGGGTGTTATTATCTCATGTGCGGAATCTCCATTCTTGCTATGGTGGGATTTAGAGCGGCGCCACGACGCGTCGGCGCTTGGGCTGTTTCTTTAAGGAATTGCTTCACGCTTCTTCGCCATCCCCATATTTTGGGGTGTCCACCATGTATATGTCATATGACGAGGTGGTCTTCGAGTGCCTCAGTAGGCGCTGGTTCTTGTTAAATCTCCGGCATCGTCGTCCATACCGTCGATGTCTTGAGTCATAGTCTAGCATGTCGGTTAGATCGTCGGCAGTGGCTACAAAGTGGGAGGTGGGTGGGCTTTGAATTTCTTCGTCGTCGCATCCCAACCATCCCGCCATAATCCGCCAGACTCTCCGGATAGCGAGAGATGCTTTAGCAATTTAGTATGTCGCCAAAGGGCGAGTCTTGAAAGATGTCCGCAGCGGTGAACTCCATGATCGGCGCCTAACTGATTCGATTAGCGAGGGGGCACAGGGGTTCGGAGTCCGGCAGGAGTCCGACACCTCGAGTCACGAGCTTTATAGGGACAAGGTCGGTGTTGGCTCCATCGCCATGAAGTTGCAGCCCGAGGCGGTGTCCAGCCACCGTCCTCGATCTAGGCGATCGGCTCCGGACTAAGGGCCGAGCGGATTCGTGTCTTGACCACCAAGGCACCGTCCGCGGCAGAGCTAAATCATGCCCATCGTGACAAGGCGGCATGCTCGGTGTGGCTCGAGTCCGTCAAGATCAAGTCCCGCGGATGTCGGCCGTGAGTTTAGGCTTCGAACGACGACAGCCGGGGCGAAGCTTTTGATCTGCTCGGATGGCCAAGTGAACTAGCCCGCGATGCGGCCGCCGAATACGAAGATCTGTCCGGGAGAAAAGTCTCACCCGACGGCGTTGTTGTTGATTGAAGAAGCCATCGAGCCTATCGGTGACAAATACGAGGAACTCTCAATGAAAGCACCAATGTCGGTGTCAAAATCGGCGGATCTCGGGTAGGGGTCCCGAATCGTGCGTCTAGGCGGATGGTAACAGGAGACAAGGGACACGATGTTTTACCTGTGTTGGGCCCTCTTGATGGAGGTAAAACCCTACGTCCTGCTTGATTAATATTGATGATGTGTATTACAAGAGTGGACCTACCACGAGATCAAGGAGGCTAAACCCTAGAAGCTAGCCTATGGTATGATTGTTGTAATGGATGTTGTCCTACGGACTAAAACCCTCCGGTTTATATAGACACCGGAGAGGGCTAGGGTTACATAGAGTCGGTTACAATGGTAGGAGATCTACATATCCGTATCGCCAAGCTTGCCTTCCACGCCCAGGAAAGTCCCATCCGGACACGGGACGGAGTCTTCAATCTTGTATCTTCGTAGTCTTGGAGTCCGGCGGACGATGATAGTCCGGCTGTCCGGACACCCCCTAGTCCAGGACTCCCTCACGCGGGATGGCCGCCACGGGACCAGTGGCGCCATGGGATGGCCGCCACGATGCCCCCTGCTTTTGTAGCGTGAGGAGGGAGAGGACTGGGGTGTGGGTTGGGCTTATTTTGTTGCTAGCTGGGACAAGGCCCAGTGGGACATGGGGTGGGCTGTAGGTTTAGGTCCATAGGGAAAAGATGGGGGGGCTTTCTCCTTTTCTATTTTGGTTTCAGTTTTGCATTTTCTTTTAGTACCAAAAGAGTTTTGTTTTGAACAAAACATGGCACATAAATCTAACACGATACCTTGAGATGGAATGAAATGTTTGGGGCCAAAAGGAGTTGCCTAACCATTTTTAGAAATTGAAAAGGCCAATTTAAAATGCTGCTGGACCACAAATTAATTTCCAGGGGCATTTTGGGAATTCAAAAGAGGTTGGTTCCAACATGAAAAATATCAAGGGATTATTTGCCACACTTTGAACATTTTAGTTTTGATATTTTTAAAACTTTAAACTTTGACTTTAATTTAAATTTGAATTTGGACCGGATTCGAACCAACGCGAGTTTAACAACAGTAATCATGATGATGTGGTATCATTAGCAAGGAATTACTGTAGCTTAATTATCCGGGCATCACAATTCTCCTCCACTACAAGAAATCTCGTCCCGAGATTTAAGAGGTGGAGTAAGGGGGGAAGACTTGAGGAGGACGGAGCTCAACACAAGATAGGTACCTGGCTGCTATCTCGGTGAACATGGCATAGAGGCATCTCTTGAGATGAAATTCAAGAAAATCATCGAGAGCAAGGTAAGGAGGAGCAATAAGAAGCTTCAACCGGGTAGGCAATCGCTCGTTGCCTGAATTAGAGGGTGAATGGGGTTTCGAGCAATGGGAATAAGTATGGCGTCTGGTACTAAAATAGATGAATAGGAAGGTGGCTCATGATTTACTTACGAAGCCAAGTACAAATAATATTTCGGAATCAAGGTTGTACACGAGAGTCAGGTTTCGATCTTGCGGAACTGTGGGTTATGGGCCCACCATGTGGGTTGAAAGCAGGAGGGTGCTAACATTTGCACGGCCATGATAGCAAGCAGGTCAGAGGATAGCCTGTCAATTATGTTGGCAACAATGTTGGTACCAAGGGTGAGGGACGAAGAGAACCATTTTCCTGCTCGTTAGGATGAGGCGGACCAATAGGCAAAGTTCTCGTCCATCGGTGGCTACCAGAATGTCATCAACAATAGTAACAAGGTCTTACTGACAGAGTTTGTACACCGAGGTGTTTACATAAGTAGGGAATTATCACTGCTTAGATATGTTAGGTTACAAGAAAGGTTAAACAGAACAATGGAAGGGAAAGTGTAGACTCGAATCAGTTATCAGTCTTCTCGAGTGTCCAACAACTCAGAATCTGTGGATAATTGGAATCAGCGAGAAATAATAGCTAATGAAGAACCCATAATAAGTTATATAGTTTCGTGATGTTCTCGAGATACCAGAGGGTAATACTCGAAGGTAGAACCGGATAGAGGTTGGACAGATGAAAAGATATGTAGAAGACAAGTACTTTAACTTGTCCGAGAAATGGGATCAAAGAAAAACAATATGGCCAGAACCATGGTTGCAAAGGACCAAACGTAGGTACTAGATGAACTTATCACAAGGGGATTATTATTATTACAAGAAGCTTCCATGATAAGTTACACATCAGGTCCATGGGCATGAACACAAAGGTTCAAGGTCGAATCCCACTTCTCTAATGCACAACTTTCCATTCACTTCTCGCATCCGAAGAAGTTGTAGCGTTGAAATTTTACTTGACGAAAAGCTAGTAGAGTATAACCCGCATAACTTTTGAGTTCACATGGATTTAGGGAAGACATAGGTTCAACCCATCGGGGCATGTTAGGAGCATACACCACAAACTTCAAGATTGACAATATCAAGCTCGGAAGTAGAGCATGGTTGAGGAAGCAAAGGATATAATTAACCAAAAGCATTATGTATCCGAGGAAGGGCTCACAAGTTTTTTGAATATGCAGGACACTGTCGAATAAAACTCAACAAAGGATTTGGTGGTTCACATGGGATCTAATGTGAGCATCGGTACTCAACCATACGAAGAAAGAATGCAAGGATATCAGATTATAGAAACAATTGACTAATTCTAAGCTTGAATGCAATGGGGATTATGATTTCCAAAGCAGGGGATCAGAAGAAGAGGCTCTGATCAAAGACAAGTAAGTTGAATAGACATAAATCGACAATCAATCAAGGTTTGGTTTGTCGAACACTAGCTCATGTCCGGGGTGACGTCTGAGCCGAAGGGAAGAATTCTAATTAGGATTGATGATCACGAGCATTTACAAACATATTGAATCAAATGATCGAAATTACGATAAAAAAAGATGCTAATGAATATTGCTAGACATATGAATGTAACCATAATACAAGCAGATAAGGAGGAACAAGAGTAATAGGCTACTGAGGAGTTTCGGAAGATCGAATAGCATTCCAAATAATTTTGTGAAACACATGAACAATTGTGGAGAATGGATACTCGGCAAGCGTGAGTAATTATCCTTAGGGGTATTCATGCAGCAAGGAACTGTAGGGCAGTAAGCATAAATGATTCTCAGAACATTAGAGATTATTTCAGGACATCTTGTAATAACAAGAGCAACTGGGGATGAAGCTATGAACGACAATGTAGGTAGTTACCCATAAGGATTTATGGGTGGTAGGGATCATAACGGCGAAGGGTACAAGGGTCTCAGAAAAACATTCAAGAGTATCGTCAGAATCTTCTGGTGAACCAAGCAATCATCTGGAGTGAGGGGCTCTCCGGAAGAAAGTATTTACGAGAACCTAGATTAGAGTTAGCAAAACCATTTAACCCGAATAGAAGAGAGATAAGAATCCCAGAGTACAGACGAGGAGTAAAAGATCCTAATACCACCCAATGGCGACATGGACCCGTAAGCCACACAGCCATGTTAGTAAAAGTTTTTCAGTGACTAGACTCAACTTCGACCAAGGAGTTGGAAAGGGGGTTCCTACAGGCAGTCGGCTCTGATACCAACTTGTGACGCCCCCGATTCGACTGTACACTAATCATACACGCAAATGTGTACGATCGAGATCAGGGACTCACGGGAAGATATCACAACACAACTCTAGACACAAATCAGAAATAATACATGCTTTATATTACAAGCCAGTGGGCTCGAGGGCTCGAATACACAGCTTGATACACAAGAGTCAGCGAAAGCAACAATTTCTGAGTACTGACATAAGTTAAACAAGGATGCCTGAAGAAGGCTACCACAAAACCAACACGATCGAAGAGGCAAGGCCTCCTGCCTGGGACCTCCTAACTACTCCTGGTCTTTGGCGGACTCCATGTAGTAGTATCCGTTGGCGGTGGCATCTGGCTCCAGGTATCCACCAACTTGTTGGAACAACCGGAAAGAAAGGAAGAAAGGGGAAAAAGGGGTAGCAAAGCAACCATGAGTACTCATCATAAGTACTCGCAAGCATCAGATCTATACTAAGTATGCATTGGTATCAAATGGAAGGGTTGTATCTGCGGACTGAACTATAGAATGCAAGAATAGAGGGAAGGCCTAGCCTATCGAAGACCAGAATCTGCAAGCAGCTCCAAGCATCTTGCAGCATGTAGAAGTGTAAAGAATAGCAGTTCATATTTAACAAGCATGTTGTAGCATGAACACCCAGAGATCCTTCCTCGACTCCCAGCGAGAAAGCAATCTCAAAGTCACATATCCATCACATATCTCAAGTAACCATTTCTAGTTATATAAGATCAGGATACAAGTCTGAACGTCCATTATCATGGACACGGTATTCGAATATATAACTTCCCTGCAGGGGTGCACCACATTACCCAACACGCTTGATTACTCTGGCCGGACACACCTTTCTGGGGTCAATGCCCAACCTCGAAAGATCAACACGTTTCTGCCCTACCTACGCTCAGTAGAGAGGTCCCCGCCAATCTACATCCTAAGTGCCCCGGGGTCTTGGGCCCATCGCCCATTGCACTCCGGGTCATTGCGCGCAGGGTGGATACCAGCACCGCCTCGGATGGCCAGCATGATCCGACCGTGCCGCCATGCTGAACTGGACGTCTGACAATGCTTCGGCTGATACTACGACGTCGAGGCCCATATCTATTCTCGTGTGGTGGTTATCGCGTAAAGGCAGAGGCCAACTCAGAACAAATACCCAAACCTGTTAGTGCATTGGGGGCTCGCGGAGACGAGCAGAGACTCACGATACTGTGACCCTGTCGCCCCATCTCGTGGACTTACGGCAAGGGCGCAGAATGCCCGGCCGTGCCACGTAGAAAACTCGCGGGTGCTCAACGGGCCCGCCCGAATTTCACATCAACTCGCGGGTACCCCTGAGAGCCGACCAAACTTCAACAATGGTCTCAAGTAAAGTCAAGGTAACCGTTTGTCCAAAACATCAAGGAAGAAAACCCGAGGAATCACCCTCAGAGAATTCCACTCGATGTAATCGTCAAGGTGAACGTAAGAGGAACCACCCTCAAGGTTCACACTTGAGGGGTTGCATGACAGAGTCGTATCGGAGTGGCAAGGAGGAAATCACCCTCGATGACCATAACCGAATAGCTACACAACAGAGATCTCATCAGGAGTGATGTATGAGGTTCCACCCTCATCACTCGATGGTAACTCTGCAGAGTCGAGCAACAAAAGGGGCGTGATGTGATGTGAGGTGTCAGGCTCTAGTCGTCGATCATGTTGATCGAGTCGTCGATGATGAAGCAGGGGCAACAAGGACAAGGTGGGGGTCACTGATGGATCACTAACCAACCTATACTAAGCAGTTTAGGATAAGCAGGTAAGGTACAAAGAGCAGGTTACAAAAGCAGGCTATGCATCAGAATAGGAGCGAACAATGATAGTAGCAAAATCTAATGCAAGCATGAGAGATTGGAATGGACGATATCGGGATGATCCAAGGGGGGCTTGCCTTGAAGCTCCGCTGAAAGGGAAGAAGGGTCGTCGTCGATGTAGTCGATCACCGGGGCCTCAGCAGCGGTCTCGGGGTCTACCGGAGAGAAGAGGTGGAAGAAACAGTAAATACATAGCAAGCAAGTGCATAACAGGACAACAGGCAGAACTTGCCGTGTTTTAACACGGCACTACTCGATACAGGTGAAGGGGGGAAACATCCAAGAAAGTTTTCCCGAAGTTTGGCAATTTCGGACAAACGAACCGAAGGGGACGGTTGCAGATTCGCTATGCTAAGGGTGCGTGACAGATGAACGGGCTGCATATTCGGATTCGTCTCGTCGTTCTGAGTAACTTTCATGTAGAAAACTTTTTCATCCGAGTTACAGATTAGTTTCTATGATTTTCTAAAGTTTTAACAATATTCTAACATTATTATATCAAAAATAAAGATTAAAATGCTATGGGTACCTAGCCCTGTGTACACAGAGGATACATGTGGGCCACGGGGACCCCGGTTGACCAATCAACCTTTGACTGCTCAACAGGGGGACGGGGCCCACTTGTCATACACTGATTTGGTAACAACAAAATTAACCTAGTATAATTAGCATACTAATTAATTTTAATTTTAAACCAGATTAATTAATTTAATTATTTATTTATTTTTAAAACTTTCTTTCTTAAACACCTATATTTTTTAAAAAAAGGGGGTTGTGGGGCCCCGTTGGCAGTGGCCCATCTGGCCACTGGAGCGGGTGGTTAACGGGGCGGGCGTGGGTTGCCCGTCGGGGCGTGACCCAGGCGCAGCGGACGGAGCCCCGGGGCGTCGGCCGGCCGGGACCGCGGCTGATGGTGGCGACGAGCTACGCGGAGCGGGGCGGGGGAGTGGTCCGCGGCGACAGGGAAGGCCAGTAGGGCCGTGGGGGCACGCGGCCAGGGCGGCATATGGCCACGGCGAGGCGGACGCGATGGGGGAGGCGCGGGCGAGCGCAGGCGCGGCTAGGCGCGGTCAGGCGGAGCAGGCAGGGCGAGCGGACAGCGGTAGCCGCAAGCAGCAGCTACGGCGAGCAGAGCGACAGTGAAGCGCTTGGGGGAGGTGGCAGGCGAGGCGACGGACAGGACGCGGACGGCGGCGGATCCGGTGATGCGGGGCAAAGCAGAGAGGCGGGTGCGCGCGTTCGAATGCGATCGAGGCGTCGCGTCGAGCGTTGCAAGTGGCTAGAGCGGGGAAGGTCCCAAGCATCATCGGTGATGAGCACAAGTGGCGGCTGTGTTCGGGCAATGGCGAGGACGATGCTAGACGAAGCGAGGGAACGAACTGGAGGGTGCTGCGGGTTCCTACGGTGTCTAGGAGTGCGGCCGAGGACTCGCTCGAGCACAACGTTGACCAAAATGACGGTGACGAGCGGTGCGGCGAGGACAACCTACGGCCATGGCAGCTAGTTGGGCCACGGGGATGAAAGGGAGCAGGGGAGAGGGGGGATGTGCGGTGCTCATCGGGAGGGTGCACGAGGGCCCGGCGGTGGGTTTAGGAGCTGCAGTGGGCGTCGATGTCGGAGGAGAAGGACGACGGTCGGAGGAGGGAGACAGAGTCGTTGTGTTTGCAGCGGTTCTCCCCGGCTCTAGCGGAGGGCACCAGACGACGAGGCGGAGGCCGACAGGGCCTGTGGACTCGACGGAGAGGCGAGAGGAGGCCAGCGGCTACGCGAATGATGACGGCGTAGCTCGGGCGCCTGTACAGATCGAGAATGGGAGCAAGGGGAGAATAGAGGGTGAACTGGGGATCTAGGGTTCGTCGACGAGGCCGCGGCGGTCTTATACGCGCGGGGGAACAGCGGAGAGGCGCGGGATGGCCGCCACAGGACCAGTGGCGCCATGGGATGGCCGCCACGATGCCCCCTGCTTCTGTAGCGTGAGGAGGGAGAGGACTGGGGTGTGGGTTGGGCTTATTTTGTTGCTAGCTGGGTAAAGGCCCAGTGGGACATGGGGTAGGCTGTAGGTTTAGGTCCATAGGGAAAAGATGGGGGGCCCTTTCTCCTTTTCTGTTTTGGTTTCAGTTTTGCATTTTATTTTAGTACCAAAAGAGTTTTGTTTTAAACAAAACTTGGCACATAAATCTAACACAATACCTTGAGATGGAATAAAAAATTTGGGGCCAAAAGGAGTTGCCTAACCATTTTTAGAAATTGGAAAGACTAATTTTAAATGTTGCTTGACCACAAATTAATTCCCAGGGGCATTTTGGGAATTCAAAATAGGTTGGTTCCAACATGAAAAATATCAAGGGATTATTTACCACACTTTGAACATTTTAGTTTTGACATTTTTAAAACTTTAAACTTTGACTTCAATTTAAATTTCAATTTGGACCGGATTCGAACCAACGCGAGTTTAACAACAGTAATCATGATGACGTGGCATCATTAGCAAGGAATTACTGTAGCTTAATTATCCGGGCATCACATGAGAGAATCGGGCCAAAACCAAGCGGGCACGTTAGAGTGAAAGAGTAACGTGTGAATGCAGTCATTAAGAGTGCGGAGAATGCGCTCGGCATGGCCGTTCTGCTGTGAAGTGTAAGGACAAGTTAGATGAAAGGTGGTGCTATGAGAGGCGAGAAGTGTGCAAAGAGTGACGTTGTCAAACTCTTTTTCGTTCTCAGTCTGGAGTGCAAGTATGGGGCGATCGAACTGGGTGGTGACATAGGAATAAAAGGCGGTGAGTGTGGCTAAAGCATCGCATTTACGACGAAGAGGAAAATTCCACACATGATGAGAATAATCATCTAAAATCACCAAGTAGTATAGATAGCCCGTGTTACTTGATACATCTCCAACATATCTATAATTTATGAAGTATTCATGCCAACATATTATCATTCTTGAATGTTTTACAATCATTTTATAGCAACTTTATATCATTTTTTGGGAATAACCTATTGACCCAGTGCCAAGTACCAGTTGCTGTTTTTTCCTTGCTTTTTACATCGCAGGAAATCAATATCGAATGGAGTCCAAACGCAACAAAACTTTACGGAGATTTCTTTTGGACCAGAAGGAACCCATTGGGCCAGAGCTGCACCTGGGGGTGCCCCGAGGGGGGCACAACCCACCAAGGCGCGCCAGGCCCCCCTAGCGTGTCCAGGTGGGTTGTGCCCACTTCGGTGGCCTCCCGCACCTCCTCTTTGCACTATAAATTCCCAGACATTCCGAAACCCTTCGGGGTTAATCTAGATCGGAAGTTCCGCCGCCGCAAGCCTTTGTAGCCACTGAAAACCAATCGGGAGCCCGTTCCGGCACCATGCCGGAGGGGGGAATCATCTCCGGTGGCCATCTTCATCGTCCCGGCAGCCACCATGATGAGGAGGGAGTAGTCCACCCTCGGGGCTGAGGGTTTGTACCAGTAGCTATGTGTTTAATCTCTCTCTCTCTCGTGATCTATATCATGGGCTTTGTTAATATATTCGGCTCATATGATGTTTCTCCCCTCTATACTCTTGTTGTGATGAATTGAATCTTTACCCTTTGAAGTTTTGTCATGTCGGATTGAATATTCAGAGATGAGAACACATGATGTGTGTCTTGCGGTATGAATACTTGGGGTGACATTGGGGTATCTTATTGATTCACTTGATATATGTTATGGCATTCAATTTGCGGATTCCCGCGGTGATATTGGGGTAATCTTTGCATAGTGGTTGATGCACGTTTTTATTATCTTTTCTCCGATAGAAACTTTGGGGTCCCCTTGTAGTTCTTTGTGTGGATTGAGTATTATGAATATGAATTTGCTTTGGTGTTATTTTAGTAAGAACCTTTGATTAGATAGATCGGAAAAAATAGCTTGCGTTATTTTAGTACAAACACTAGGACAGATCAAACGGAAAGAATAGCTCTGAGGTGGTTTCATACCGTACAAACAATTTCTATCTTTTGTTCTCCGCTAATAGGAACTCGGGAGTGGTTCTTTATTGCACTTTGAGGGATAACCATATGATCCAACTATGTTAGCATTGTTGAGGGGTTGCACTAGTGAAAGTACGGACCCTAGGCCTCCTTTTTAAGCATTGCAACACTGTTTTTGTGCCCGTTACTACTTGCTACCTTGCTGTTTTTATTTATTCAGATTATAAAAATATATTTCTACCATCCATATTACACTTTTATCACCATCTCTTCGCCGAACTAGTGCACCTATACAATTTGTCATTGTATTGGGTGTGTTGGGGACACAAGAGATTTCTTGTATTTGGTTGCAGGGTCGTTTGAGAGAGACCATCTTCATCCTACACCTCTCACGGATTGATAAACCATAGATCATCCACTTGAGGGAAAATTGTTACTGTCCTACATAACTCTGTGCTTGGAGGCCCAACTCGTGTCTACAAGAATAAAGTTGCGTAGTAGACACCAAGCTCTTTTATGGCGCCGTTGCCGGGGAGGTGAGTGCTTGAAGGTATATCTTTAGATCTTGCAATTGAACCTTTTAGTTTCTTGTTTTATCACTAGTTTGGTTTATAAAAAGAAAACTACAAAAAATGGAATTGAGGTTGCATCATATTATTGATCATCTTTACAATATCTTTCTTGAAAATGATGGTTCAGAAAATTGTGCTCAATTGTTAGAAGAAGAAGTCAATAAAATGTTCGGCACAAAATATTTGAATGATGAGCATGATTGCAATATTGCTAGTATGAATTCTTTGAATATTCATGATGCTAATGATATGCAAAGCCATAACTTGGGGATGCTATATTTGATGAAGATGATATTTTTAGTCCCCCAAGTTTTGATGAGAAAATTTATTATGATGATTGCACACCTCCTATTTATGATGATTATATTGATGAAAGTGGATTCGGAGATGTCATGACTTTATTTGGTGATGAATCCACTATTTTGGAAGAGGTTGCAATTGATTATGACAACAAAGTTGCTATCTATGATGATTATGGCGATGACATGTATGCTATATTGAATAATGATAACCATGAAACTTGTCATCATGATTTTAATTTTCAATCACATGATAGTTATTTTGTGGAGTTTGCTCCCACTATTATTCATGAGAATAAATTTTCTTATGTGGAGAGTAATAAAATTTCTATGCTTATGCATCATGAAAAGAGTGCTGTATGTGATAGTTATATTGTTGAATCCATTCATGATGCCTCTGAAAATTATTACGAGAGAGGAACTTATGTCCTTATATATCTCAATAATATCAAGTTTCCCCTCTATGTGTTGATTATTTTGAAGTTACACTTGTTTTGCCTTCCTATGCTAGTTGATTCTTGTTCTCATAAGTTGATTTCTCACAAAATCCCTATGCATAGGAAGTGGGTTAGACCTAAATGTGCTAGTCATATGCTTCATGATGCTCTCTTCATGTTTCAATTCTTATCTTTTATGCGAGCATCATTGAAATCATCATGTCTAGCTAAAAGGCATTAAAGAAAAGCGTTTGTTGGGAGGCAACCCAACACTTTAACTACTGTTTTTGTGTGTTCACATGATTATGCTACTGTATTAATCATCTTTGATTGCTTTTGTTTCAATAAAGTACCAAGTAAAGCCTTTGGGATCATATTGGGTGATAGTTCACTTGATCTTGCGGAAAATAGAAACTTTTGCGCTCATAGAAATAATTCTCATTTTTAACAGAAGAGTGCTTTTGAGTTTATTATTTTTGCATAATTTTAATATACAAATTTCTAACGTGTTCCTAATTTTTAAGAACTTTTGGAGTAGCAGAAGTATGGTTTGAGTACAGATTACTACAGACTGTTCTTGTTTTTGACAGATTCTGTTTTCAATGCACAGTTTGCTTGTCTTCTAGTTTCTATGGCTTATATTGCTCAATATAAATTGTAGAAATGATATGCTACAGTAGGCTTTGTGTGAGAAAAAATATGAACCTTGTCTTTGACAGTACCAAAAGTGGAATGGTTTGCTCTTTATCATACTAACCTATCTCACAAAGTTCTGTTAAGTTCTGTGTGATTGAATTTTTCAAGTTTTGGGTGAGATGTCGATATGAGGAGAATAAGGAGTGACAAGACCCTAAGCTTGGGGATGCCCAAGGCACCCCCAAGGTAATATCCAAGGAAGATCCAAGCAACTAAGCTTGGGGATGCCCCTGAAGGCCCCCTCTTTCGTCTCCAACAATATCGGTAACCTCACTTGGAGCTATGTTTTCATTCATCACATGATATGTGTTTTGCTTGGAGCGTCAATTTATTTTGTTATAATTTGAATGATGTTATTTATAATAATGTTTTGCATCTTTTATTTCAATAAAGGTGGCATTGATAGCCTTTGCCATGCTTATTTTACAAGTATACATGTTGTTGTTTGAAAACAGAAAGTTTACCGTTGTTGCAAAAATTCCCTAGAAAAGTCAGTATGTGATAAAACGTTGTAACTTTTTGCATATTAAGCTCTGATAAATTTTCTACAGTGTGGCAAATTTTCATAATGTTTGGAGTTGAATAAGTATTGATACTCTTGCATTCTTTACAGACTGTACTGTTTTGGCAGATTGCTGTTATGTTTGCATTGTTTGCATATGTTTGCTTGTTTAATGATTCTATTTGAGAATAGGAGTATTAAATATGCAGAGGCATTTAGTATTCAATGTTGATTAATAATTTTAGTGATTTGCTACAGTAGAGAATGATAAGGTTTTTGCATTGGTTTAAACTAACTTATCTAACGAGTTCTTTTTGAGTTTCGTGTGGTTGAGGCTTTAGAGATTTAGGAAAACCGTGATATGAGAAGAATTAAGGGGACACAAAATCTCAAGCTTGGGGATGCCCAACGCATCCCAAGATAATATTTCAAGAAGTCTCAAGCATCTAAGCTTGGGGATGCCCCGGTAGGCATCCCACCTTTCTTCTTCCACAATTATCGGTTAGTATCAGTTGAGCCTAAGTTTTTGCTTCTTCACATGATGTGTGCTATTCTTAGAATGTCATTTTATTTTGTTTTTGCTTGCTTTTTTAATAAAATATTTAGATCTGAAAGTTCTTAATAAGAGAGTGTCCTCAAATACCTACCCATTTACATAACTACTCGCTTGATCTTCACTTATATCTTTTTGGAGTAGCTTGTCTTTTACTCTTGTGCTTCACTTATATCCTATGAGTAAATTGTTGAATAAATTGAATGTCATGAAGTTGAAATCATATCATGCCTAGTGATAGATTCACATTGGGTTTAGAAAGTGAAATCTTTTGAGGCTTGACAATCACAATATTGGTCATACAAGCAATTCACGAATAATTAGTATAAGGAAGAGAACTTTCACATGCAAATACACTATCATCGAAATCTTTTGTGATTCTGAGCCCCCATCAAAATATTATATGCCAAAATTGTTGACGTTGGACAAGGAAGACAACATAATGGTTTATGTTTGTTCATATTCACATAGAAGTCATATTGTCATAGATCCTTCAACATCTGGTGCTTGCCCCCCCCCCCATCTTTGCTAGCCAAAAATTCCGCACCAAGTATAGATACTACTTGTGCATCCAAAAACCCTTGAACCCAAATCTTATTTTCAAGAGTCCACCATACCTACCTAAGGATTGAGCAAGATCCTTAAAGTAAGTTGTCATCAGTGCAATAAGGCAATAAAAATTGCTTATAAAAGTGTAAGATCATTTAGTGTAAGAGAAAATTGAGCATTGTATGAACTTGTGATGGTAAAGCAATAAAAGCGACAGACTGCATAATGAAGGTTGCTATCACAAGGGGAAATATAACGTGACGTTCTTTTACACTGAGGGATTGAGCATACAAACAAATAAGTGCATGGCAGCCTCTGCTTCCCTCTGCAAAGGGCCTATCTTTTACTTTTCAGTATTTACTTTTATGCAGAGAGTCAAAGTTTTTCTCTTTGTTCCTTTTTATTTTTCTCCTTTGGCAAGCATCATGTGGTGAGGAAAGATCTAAGCACACATGTCCAGTTGCATATGGGTGGCATGAGTTATTATTGTTGACATCACTCTCGAGGTGAATACATTGGGAGGCAAAACAATAAGCCCCTATCTTTCTATGTGTCTGGTTGAAACGTTTTGCTCATGTGTACGCGGTGAGTGTTAGCAATCATAGAAGATTATATGATGGTTAAGTATGTGGAGCTCTTACTTAAACTCTGTTGAATAAGTTGAATTGCAATTGTTTGGTGGCTAAGAACATAGGTTTCTGGGTTTCAAGAGAATTCATTGTTTGCACCTTAACATGTGAATTGGTTGCCACTATAACATGAGAAGTTTTATAACAAAGAATTGTTGTTATGATGCTAGGAAAAGTGATTGAATTATCATTGATCAAATTTGTGCACTTTGCTAGCATTCACACTTCATAAATTATTAATTTTTATCATTTACCTACTCGAGGACGAGTAGGAATTAAGCTTGGGGAATCATCTCCGGTGGCCATCTTCATCATCCCGGCGGCCACCGCAATGAGGAGAGAGTAGTCCACCCTCGGGGTTGAGGGTTTGTACCAATAGCTATGTGTTTAATCTCTCTCTGTCGTGATCTATATCATGGGCTTTGTTAATATAGTCGGATCATATGATGTTTCTCCCCTCTATACTCTTGTTGTGATGAATTGAATCTTTACCCTTTGAAGTTTTGTCATGTCGGATTGAATATTCAGAGATGAGAACACATGATGTCTGTCTTGCGGTACGAATACTTGAGGTGACATTGGGGTATCTTATTGATTCACTTGATATATGTTATGGCATTCAACTTTCGGATTCTCGCGGTGATATGGGGGTAATCTTTGCATAGGGGTTGATGCACGTTTTTATTATCTTTTATCCAATAGAAACTTTGGGGTCCCCTTGTAGTTCATTGTGTGGATTGAGTATTATGAATATGAATTTGCTTTGGTGTTATTTTAGTACGAACTCTTGATTAGATCGATTGGAAAGAATAGCTTGCATTATTTTAGTACGAACTCTAGGATAGATCGGACGAAAAGAATAGCTTTGAGGTGGTTTCGTACCCTACAAACAATTTCTATATTTTGTTCTCCGCTAATAGGAACTCGGGAGTGGTTCTTTATTGCACTTTGAGGGATAATCATATGACCCAACTATGTTAGCATTGTTGAGGGGTTTCACTAGTGAAATTACGGACCCTAGGCCTCCTTTTTAAGCATTGCAACACCATTTTTGTGCCCGTTTACTATTTGCTACCTTGCTATTTTTATTTATTTAGATTATAAAAATATATTTCTACCATCCATATTACACTATTATCACCATCTCTTCGCCGAACTAGTGCACCTATACAATTTGCCATTGTATTGGGTGTGTTGGGGACACAAGAGATTTCTTGTATTTGGTTGCAGGGTCTTTTGAGAGAGACCATCTTCATCCTACACCTCTCACGGATTGATAAACCTTAGGTCATCCACTTGAGGGAAAATTGCTATTGTCCTACAAAACTCTGCGCTTGGAGGCCCAACACGTGTCCACAAGAATAAAGTTGCGTAGTAGACATCATTACTCGCAACGGGAGACGTCCAAACATCGCTATGAATTAATTGAAACGGAAAAGTGGAAACTGAAGTAAACGTACTAATGGGAAGACAAACATGCTTGCCCAAGCGACAAGCCTCACAAGTATGCTCGTCGAGCTTATTACATGAGAAAGAAAAACTCCTAAGGATCTGACACAAAACGGCGGGGTTGGGGTGGCCCAAGCGAGCATGCCAAAGGTCGACGCCGGCGGCGAGGGCGACGGGTGTGGAGGTGGAGGCGCCGGCGTGCACGGGATAAAGCTCATCAGTGCTATCACATCGGTGAAGCACCATCTGGGTACAGGTGTCCTTCACAGAAAAACCAACACCGTCAAATTCAATAGTAAGTGGATTCTCATGAGTAAGACGACAAACGAAAACTAAACTAGTGACTAAGTCAGGTGAGACAAGGACATTAGACATAGTGATAGGTGTGGAACTAGAAGGAAAACTAGTGCTACTGACATGAGTGATAGACAAAGAGGAACCATTGCCAACGGTGATACGAGTGGATGTGTTAACTGGAGTGGAAGAGGATAGGTTACCGAGATGAGCTGTCATGTGCGCAGTAGCACCCGGGTCCATGTACCGGTCGCCTCCACCGCCATAGTTACTCGGTGATGGCGTCGAGTGTAGGGCGGACAGGAGTGCGGGGTCCCACGGTGCAGGTACCGGTGGCGGCGGCTGACCTCCATAGGGCGGCGCCTGGGCAGGCACGCCGTAGCCACTGAGGGGTGGCGGCGCGAGCAGAGCACCATAGGGCTGGTAGGGCGCCGATTAACGCCTGATGTCCTGCGGGGCGGGGACCAAGGAGACCTGATGCAAGGGCCCGCGGGACGGGCATGTGATATGCGTGGACAACGCCCGTCCACGGTTCGCCGGCGACCCACAATGAGGCGCTGCTGGTAGTGGCGCCCCGCGGCGCTTCGGTTGCTGCTGGCGGTGGCCCTCACGCCTTACCATTTGTGCCAGCCCGCCACCTTGCGGTTGCTTGGGGGAGGCGGGCGCGAGCGGTGCGGACGGCAATGGTAGTAGCCGATGGCGTGGCAGCGCCGGTGACGACGGCGCGCCGGAAGAGCAAGACGGCCGTGGGTGGTGCCGGCGGCGACGTGATGACCCACAAGTATAGGGGATCAATTGTAGCTCTTTTTGATAAGTAAGAGTGTCGAACCCAACGAGGAACAGAAGGAAATGACAAGTAGTTTTCGATAAGGTAATGTCTGCAAGTGTTGAAATTGTAAGTAGCGGAGTAGTTTGATAGCAAGATAATTTGTAACGAGCAAGTAACGATAGTAGTCACAAAAGTGCAGCAAGGTAGCCCAACCCTATTGAGGCAAAGGACAGGCCAAAACGATCTCTTATGATAAGCAAAGCGTTCTTGAGGGTACACGGAAATTTTATCTAGTCACTTTCATCATGTTGGTTTGATTTGTGTTCGCTACTTTGATAATTTGATATGTGGGTGGACCGGTGCTTAGGTGCTATTCTTACTTGAACAAACCTCCTACTTATGATTAACCCTCCCGCAAGCATCCGCAACTACGAGAAAAGTATTAAGAATAAATTCTAACCATATCATTAAACTTTTGGATCCAATCGGTCCCTTATGAAATAGCACATAAACTGGGGTTTAAGCTTGTGTAACTCTCGCAACCCACCATCTAATTGCTACTCCATAATGCATTCCCTTGGGCCCAAATATGGTGAAGTGTCATGTAGTCGATGTTCACATGACACCATTAAGGGAATAACAACATACATACTATCAAAATATCAAACACATATCAAGTTCACATGATTACTTGCAACATGATTTCTCCCGTGACCTTAAGAACAAAAGTGACTACTCACAAATGATAAACATGTTCATGACCAGAGGAGTATTTAATAGCATAATGGATCTAAACATATAATCTTCCATCAAATAAACCACATAGTAATCAACTACAAGATGTAATCAACACTACTAATCACCCCACAAACACCAATCTATAGTTCCGGTAATAAGATTGAACACAAGAGATGAACTAGGGTTTGAGAGGAGATGGTGCTGTTAAAGATGTTGATGGAAATTGCCCTCCCCAAGATGGGAGAGTTTCTACTAATGCATATAGACATGTTTGACTTTTGAAAAATAAAGGACGCCGATAACGCCCACACGTGTGGCATATTAGACACCGCCCACACACCGTGTGTGGCGTGAGCAGGAGGTAGACCACACGGTCTGTGTGTGGGCGAACATTAGAATTGCCCACATGTGTGGGTGCATCTACTTCGTGCCACATGCCCAACAAGTACTACTCATCTCCATCCCGCGCGTGTGACACGAAACAAAAATGCCCACACGTCCTGCCGCAACTACGTTAGGTACCCCGTGGGATGACCATTTAGTTGCCATCCGGGATGGCAGATGTATTTATTTGGGATGGCAAATGTAGTGGTAAAAGCATGGCAACTCTATTTGTTTTGGTTAACTATAGTTGTCATGTCCAATTTATGGTAATTGCCGCATGTAATCAAACCATAGTTGCCGTGTATGATTAAGGCCCTGTCCTAGGACTTTTTTAGTCCCAACTTATAAGTCTCAAGTCCCTAATAAGTCCCTACATGTTTGGTTCCTGGGACTTAACATGGACTAAAAGACCATATTACAACTATAAGTCCCTATAAGTCCCTCCTTGAGAGTCTTATTTCATAAGTCCCAAATGCCCACTTTAAGTCTCTATAAGTCCCTCATATTTGGTTTAGATGAGACATAAAGGAACTTATTTAAGTCCCTACACCAATAAGTCCCTGTAACCAAACACCCTCTAACTACTTGCCACATATGGTCAAACAGTAGTTGTCATGTGTGTTTACCTAGTTGCCACGTGTGGTCCAACCATATTTGCCATGTATGGTTAATCACAGTTATCTGGTTGCCATGTATGCGCAATTGCAGTTGCCGTCTAGCAACGAATCATAGTTGCCATGCGTGTTTACCTAGTTGTCACGTACGCGTAACTGCAGTTGCCATCCAACAACGTACGAGTGTCGTGCGGGGGAAAAGCAGTTCGCCCACACGCGCGTGGACTAGGTGATGGCTGTGTGGGCACTAATTCGCCCACACAGCGCAGCTGGCAAAACGCGTGCTGCGGGGCGGGTGGGCGAACTCTCCAACGCTCACACATCATCCCCGTTCTACGTGGCACGCAAAATTCGCCTCAATGTGTTGAGATTCGTGCAAACTCGACTGGACGGTGATTCACGCGTGTGGGCGAGTTGCAAAACTGCCACAAGTATGGGCGTTAGTATTTTTGAAAATAAAATATGCATTGCATTATGGAATAGAGAGAGTACAAATTGGCGCGTGTACGCAGATGGACTGAGATGTACGAAGCTAAGACAGAAAGAAAATCATGTGCTAGCTAGCTACAATGTGCACATAGAGCTAGAGGAGCTAGGTAGAATACGCTGGCCATCCATCGCTATTGGTCGTACCAGCTGGTGCGTACGTGCACCTCGAGCGAGTGGTCTGTCCTACCCTTGCACGCGTGCCGCCAGTGGCCGGCCGGACGGCCGGCGTCAAACGGCCATGTCACGTACCTCTCGTACTACGTGCGTGCTCCTATGTAGCTACGTAAGGAGTGAAATCTATTTTAAACCTTAAGGTTATAGAGACCGTCTAAAATGAATCCTCACCTTCAAATTCCTGAAGTTTGTACCTTATACTCATGATCCTGGTTTGATCCCAACCCCGAACCTGTTTGGCACACCGGGAAACATTCCATCCCGCCTAGGATCAGGGTCTGCCCTCACTTACATCCTTACCCCATGTGTCAATCCATCCTCTATCCCTAGTGCCTCTCTCTCTCCTGAAATCAACGCAGACGCGTCTGTGCCGCATTGTCGTTGCCGTGCACCCCATGCGCCTCGTGCCCACTGTTGCAAACAACGTCGTGCGCTACTACAGTCCATGCCAGGACCCGGGCCGCGCGTCGGCAGTACGCCTCATGCCGAGGAGTCCGTGCTCTCGTCGTGAGTAGAGGAGAGCAAGATGATGGAAGTGGTGCGCCCGCACATCGGTGCTCCCCTGGCCATATGCAGTTCGTGGGGTAGCACGGCATCGAGTAGCTTGACGTGGTGTGTGCGACCACGGCTTCTGCTTGGTCCTTGTTGAGAGAGTTTGTTGCATGCAACGTTCAGGTCAGGACCGGTTCCTTACGTGTTGTTCCACGTCTCCTAATCTCTTCGCGGTGTACACTCATGTAGTATATGTAATGTAACCCGTTGGTGTGAATACTGAATGTGAGTAGCATTCCAAAGCTTTTCAGCCTTCTACAGTCTGCACCGAGCAGTTCAGAGTTGCCTGCCACCACAAGTTCTCCTGGCTTTGCCTCGACAACTAGAGCGCGTACATGGGTTGCAACCGATACCGAACAACAGCAGAAGTGCAGAACTCACACGCACCTACTTCCTCCGTTTTTATTTACTCTGCATATTAGAGTTGACTGAAGTCAAACTTCGTAAAATTTGACCAAGTTTATAGAAAACAATATAGACATTTATCATAATAAATTTATACGATGTGAAAGTACATTCAGTAATAAATCTAATGTTGTTGATTTGTTATTGTACTCCCTCCGTTCCTAAATATTTGTCTTTTTAGAGATTTCAAATGGACTACCACATACGGATGTATATAGACATATTTTAGAGTATAGATTCACTCATTTTGCTCCCTTCCGGCGGTCTCCGTTTCTGCCATCTCGCCACCTTCCGGCGAATCCAGCTCGAGTCGTACCCCTTCCCGCCGTCGAAGACGAACTCCTCGAGAACCATGGCGTTCTCCGCCAGGAACTTGACGAGCCGAACCTGGAAGCAGGTCAGCTCCTCCGCGTCGAACTTCACCACCACCCTCCTCAGCGAATCCCGTAGGCACTCCAACGTGCAGCCGCAGCAAAGCCCGTGAAGGCCCAAATCATAACAACAACCTTCGTCGTCGTCGTCCTCGTCGTCGTCGTCGTGGCCGGTGTTGATGGATTGCACAGGGAGAAGTCCGACATGGCGGCAACCCGATCCGGCTCTGCCATTTCCTCAAGGTACTCCAGCCATCTGAACTTGAACCGGAGCTCGCGCACCGCGGTGCAGCGACGTAGCAGGCTCACAACGGCCCTCACCGTGGCGACGCCGTGCCCGTGGTTCTGGATAGACCACCCGCAGAGCTCTTCAATCTCGAGCCGCTCGAGTTCGGGGAAAGGTACCGACATAGCGTCGGCGAGGTCGGCCATGGAGTAGACCGTGAGCTTGAGAACCCTCACGCGGTTAATGGAATAGAGCATGGAGTGACTCGGTGGCCACGCCGCCGGGGAGTGCAACGCCAGGTGGACCTCCTCCAGGTGCGTCATGGGCGAGTCGAAGGAGAAGGAGCTGCCTAGGAAGGCGACGACGGTGTAGCAGAAGCGGCGGAGGCGCGGCGCGTCGAGCTCGACGCGGCACGCGTCGAAGTCGAGGTACCCGAAGTCGCAGTTGGCCATGAGGATGACGGTGGCCGCCGGGCATCGGATTCGGATCCGGTACTCGAGCTGCGAGTTCACGAATCTCACGTCCTCAAGGCGGACGTCAGCGAGCTTGGGCGCGGCGGAGATCATGTCCTGGAGCGTCGCGTAGTCCGTGCGGCACCGCCGGAGCCGCATCGCCTCCAGGCACGGGAACGCGAGGTCCGGACAGGGCTGGAGAGAGTAGCCGGTGAGCTCGAGGACTCGGAGAGCGGGGAACGGCAGCCAGCCCGTGCAGTAGGGGATAATGCAACTCCCGTAGTCTAGCCACTCGAGCCGGAACTCCTCTGCCTGGGTGATGTCCTTCAGCACGACACAGGGGGCGCTCTCCTCCTCGGTGCCGACGGTGAACTCATCCTTATCGAGGCTCGCAGACTCCTCCTCCTCCTCCTCCTCCTCCTCCAACTGTTCCTCGTCGGATTCCTCCTCCTCCAACTCTTCCTCGTCGGATTCCTCCTCCAACTCCTCCTCGGCGTCTTCCGGGCTGCACGCGGTGTGCAAGGTGGCGTTGTCGCGCGTGGTGAGACCGGTGCCATAGCTCGTGACCAAGGTAAACTTGTTGGGGCCGTGGCCGCGGGAGCGGAGGAACGCGAGGTTCGCGTTTATCATGTCGTCCAGCACGCGACGCCTGAGAGTATCGCCGCCGCAGCCGACGCCGGTGGTATAGGAACGGTAGTGTAGAGAGGTGGAATGTGAGAGCAAAAGCACCTTGGGTGCTGCCATTGCCATTGCCAAGAATATATAGGCGCGGGGCGCCAGTACAACAAGGACGCAGGTGGGTCAGTACATGAGAGAGAGAGAGGGCGCGGGGCGCCAGTACGTGCATGGGATCGTGGGAGATGCATGCAGTACGCGAGGGAGTGGAGCTAACTGCTAATACCCCGCCGCAGGTTGAGCGTCCGGCGGGCGGACGCACAAGCTGGACCGGAACTCGTGGAAAGCCGCCGTAGGTAACCCCTTGGTGAGCACGTCGGCGAACTGTTGAGTGGTGAGCACATGTAGAACGCGTAGCTCACCCAACGCCACTTTCTCGCGCACGAAGTGGATGTCGAGTTCGATGTGCTTGGTCCGGCGATGATGGACGGGGTTGGCCGCCATGTAGACGGACGAGATGTTGTCGCAGAAGATGACGCTGGCGCGGGGTAGAGGTACAGCGAGCTCGCCAAGAAGCTGGCGAATCCAACAGCTCTCAGCAACTGCGTTCGCAACCGCACGGTATTCGGCCTCGGCGCTCGAGCGAGATACCGTTGCCTGTCGTTTGGACGACCAAGATACAAGCGAGTCACCGAGATACACCGCGTAGCCGGATGTCGAGCGGCGTGTGTCTGGGCAGCCGACCCAGTCCGCGTCGGAGTAAGCGACGAGGTCGAGGGAGCCGGACGGTCGGAGATGCAGCCCATGCGTCGTGGTACCGCGTAGATAGCGCAGAATGCGCTTGGCCAGCGCAAGGTGGACGTCGCGGGGGTCATGCATCACCAGGCAGCACTGTTGGACGGCGTAGGCGATGTCCGGCCGAGTCATGGTCATATACTGGAGGGCGCCGACGATGCTGCGGTACTCGGAGGCGTCGGTGACGGGGGTGTCGTCGGTGGCGGACAGCTTGGCACGCGTGTCGACTGGCGTGGGCGCCGGCTTGCAGCCCTGCATGTTGGCGCGCTGGAGCAGGTCGTCGCCGTACTTGCTCTGGGAGAGGAAGAAGCCATCCTTGGTGCGAGTGACGGCGATCCCGAGGAAGTAGTGCAGGGGCCCGAGATCTTTCATGGAGAACTCGGCCGACAGGAGCTGCTGGAGACGTCGGACGAGCGTCGACGACGAGGCGGTGAGCACGATATCGTCGACGTACAGCAGGAGGTAGGCAGTGCCGGCGTCGGAGTGGAGCACGAAGAGCGACGGATCCGCTCGCGAGCTGGTGAAGCCGAGGCTGTGGATGAAGGCGGCAAACCGACCAAACCAAGCTCGTGGCGCCTGCTTGAGTCCATATAGGGACTTGTCCAGCAGGCACACGTGCTCGGGTCGATCAGCGTCGACGAAACCGACCGGCTGCTGACAGTACACTTGCTCGGAGAGATGCCCGTGGAGGAACGCGTTGTTGACGTCCATCTGGTGTACTGGCCACCGGCGTGTGGCGGCGATGGTGAGCACGACACGGATTGTGGCCGCTTTGACCACCGGAGAAAATGTCTCGTCGAAGTCGACGCCGGGGCGCTGGGAGAAGCCGCGCACCACCCAGCGTGCTTTGTAACGTTCGAGCGAGCCATCAGACTTGAGCTTGTGACGGAAGAGCCATTTGTCGGTGACTATGTTCGCGCCGCGAGGTCGAGGGACGAGGCGCCACGTCCGGTTCTCCATGAGAGCCCTGTATTCAACCTGCATAGCAGAAAGCCAACAAGGATCTCGCATAGCCTCACGCACAGTTTTAGGGATGGGTGAGATTTGTGATGGGGCTGTGGTGGCGTGATGTTGTTCATATTTGGGGTTAGGGAAGAATTTACCAGCCTGGGCTCGTGTTTGCATTCTGTGGGTAGGCACAGGAGGGGGTTGACGTCGGGGAGCCGGGGCTGGCGACGGTGCGGGAGTGGTGACCGTGTCGGGCTGTGGCGGAGAGCGGCCTGGTGAGTGGACTGGAGAGCCCGGCGTGGCAGCATGTTGGGATGGGGTTGGGGAGGCCAGTGAGGTAGTGGGTGTGGCTGGTGCAGCCGTGGGCGGGGGTGGGAGCTGGGAACGGGGACGGGTGGGTATGACAGGGAGGTCGTCAAGGAGATCAGCGGCCGGTGCAGGTTTGGTTTGGTCGGCGCGGAACGGAAAGTTGTGTTCATCAAATACGACGTGGCGAGAGGTGATGACCCGACCAGTGGCACGGTTGAGACACCGGTAGCCTTTGTGATCTGCGGTGTAGCCGAGGAAGACGCAGGGGGCTGAGCGAGGCGCTAGTTTGTGAGGCACTGTGGCTGCTAGGTTTGGAAAACACAGGCAGCCAAAGACTCGCAGGGTAGTGTAGGTGGGGTGGACACCGTATAGGAGAAAGAATGGCGTTTGGTTGTGTCGTGGTCGGCATGGACGTCGGTTAAGGAGGAAGGTGGCAGTGTTGAGGGCTTCAGCCCAGTACGGGAACGGCATGTGCGCGTGAAGGAGGAGTGATCTGGCAATATCATTGAGTGTCCGGAGTACACGCTCGGCGCGGCCGTTCTGCGGCGACGTGTAGGGGCATGATAAGCGAAGCACGATGCCTAGTGAGGAGAAGAATTGGCGAGATGCATGGTTATCAAATTCCTTGCCGTTATCGGTTTGCACAGTGAGTATGGATAGGTGAAAATGGTTGTGTATGAATGTAGCGAACGTGCGGAGAGTGGGTAACACGTCAGACTTGTGGCGAAGCGGGAACGTCCATACAAAGTGACTGTAATCATCAAGTAGAACGAGATAATACTGATAACCGGAAACACTAAGCACGGGAGAGGTCCATACATCACAATGTACAAGTTGGAAAGGGAAATACGACACATGTTCGGAAGTGCTAAACGGTAGACGAACACTTTTGCCTAATTGACATGCTTGACAGACAGTGCTAGGGCTAGCTACATGATCCAGCGACGAGCTCTTGAGAGTGCGGTCCAAAGCATCGGTGCCGAGATGTCCAAGGCGTTGATGCCAGAGATCGCGGGTGACGGCGGTCAGGGCATGGTGGGTGGAGCTTGGTGGCGATGGTGAGGACATGGGGTAGAGCTCGTCCTCGTCGGAGTTACATCGGAGGATCACCTTCTGCGTTCTTCGGTCCTTAACAGAAAAGCCAATGTCATCAAACTCGACGTTAACAGGGTTGTGGCGAGCGAGGGCTTTAACAGATATGAGGTTCTTGATAAGGTGAGGGGAAACTAGGACATGTTGGAGGGAGAGGGGCGAGTGGGCTGTAGGAATGGTGTGGTGGCCTATGTGTGTGGCGGGTAGCGAGGACCCGTCGCCAACTACGATGCAAGAAGAAGAACAGGGAGTAGCGGAGGAGAGCATACCGGGAGATGACGCCATGTGGGCAGTGGCGCCGGTATCCATGTACCAGTCAGGACCGGGTGGTGGAGGCTGCTGCTGCTGCAGTGTCATGGCGTTGAGCGCCTGCACCAGAGCGCTCTGGTCCCAGGCAGGCGGCGTGTTAGAGTTGGGCGCACTGCCTGAGAGAGCACTGTACAGGGGGTGCGGCGGCACCGCTCCGGCTGTCCAGTGTGCCGGCATGGTTGGCGGCGGCGGCGGCGTGTTGACGCCGTAGTGCGCAGCCACACCGGCGAAGGAAGACGCACCGCCGGGGCGAGGGCCAAGAATGCCCGCACCAGGGGCGTGAGGGCGCCAGGGCATTGGCCACGCATGGACCATGCCAGTCCAGGGCGCAGGCGCCGGAGCGGTTGGGCGAGGAGGAGCGCCGCCACCTGCAGGCGGGGCGGAGCCCCCGCCGGAGTAGTTGCTCTTGCCCTTTCCTTTGTAGCGTCCCCCGCCGCCCGAGTTGCGGGCGTTGGTGCCGCCACCGCCCTGCCCCCCGCCGTTGTGGTTGCTGGGTGCGCGCCCGACGTGGAGCGCGGTCTCCGTGCTGTGCTCGGCGGACTGCCGACCCTCCTCGAGCAGAAGGAAGGCGCGACAGCGAAGGAGGGAGGGGAAGGGGCTCTGCATGGTGAGGATGGGCACGGCATAGCGAAAACGAGGGTGTAGACCGCGGATCATGTTAAGCACCTGATCACGGTCGTCGACGGGGGAGCCAAGGTCGGCGAGGCGGTCGGCACACTCCTTGAGCCGGGCGAAGTAGGTGAGGATCGACGAGGACCCCTACTCGATGCGGCGGAACTCGGTGGCCTGAAAAACCACCTGATGCTCGCGGTTCTCCAGGAAGAGGCTGCAGATGGCGGCCCAGACCTCGCCGGCGGTGGCACCGCGCTGGTGGACGAGCCCAAACACCTCCGGGCTGATGCGGTTGTAGAGCCACGACACGAGGTGTGCGTCGTCTTGCAGCCATACCGGATCAGTGGGACGAGGCGCGCCGGAGATGTGATCGAGGACAGCGTACTTCTGGAAGGTGACTTCAAACAGAGTGCGCCACTGGGAGAAGTTGGGTGGGTTCAGGCCGAGGACGAGCGAAACCTGTTGGTTGATGAAGACTCCGGCGAGGGGGGAGAGGTCGCGGACGCCCGTGGAGGACGATGCAGTCGGGTCCGGCAGGAAGAGCGGGCCGCGGGCGAGCGCAGCCGGCGTCAGCAGGGTCTGGGTGGAGGAGGAGGAGACCGGCGTGGCAGGCGTGCGAGGTGCGCCGCCGATTCCATGGCCGGTGCGAGAGGGGGGAGGAGGTGGGGGAGGAGGTGGTGGAGTGGGAGATGCCATGGCGGTTCCAGGGAGGGAGAAAGGCAGCGGAAAGGTGGTTCAGCGACGAAGGAGTGAACCAGCGTCTGATATCATGTAGAGAGGTGGAATGTGAGAGCAAAAGCACCTTGGGTGCTGCCATTGCCATTGCCAAGAATATATAGGCGCGGGGCGCCAGTACAACAAGGACGCAGGTGCGTCAGTACATGAGAGAGAGAGGGCGCGGGGCGCCAGTACGTGCATGGGATCGTGGGAGATGCATGCAGTACGTGAGGGAGTGGAGCTAACTGCTAATAGGTAGTCGACGTTGACGGCGCCGGTGTCGAGACAGAGCGGGCGGCGCCATCGCCGGGAGAGCGCGGTGGTGCTGGCGGCCTCACGGGCCGGGGTGAAGGAGAGGATGCGAATGAGCAGGTCGTCGGGGAGTTCGGAGAGCCGGTCCGTTGCGGCGGCAGTCGTCGCCATGAATCCAGATCGAGTTCTGTTAGGGCGCCAGGCGTATATATATATAGCCCGTACCGAGTCCTAATTGGAATCGTCTTCGGGCGACGTCTAGCGGCCGGCCGGCCCAGTAGCGAGATTTTGTACGCTGCGCGCTGTAGGTACATGTAGGTCCGGTTTGCTACACCCCTAAAAAAGTCCGGTTTACCATGTTTTTCTTTTTCTTTTTCATTTTCTAATGTTTTATCCTTCGTTTTTACTAGCACATATGGCCGTGCGTTGCAGTGAGGGAGATAATTGACATGTCCATTGAAGTATCCACCAGCACGACCCAACAACATTTGAATTGTGTCCGGACACAGCAGAGAGGCGCACACTGAGGTCTAGCAGAAATTCATATCAGTGTTACATGCTACACAGACAATAATTTTGATATGGTTTTCGTACGGCGACTCTGATCTGAAAGAGCCTAATTTTCTTTTCTTTTTTTCATACCAAGGCATTATTTGTAAGGTGAATTAATGTTTGGAATTTGCATCAAGTCGTGAGAAAAATCTCAATAAAAGGATTCACTCCTTCATATTTTTTTGAATCTTCCTCTATTTTTATCCCCACTGATCACACCCTTTATTCTCTTCTTTCTATATTACTCCTATATGCCCATTGAAACTGATCATTCATACTCCCTCCAACCCATATAGGCCCTCCTAACATACTTCATATAAACGTTATATTGTGGGTAAGCATTTTTTAAAATACACAATTGCCATTAATTAGGTTAATTAAAGTTATGCCATAAAAAATTTAAATGGTTAACATGAACAAACAATAGCATGGTTAACTACGCATTTTCTGATCAAATTACATATATAAATTATTTTAATCCGAGTTATGGTTGCAAAGTTATAGCATTATCATGTTTAACCTATTCTCTCTAAATAATAAAAGACCAGGGAGCTAAATGGGCCAAAAATAGAGCGAACTGGGCAAAAGCGAAATACTAACGAGCGCCCAGGAGTGCAAGATAGGGGTTGCCGCAGTTGGGCTGAAACCCAACAGAGAAAGGGCACTTAATGTTGGACTGCGGGTTACTTAAAGAAAAATCAGGGTTTTTTTTGTAAAATGTAAACGTATGACGGCGGACAGGCAGAAACACTCATATAGATTTTTTTACTTCTCCAGATTTATTTGCCTTTTCTTTTTTTCGTCATCCTGCTTTGTGTTTCTTTTTTTTCTCGTTGTTTTTGTTTTCGGTTTCTTTCTTTCTTTTGTTCTACTTTGATTTATACCTTGCTTTTTCTTTGTCTTCTTTTGTCTTTTTGTTTATGTTTCTTTGTCAGTTTTCCTATTTTTCCAAAATGCAAGCATGCCACCTCATCATACAACCTACATAAAAATGACTCACCTTAATAAGTAATTATGCATGTGAAAAAACTAACCTCATGATGCGAACATACACGAGAATTTTTATTTTATAATGCTATTTATAGTTAATAAAAGTTTTGCAACTATAGTATAAGCAAACACAATAAATCATACTATATATTTTTTATTTTATTACTCATATTATTACTTCAAATATTCAAGTTCCATACATTCGAATCTACTGAAATATATGGCAAAACATTTCTCAACAAATGTATGGGGTATCATCTAGTATTTTGATTTAAGAATTCAACGACAATGACTGCGGCTCCGGAGTGCTGGTCCTTAGAGGTACGTTCACGAAGACTTCCCGGTTGTCATCAACAAGAACATGTCGGCTCTGTATGAAGGCGGTGACAGCAGCAATGTCCGTTCGACGGTCCATGCACCTCGATGTAATTTTTATTATGTTTGAGGTGGTTTATACTTCCGATGAATCTTTATAATAGATCTGATCATTTTTGCCAAGAAAAACAATAACATGTGGGGTATCATCTAGTATTTTGTGGTTCAGACCCAAGAGACAGCCTCACACGACAAGTGGTTACCTCAATTCTGAAGAGTTAGCAACAGATACACATCACTATGGAAAAAGGAACAATACAAACCACTGTTCAAGAAATCTTCCGATTCACCGATTAATCTTCCGATTTATCGCTAATCGGGGGGTGACTGATAAGATTATGCCTTATCTTTGCCGTTTATCTTTTGGACCGATTTATTGTTCTGACAAGCGATTTATCGGGAATCTACCGATAAATTAGACCTATTCATTGCACTATGTTGGCAATAACTATGTTTATTTATGTTTTGTGGACCTTGTTACGGAATATGTACTATTGCCCTATTTTGTTTGTCATTTTACGAGGATTCAAAGTCTATAAATCAGGGTAACACTTATGTCAAATATTGTTTTAGTGTTGAATATAGAGTACTTTAGTGTTGGGAACGTGAGATTTGCAAAAAAATATACGATTAATAGTCGACTGATAAAATCGATTAATCGGCCGATTTCCGATTAATCTCTAATCCCTAGCTGACCGAGATGTTAACGATAAGCGATATCCTCAACATTGATACAAACAAGAAAACAACAACACCATAACCTAGTTTTTTCTAACACAGTACAATCTTAGATGCCCACAACACGTACCTACACTCACCCATATGAATGCACCTCCGCAAACCCTACCTCTATAAGCACTTTCGAGATACTAAGTCGGCATCACATTTTAGATTTACGAAGTCACCACATGCGTCTCGTAGTTGACCAGAACGTCTCCTCCTACTGAATGAGTATCTGCGAAAACTCTTAAATAAATTCAGAAAAACACGAGCACCAGGACTTGAATCCTGATGGGCTGGTTCCACCACAAAGAATAAAACCATCTTAGCTATGCTTAGTTCACCATAACCTTACTTTTAAATAGTCAATGCACAAGAGATCCATAAAGTTGCACCGCGGATTCAGTTCAATCTACAAATTTGCAAATTGGAGTGGACTAGTCCATAAATTCACAGTGCGGGATCGAATTCGTCCAAATTGAGTTCAGTAAAGAGATTCCGACAAAATGGCATGCGTGGCGCTGTCATTTTGCAGAAAAGAAAGGGAGCAATGCTGACACTAATGACCGCAAAGCCAATGGCACCTCAAACTTTGATCATGAATTGGACGGTTCAATGCATGTGTACATTTTGTATGCGTGATTGCTGCTTCGCCTTATCAGATGCCAAACTTAGATCAGTAATTCTCCGTGTATACTCGTTTAAATGCAGCAACACACACGCACACAGCTTAGTGAACATAAACTGGCAAGTGCAAGCGTACACCCGAACACATGATGCTTAGAAATGAACATTGCTTACAACTAATATGCTTCATTCCAAAAATTTGCAAAAGTAAAGCGGAATTAGAAGACAGAGAAGAGGAACGATTCATGGCCAATGGGGTTGGTTATTCTGGGACCAATTAAGCGTAAGTTAGCCAGATCATCAGCAGATTAGAGACACATAGGAAGTACCAGGAAAAATGAATCAAATAACTTGTTTGATTAATTATAATCACAAGGGAGGGATTTGGTTGATCGGCTAACTAGTGGTTCCCTACACTTAAGCTGTAAAAGAGTATCATGACATGGTCAGTGGTAGTTGTGGCCGGTGAGTGCCGACATGGCAGCCCGGCCTCCTCCTCTTGGCTCGGCGCCGGTGAGCCGCGCCAGATGCAGTCCCTCACGTATCTCATCTGCAAGAAGGGAGGAAGGAGATGCCCTCGGCAAGTCAGCTCCACCTGCGTGCGGGGAACAACAGACATATGCACTGGTTAATCCAATGTTGCTCACTGGCTCACCATAAGAAATGGTGTCTTCTGCGCAAAAAAAAAATAGTGCCCTGATTTTCTAAAAATTCTTTTTAAAAAAGAATGTGCCCGCATGAGGGATGCACGTGACTAAACATTAAGAATGCCCGAGAAATGTGCCAGATGTAGTATCATATTTTGGAATCAATGTAGCTTTCTTACTATTACCACATGCACGTAAGACATTTAGGGCGCCTCCTAAGTGACAGACACAGAAGCGCGAGCACAAAGATCATCTAATGCAATCTCATCAAGAAGTCTTTGGATAGATCTTCCACCCTCACCGACATAGGCATAGTTTCGGTTATATTCAACTTTGTTGTTTCCTGTATGTTTTCCTTTGTTTGAAATAGCAGACTGTCTGCCATGATACAAGCTCAATGTATTTTTTTATCTCTCTTTTTAGGGAATATTTTGTATCTTTTTGACGCTACATTATGGATTATTATTAATAATACGGTGCCTTTTATCGAGGAAAAAAATAAGTACCGACTAACCCATGCATGCACTTTCAAAGGAGCATTTAACCAAAAACTATCACAGTACATTTATGTGTCCCTAACAACTAACTTCTTTTTCTCCCTAAAACATAGTGCCACTTTTGTGCTAAAAGAATTGCTAAACACTATCACATTTTGTTAAATCGTGTTTTCTCAGGGACACATAACATAATCATGTGTACTTTTTTTTTTGAACATCAGTACAGACACAAGCGCTCATATACACGTCGTGTTTTCTCAGGGACACATAACATAATCATGTGTACGTGCATGCACGTTGCCACGTTTATCTACGTACGATCCGCCTAGCCTAACATACGCGTGCATGATGGCATGCATACGCGCCGCGCACGCATACAGAACGACCGTCAGATAAACAGGGGATATTGGGATTGGTTGCCAAGCATGCATATCGATCGCTTTCACGTACGTACGTTGGCTTTGCTGTGCAGCCACGTACATAACCTCTCCCCCTCCTCAACACTCCTTCCATGCCAGCTCCCTACACCGCACTCCGCCGACCTTACAGTACAAACTACTCTTCCATTGCAATAAGGCAGGAAGCTAGTTTGCTCCTCCTCTCCTTAATTGTCATTATAAAAATATCTAAAAAATAGAATAAACAACTCTCTTCGTCTCACAATATAAGAGCGTTTTTGACACTACGGTACAAATCGTATTGATTGCACACGCAAGACCTTATGCGTCTATGCATGCACTCCAGCAAGTTGTTATTGATCAGAAGGACTGGAATCTCCATGCACTGCCATATTTATTTACTCGTAGGCGTACGAAGCTAACTAAGGAGAAATAAAATCATGTGCTAGTAGTAGAGAATGAGCTAGTACTACCTAGAATGTGCGCGCGTGCGTACTTATACGCTGGCCGTCGCTACTGGTCGTACCAGCTGGTACGTACGTAGCACCTGCACCTCGAGCGAGTGGTCCTGCCCGCGCACGCGTGCCGCCAGTGGCCGGCCGGCCGGCCGGCGTCAGACGGCCATGTCACGTACCTCTCGTACCTAGCTACGTGCTCTACTACAGTACGTAAAGCGACCCGTCGACCGGCCGGGCCACGCCGGGCGCACACTCATCAATCCACCACGTTTCTTCTCATCCGAATGTACCGATTCATATCGTACGTAACGTACGTGTGGCGTCCACGTACTCGACCGTATACCAGCTGTCGCTCAGCACAGAATATATATACGGACGAACGAGTGCTCGCAGTCCAAACAAACTCCGATCGATGACAAGAAAAACTGGAGTACATGCATGATGATGCATGTACACACGCATGCGTGACGACGAGATGATGAACGAACATATATGAAGCAGAACAAAAAATATGTGCCGGTATTCGCGCGTGACCCACGCAACGCATGTACTGTACACAATCAGACCACCCTCAACAAAGTTACAGAAAAAAGGACCAGTTAAGTGCATGTTTTCTTATTTTTGTGAAGTGAGTCCTGTCCATGGGTTAATAATGAGTACACACTTAAACTACACCAAACATACGGTCGAAAAAACATATGCATGTCATCCAGTAGGGGAGCGGCGACAGCAGTGCGTCAGTGGCTCGTTCTTGCGGCAGTACTAGTCGTCCGGTGGTCTTGGAAACTCGATGTAATTTTTTATGTTTGAGATGCTTTGTAAATAGGTGAAATTTCATAATAGATCTGATCATTTTCGAAAGAAAAAGAACATATGCATGTAGCTGTAATTTATTTGTAGATGTTTGTTAGGCCAATGATATTATTGTACTTGATGGGATTAATAAGTTTGACGATATAATTTGCTATGCTATGCGTGTACATGTCCATACAGAAAGTAACGATCGGAGTTTCATATCAGCAAGAGACCATATAATTAATTAGTTCAAGTCCTAGCTCGACTTGGCATTGGTGATTGCATTTTCTTGAATTTATTTCAGCTTTTCCAACGATGCTCGTTCAGTGAGAGTGAGAGGAGACGTTCCCATCAACTGCGAGGCATCTGTGATGATTTTATCAATCTTAATATGTTATATAGACTCAGTATTTGTTCGCTCATCGCAGTAGGGCGTTCGTGCGTGCATTTAATTATAAGGATGAGTGTACGTGAGCATCTTCAATTGTACTATGTTGAAATAAAATCAAGAGACCGTGCAATTAAACGACCGATCGTCTTTGTTTTAGCATTCCAAGGGAGTACTATTTTAGTGCAGTACTAAATAAGAAAAAACAAATCATCCACGATTGCAGTCGTGAACTTTCTATACGCAATCATGTTATTAAATATGTGCAATATGATTAATTTTGTATTCACAAAGGATGCTACAAAACGTGCAGAAGATAAGCAGAGCACGTCGAGATCAGACAATCAAGTTGACCTTGATTAGTATAGTTCAGATGATTGATTTTTGACAATGATATACATACACGAACTGTATTAAGTCTGATGAAAACGAAGTTGGCAGCTGGTGCACTCTTAACGGATGAGTTGGGATGGCCATGTCGAAAAACAGTATGACATGCATCGACGCCTCAACAGTCAGCCGGCCCTCCCTCATGCATCGTGTCTTAACTACTTCATCATGTATCAACAGAAACACACGGCATAAGCAACACAATGTTCTTGCGTGCATCAAGCTATAGGATCGATCATGGAAGTCCTACAAGATACTGACGTGATACTGTATGAGTTATTTTGCAGCATGCATGCATGCTGATAGTTATGCAGCACCACTTGCTCCATAGTAGTTACTCCCTCCGTTTTAAAATAGATGACTCAATTTTAATATAAAGTTAGTACATTATGCAGCACCGCCTGCTCCATATTAGTTACTCCCTCCGTTTTAAAATAGATGACCCAACTTTAATATAAAGTTAGTACAAAGTTGAGTCATCTATTTTGAAACGAAGGAAGTACTAATTAATTTCGGTGAGAATATGTTGGACGGTGCATAACTGCATATTTAGGTGCAGAGAGCGAAAGTTATTATATTCGTATTGACTTCTATGATAATTGTCCACCGTTGATCATACAGATGCATCTAGACAAATAGAGTTTCTGTTGCTAAGTTAACTCTAGTACTTAAGAGTTTTTTGTATAGATATAAGAAATGTTATTCAAGTGGATTGTATTAAATCCCTAGCTATATATCTTGAACTATTTATGTTTAAAAGAACTTGATGCATGTATGATGTGGCCCCCTGACCTATTGCTTTGTCTATATCCAACAATATATGAGATGCTGACATAGCTTAGCTATGTGTTACGTTCAATTAGGTATAGTGTTTCTTTCATGATTATTCCAAGTGCCAATAGCGTACCCATACATGCGGCCACACAGCAAGAAACCAATGCTCTCTATACCTTGCAGTGTAAATTCAACAATCGCGCGACTATTCACAGTTAATCACTTGATTGGCGCTTCCCAGCTAAATTTGATGTCACTAACGTGATGGAGAAAGACACACACAGCAATTCAGAACAGATGAAAGGCTCTTGTTTTTGTGAAAAGAAAGTGGGTGCTATATACCAATCTGCCCAGGATAAAATTAATTGTTTAAATACAGCAATGCTAAAATTGCAAATAAATATAGCCATGCCGCCATAAAGTTGGCAATATTTAAAGGTCGATTTCGAGATGTACCTGATGAGATTGTGAGAGTCCTAGCTTCTCCGCCAAGTACTTTAGCACCACTTCAACCTTCATGCTGGTATCCCTGTGGAAAATAATATATACATGCATTTTGAGATATATGTGTGCATGCAAATGCAAGCAAGACATTTCAATTCATACACCGACATGTCATTTTTTCATTAAACAACTCATATATAATACCGAATCATTACAAAAAACAAAAGGTGTATTTGATAGGTACAAATCCTACATGTATAGCTAATTAGCTAGCCAGCTGCCGCATGAACTACCTAGAAACTTTTGAGACTGGCTAGGTAGTAGCTAGCTACATCCTACATAGGCCGTTGTAGCTGGAAACTAACTAAACAAGGAGAGCTACATATACATACACATACGCGCACCGATAACACTGTTGTGCATTAATATTATTTGTACTCCACGGAGAAGGGGTACAAAAGAAATAAAAAAATGCAATCAAATTATACCTGATTCTTAGGTAGCTCTTTGGTATCTGAGGCAAAATGGGCTCTTTAACTCTGCAAGAGCATGGCAAGAAGAGTAGTTAAGTACTAGAGCTCCACACTACAGCTTGAAAATTATAAATTAAATCCAATCTAAGGCAGCTTTGTTGGCATATGTGCACTTGCAAAACTATGTAATTTGTCATAAAAAATAATATATGCAGCATGCAGGGGATTTTTTTTTAAAGGGCATGCAAGGGGGTTTGCATTGTTATCAGATGCATTAGTGATGTGCACATATACAGACATTGCTATGAGTAATTAATTGAATATGATGAAATTCAAAACAAAGATCAGAAGAGAATCAAATTGAATATGTGTGTACATATATGTAGAGTTGTTGTGTATGTGGAGATTAATATGCTTACTGGTTGGGAGCTGCCTGAAGTGTTAGCCACAAGCCGGCGGCCTCCGTTCTTGTCGGTGGGCTGACGACTCTCAAGAGATCGGCGGAGCAGCTCCTCAGCGGCCGCGCGAACTGCAAGAACGGCGGCGCCGGCGTCATGGACCCGCTCGCCGCCGTCGTCGGCCGATACCGGCCGTGGCCGTACTGGTGGTGATAGCTCCTGATGGGCAGCGGGAACAGCGGCGGCCGACTCGTCATCCTCGCGCTTTCCTTGCCGTCGGCGCTGGCTAATAGGTCCAGCTCCATCGGGGCAGCCCTGGCGCCGTCGTTGTCGCCGCCAGTGGAGGAGGAGGATGTGGTGGTCGACGAGGACGACGCCACGGCACCGAGACCCAGCCGGAGCCAGTCCTTGTTGCCGCCGTCCTCGTAGTCCCCTCCGCCGCCCCGGGAGCTCGTGCCGGCCGCCGCCTCCTCCTCGGCGTTGTCGTCGCCGGCCATGGCTAGCCGACGAGGGAACCTGGACGGCTGCAGCTTGAGGTCGTCGACGCCGTGGGCGGCCGCCGAGGCAGCCTCCAGCTGGGAGGCGATGTAGTATCCGGAGTAGTACGATGGCGGCGGTTTGCTGTTCTTGCCGCTGGGTTCATGGTGCTGCGCCAGGTGATTCCTAGTGGTTGGGACCATGGCGGCGCCGTCGATGTGCTGCTCCTGCGGTTGCTGACCTCGTCCACCGGGCAGCACGTCTCATGTCGGTGGCTGATCAGACGGCAAGGCGCATCCATGGCCGCCTCATCTCCATCCTCTTCTAACTTCTCTCCTATGGTATGGGCCGGGGAGCAAAGGAGATGAGGAGGGAGAGGAGAGGAGAGGAGAGAGATGTTTCTTTCCCCTTGGTCTGAAACTTAATACCAGTCTTTGCTAGAGAGAGAAGCTTAAATAATAAATAAATAAATAAAAGTTGCTCAAGAGAGAGAGGGGACAGCCACAGGAGAGAGAGAGAGAGAGAGAGAGAGAGAGGGAATGCAGAATTTTAAGGATAAAAAGCAGGATGTGAAGAGGGCTGTCATGTCAGTAGAGTTAATTAATTTACAATTATGTGCGTGATTTGTGATGGAAGTGAGTTCATAAACAGGACTAACATAAGCTAGGGTGCATGCCGTGTTGCTGTAGAATCTAAGGGCAAGGCCCAGACATGGCACTGGACACGAAAACTACCTACGCCAACAGCAAAAACTCAGGTAGGACATAGGGTACAGAAAGAAAGAGAAGGCTAGAGAGAGACAAGGGTAGAGAGAGAGAGAGCAAACAAAAAATAAGGTTAGAGAGAGAGAGGGGGGGAAAGAGAAGGCTAGAGGGAGATGGACGGATGGAGGTAAGTGTGAAGTATGTTCTACGTTGAAGTGACCGCAGCATGGCAACGCACTCACCTTATCACTAATCCTAAAACATGACTAATAATAGTCGATAAAACACAGATGTTTCGATCAAGGTTACTATATTTGGTCTAAGTAGTGTTAGCTTTTTGACCACCCTAAAGTTCCTTAGTAGCCATTTTGCGCCACTCCTCTTTTTCCTCCGTTTTCTTCGTGTGCACGTTTATGCTACTCTACTCTTGGGTTGCTAAAATGTAACTGTTGTGTGTTCGAGAAAAAAAAACTCTATGCAATTGTCGCGTTCAAGAAAAAGAAGTGTGTTCATATTTTGAAAATTGTCATTGAAAAAAAAACTCGCAATTCCCAATTCAAGTACCAAAATAATAATTCATTTTTCTTGCTATGTCGCTATTATAATACCTATTTTTATCAAATAGCGAAACGGGGTGTGCACCATCGGCTCGACTAAACACGGTTAACGTAGTATAGCGCAATGTCACCGAACACATAACATACATGCTGAATAATCAGTCGGTCAGCTCAGGAGGAATGGCACTGTTGGATGAGGCACCATGTACCTTTCTTTGGGGGATATCTTGTTATGGTCCTATTCAGTTAGGACGCTGCTTTTTTGGGCAATTAAGTTGTAGATGCCATGTCCCTGTTCCTGCTGCAGGGTCATTCGGCCGGCAATATTCCTTAGTCGCCAAAAGCTTAGTTTTTTTCTGTTGCTAGGTCATGGATCATGACAGATATGATATGGTGATCACCTACTTGTTCTCAACATTAGAGAAACAAGTTGTTAATGACACATTGAGCGCTAGATAATTGATGGTGCATGCATCGATTAGCGAATGATTAGAAAAACAAACAAGTTTAGCAATTGATCTTCTAGTTAAGGGGTGCCACTTTCTAGGTAGCATATGTACAGATGTTTTTTTGGTAAATTAAATTAGATGTATATACATTGTTTATTTGATTGAAGTCTTAATTTGAGTAGATGTAGATATGGAGAGTTGGTTAGTGCAGGAGTTGTGATACTTTGTCTCTGATGAGATATGATAAAGAGCAGTTAGCTGTCAAAATAGACAAATGTTCAAGGGTAGTTAGAGATGGGGTGGGATCCTGTGAAGATGAGCAGACAACTATTTGTAGAACAGATAGTATTAACCAAATAAATGAGCATACATCTCATCATTGGTCATTTTTATTATACTGAGAATTGTTATATTCCTGAGAGTAATTTGTCAGTTAGCTAGATCATGTTACTCTGTTTCTTGATCCAGCATATCCCAAGTCAAGGGCCATGCATGCATGCATGTAACATGGATCAAGCAGTACATTTATACGTTGAAAACTGAATGATGGTGATGATAATTGAGCATTATACTATTTGCTTGTGTACAATCGACATGTATCCACTTGCGCTTAGTATAGTGTGTATATACAGATTCTCAGTGTCATAATTATCCAGAGCAGCTGGATATATCATGCAGACTTGGTTAGTCGTTGTCAGTTATGTGCAGGTGAGGCCATCACGTAACAGAGATTAATTAAGGGACTCCATGCATGAGCACTCTCTGACTCTGTAAATTAAATATACAATCAATTAGCCTACACCTATAGCTAGCACAGCTGCGCAAGGGCATTAGTTTACTTAGCACATGAACAAAAAAGAGGCAATATCATCGGGAGTCATACAACTTGCGCTCGGTGTTCAGTTTAATTACAGAACTTGTAAAATACATAACTGTGGTCATATAACTTGTCATCTCGTGCAAATACGGTCACTTCGAGTCCGTATCCGGACATATTCCGTACTTGCTTGGCATGCCAGCGGTGCTATATGGCCCACTGCCGGTGACTCAAACAAATTGGTGCAACGCGTCTGCGTGTCTTTTCGCAGAAGCACTCCTCGCTATATATTTAAATACACAGGAGCACCCATCAACCCTGAAAAAAACACCCATCAGCATGTTTGGGTCACACTTGTCAGCCGTGGGTGTGAGAAATGAGAAATAAAAAGGGCGCAGTAGGGGTTCGAACTCGCATGTTCATATACGCGCCCGCACTAGCGAACCACTCTACCAAGCACAATTCATCTCTATATTGAGATACATTTACTCTTATTCCGAATGCTCATTTTTTTTCGTGATTCCATTTACCTGGATCGGCCAGAAATATAGGTTTCTGAAAAATCTTCTCTTGCCAGAAATTTTCAAATGAAATTCGAGTAAAAAATGCGCCAAAATGTATAATATTTCACCCAAAACGTACACAAATTTGTTCACGAGCAATTTTTTTTATTCCTGTATTTTCTAGGAAGGGGCTGTAAAATCCGCTTTTCGAAATATCTCATCAATTCCGGGTTTTTCTCGCCCGATATTTTGAAATAAAATTTGAATTCAATCTTTTAATGTCTAAATATATTACAAGTCCAGTTCATTGTTACGGCATCGAGAACAATACTACATAATTCAATTTTTTTTAATGAGCATGAATAATACAAAAACAAATATTTCCCAAACGAGGGTATGATATTGAAGCCTATATGAGGATTTAAGTTACGTCCATGTATTGTTAGACTAGTTTCTCTCGTTTAATTCAAAAATTTCGGGTGTAACAATTTTTCCTCTTAATGGAAATTCTGTTTGAGAAAAATTATTTGTATACTAGTAGTCATCATTGCAAAAACATAAAATTCTGTGTTTCTTTTTATGAACACAAGTAGTCATTTGGTGAAGTAGTTAGCTCATGTTCGGCCATGTTCAAAACAAATAGGTACTTGGTGTAGTGGTTAGCTGATGTGCGGCCATGTTCAACGTCGAGAGATCAGTTCCGCCAGGCACCTTAAGAAATTTTGACACGTTGACCGAGCTGTGTTTCACCCGTCATTCACTTTACGCTGGGGTTTATATGTGTATAATTAAATATTTAGCAGTACACTTATAAGGTGAACCTGCGCTGGTGTGATGGACGTAAAACACGTGTCACCTTGAAGCAATATATGTCGCTGACAGTGGGCCAGTGGCATCCTTTTTTATTTTATTTGAGGGCGTTTGTTCATAATTAAATAAATTCGAGGGGTTGTGTGAAAAACACATGTCGCCTTGAAGCAATATATGTCGCTGACAGTGGGCCTGTGCATGCGTGGCATGCCAGATACGCGCGCAGACTGCCGGAGTGACCGTATTTGCACCTAAACACAAGTTAAATGACTAGAAATCCGTATTTTTCAAGTTTTAGCACCAAACTGCACATCTCACGTAAGTTCTATGACTACCGGTTATATTACCTCAACAAAAAACAATCAAGCACAAGGACAGCCGCATCATACATATATGCTTTACATTTCACCAATTGGTTATGGCAAATGAAAGATAGCGAGATCATTATGCAATCATGCAGCGCGTTCGACAGTTTTATTGAAATTAAATTAGAAGATGCAGCAAACTGATAGTGCCTCCACGTTGCGCACACACGGTTTGTAACTGCAAATTTTGCAGTGTATATTACTACCAAGTTGATCGTCTCCATTGACATGCATGGCCATCATATCATATGAATGTTTTATCGCGCAAATTGTTCATTCGCTAGATTAAAGGGTACACACAAAAACATAAGCTGGATACGTGCCGGTCACTACTCACTAACAGCACCAGATCAATGTCTTATAATCCATATGTAGATGTCGATTGACCTTTCTTAGAAGAAAAAATATCATGACGAAGGAGAAATAGTTTATGAACATGCTAATGGCTAGTCTACGTTGGGAGCATGCATATGACAGAAAGCTATCGTAGAATTAACAACCTGCTTTCCCACGTTGTGTTAACAAATAAACAGCCCACAAAAAACATCATATATTTTAGAACGGATGTAGGATAAGCTACTCCCTCCGTTTCTAAATATAAGTTTTTTTTTTAGATTTCAATTGGACTACGTACGGATGTATATAGGTGTACTTTAGAGTGTAGATTCACTTATTTTGCTCCGTGTGTAGTCCATATTGAAATCTCTAAAAAGACTAATATTTAGGAATGGATGGAGTAGAAGTGAACCTTCACGCAGCTGAAGAGATCAATAGCGTCCTTCAGCAATCAGCATTTATTCATGAATAAAAAATTATTCAGGTGCCACAATTTGCTCTCTGAGATGATTGAATTTGAGCCTGAGCACAGGGTAGGTTAACTAAGCAGAGGATTGGTGGCATGGTGTCTACAGGAAATTGACAGATATGCACATTCTGAGCAGCCATAGAATGCTCACAAGATGGCACTGCTCATCAGACACATGTTGAGAAGGCAGTTAAAATGTCAGTACAGATGCCCATCTGTTCCAGACACAGTAAGTACTAGTTAATATTTTCTTTAATTTTAGCAGTCCATAACTTCATTATTTTCCCCAATCTACTGTTAGCATAAAACAGATATAAATCAGCACAAAGGTATGTGCACGTAGATGCAAACAAATCTGGATTCTAATCTGTAAAGATGGGAATGATAGGAGTGACATGTCCTTGCTGCTAGCTGCTTTGCACAATCTGTGTGTAGTGATCAATCAATCCATCAATCCTATAAGACACATGCACCTCCTCCTCTCTCTCTTTTTATGACAGATTTCCTTTGTTTGGCACACCTTCTTGAAACAAATGTACACACAACTCATGAATCATGATGGCAGCCAAGGCAGGTGCACTTGATAGCCAAGCACTGTTTGGCTGCCTGCATCTATCTGCATATTGGCACTTGCATAGGTAGTAGATATACACATAGATATTGGATTTCACTTTGCCTTGTGCTGCAGGCTGCCGCAGTGTCTTGGCCTGCCCACACTTCTGCATGCCTATAAAGTGTGTGCACACACACACAAGCACACAAGGGAGAGAGAGAGAGACTTAAAGCTCTGTGTCTTTTCCCTATTTCTCTCTCTCATATCTCCAATGTGGCAGGGGAGGAGGAGGAAAAGATTGAGCATGACAAGATGTTTGGATTGGGGGAGGTCAGGGTTTTGATCATGGTCTCCTGTGATGTGTCAAGGAGGAGGAAGATCTTGTGGACCATGCACACATGCATGCATGCAAGGTTGGCTGCATGCTATGCTGCAACCTTTGCATTGCTGCAGCAGAGCAGCACACAAGCCTGCAGGCAGCCATGCACACACACTGATCATGCCATGGAAAGACACATCACTGAATCTTTGTGAGCCAGCTCAAAACCACACACAGAGGCAAGCAGGCAGGCAAGCAAGCTAGCTTGTTCTCTGCTTTGTTTTTGTCTCTAGCTGTCTCTGAAAAAAGCCTTGTGGGTGTGGCTAGCTAGTGCTCTCACTGCATGCAGGCTGGATGGCTGGCTGCTTCACTCACTTGCCAGCACATACATAATTGCAGGAACAGGCCTGCCTCAGGCTTAGGGCATCTTTCCTCCCTGTTCATGTGCTGTCTCCTTTTACTGTTTTTGTATCCTTCTTTGATGGCCTATGGCTGTGGGGGTGGGGGTGGGGGTAGATGTGTTACTCCTACTCACAAAAAGCTTAGGCAGTACAAATTGGCGGTACAAATCTATGCATGCAAGCCTCTGAAAAGAGCCATGCATTAAGCCAGCATGCATGTAGAAAGCAAGCAGCACTATGCAGTCATGCATGCACGCACACGTATGTGCACAGCACCTAGCTCTATGCTATGCAATGCAATGCACTCACTAATGCCTGCTCCTAGACAGTGCCATGCTTTCTGGTTTGCAGGCTAGGAAAATAATCTTAATTAAGCTGCTCCACTCCAAGCAGAAAATGCAGTTAGTAGCCTTGACAGAGCAGGTTTTGAGTCCAGCACAAACCTTAAGAATATGAGTAGAAGAAAAGAAGCAGAGATTGTGAGTACCACTGACCAGGAATGAGTAATCACCTGTGCTGGCTCCAACAGAGACACAGAAGCAGAGATTGGGAGTATCAGGGACCAGGAATAATCACCTGTGCTGGCTCCAACAGAGATACCTAGCCCATCTTGTCAAATTTCCAAAATCTGGCTGCTCAAAATACTCCAGCATTTAACAGTTATTATTCCATGTACACTGGATGATGGATTGGCAGCAGCAGCAGCCAGGTAGAAGCCTTCTTTTTGTCTCATGCCATACCATACCTCTCACTGTTGCCATGCTGCAAGCAATTTTGCCTCTCAATTTAGTTTCCCATACACTGCCCATAGTACACCATATCATATCAGCCTCAGCAGATGGTACAGCATATGGTCTGAATCACCCAAAAAGAGAATCATCCAGTAGGCTCTTTTTCCTTCAAAGAGAGAAAGAGAATCCAGTAAGCTTTATTAAAAGAACCACACCACCACATAGTCCTCCTACCTCTCATCCCTGTCAAGGCAAAGTTGCAAATATGCACCTGCATATTGTTTCCTACTGCTGCAGGCTTGCTGTTTGACCAGACATGTAGAGTACATAGCCCTTTTGTGCCATGCAAGGCAAGCAGACCACAGGAGCAGCACACAATGCACCAGGCATTTGAATCATGACAGGCATGACCAGGCTCTCCTCTCCTCTCCTGCATGCTCCAGCCCCTAGACATGCATGCTACAGCCTCACACCCTCAGCAATATCTCTTTTATGTTCTCTTCCTTGATCTTGCTAGCAGCCAAAACATAACAGGACAAGCAGAGGCACATTGGACCAGCAAGACAGTGTTGCTCCAGTTGAATTGAATCACATGCTTGTGCAGTCCCAGCAGCATGGCACAGCATTTCCCTTACCTGCCTCCTGATGATGGTGGCACTTGAGTGACTGTCCTCCCTTGATATGCACATTGCTCACATCCATAAATTAACCAAGGGCCCAAGGCCCAACTAGTTTCTTCTCGTTGGCAAAAGGCCAACTTCCTTTTTTGACTTGCCATACCAGTTCATCATTATATCTTCATGTCCTTGCAGCACAACTGTAAAACCATACTACATTCTAACAGTCTACAGATGTACTTCAAAGGAGAGGTCTCAAAAGAAGAAGAAAAAGCACAGCTGTAAAACCTACAGAGCTGCACCTGACGGGGAGCCATGTTGAGATAATTCAATATGATCAAACAACAGTACTATCCTACAGACTAATCACTAGAAGGGTGTTTAACCACACATGCGGAGCACTTGGGAGATTTTAAGATCCAATTTTGTTTCAACTGTTCTGACACTAGGTTTATGAAACTAGACCCACCAGTATCAAGTCACAAACTAGATTTGACAGATACTGATTCTCAGATATTTTTTGTCAAGTTGGTTTTGGACATGGTCGATGCAGCTAATCTTGCGCCTTGAAAGGAAGTCAGTAATAAGAAGGGAATTAGTATCTACATGATTTCAGTCACTTACAAGGTTGTACAGGGATTTCTTTTTTCTTGAATTCGACAAAACAGTGTATAGAGCCGTGTTAAGTTTCAAACTATGATGGATGATAATACAGTCTGTACAAAATCAAAACCACTTCAGACAAAGGAAAATGAAGGGTCCTGAGGTGCACAAAAGAGCAAAACCAAGGCATGGTGCACTACCAAGATGACCCAGTAGATCTAGCATAGCAGCAGCAGAATTCTTCCAATTGTCCATTGTCACTATTCACTCAAGCTTCTTAAGTTTGTCAACAGATGCAACCTTCTCTTGCTCAACGGGGAAGTACTTGATTCCGATGAGATCACCAACTTTGCTGATAACCTGAACAATTTGCATGAAATTTATGATCAGGGGATGTATTGTGTACACAACGCGTAATCTACAAATGCATTCACATTCCATGGATTCAGATCAATTGTACTCTGTATTTGGAATTAAAGTGAAAATGTCGCAACAAAGCATGTAGGGGCATTGACAAGAGTGTTGACTTTACCTCCAACCCTTTAATTAGATCCTCCCTTGATTGAGAAGCTGAGATACATATCCTAGCTCTGGCAAGTAGTAGTGGCGTTGCAGGAAATGCAACAGTCACAACAGCAACCTAGAATTACAGAACATGCCACATTAGCAAAAAGAAAATCAGAACTTCACCAAATAAAAACATAAACATGAACTGCTAGAGAAATTCTCATGCAAATGTAATAAACAGATGACGACGTGCATCTAATGGATGATTGCTACATATGAAAACTCACATTTTGTCTCAAGCACTCCCTTGAGAATGCAGGAATTTTAGCAGGATTGTAAAGCATGATAGGCATGACAGGTGAGTCATTATCTCCCAGCACCTCAAACCCCATTTTCTGAAGCTCTGAACGGAAAAAATTGCTGTTCTCCCGAATCTGAGCAAGTTTCTTGGCCCCTATTTACAGCAACGACTGCATTAGGAATTTCCCCAAGACAAGAGACACATGGAAGCCATAAAAGCATTAAATCCTTCCTGATATACCTCTGTTAGATCCATCTTCCCCAAGGACGACCTTTATCGCAGAGATGACCTGCTGGACTGCTGGAGGCGACATGGATGTTGCATAAATATGGGCTGGGCATGCGTGCTTGAGATGGTGAATGATCTCCTAAGAATATAGAATGGCATATGGGTCAGATTTATCAAATATATATCGTTCAGTCAAGAATTGGTAGGTGGATCTTTCATACTTTTGATGCTGCAATATAACCTCCGCACGATCCAAACGATTTTGTAAATGTTCCCATCATGATGTCAACATCAGCTGGATCTACTCCTAGTAGTTCACATACACCTCTTCCAGTCTTTCCAACAGCTCCAATACTGTGTGCCTCGTCTAAATATGTGTAGGCCTATTAAGATGTTTATAAGAACTCCAAAATCAATACAATGATACATCACTACCAGTTTGAAATCTTTGAACAGCTTGTGAACTGCAGTACTCCCTCCGATCCAAAATAAGTGTCGCAACTTTGAACTAAGGTTAGTTCAACCTTAGTTCAAAACTGCGACACTTATTATGGATCGGAGGGAATACTATGTAATATGTATGACATAAGTAACACTTCTAGCGTGCAAAGGAACTGCAGTTTTTCATTACTAATAACAGAACAAGGAGTCAGTATGCGCAATTCTCACACCTTGTATTTCTTGCAGACAGCCATAATCTCAGGAAGGTTGCATAACTCCCCTTCCATGCTATAAATTCCCTCAACAATCACAATTATCTTCTTCCATGGCCTGTGTGTACGAGGTTGCCCCCCTGCAATCTGCTCCCTCAGTACGTCTTCCAAATGTGCAGGGTCTGGAAGAAAATAAGGGAAGCATTAAACCTCCTGCCTCATCGTTAAGTGCACATCATGAGATGCAGCTGTTAGTGAGCTTACTGTTATGTTGAAAAACCCGGACAGTAGCCCCTGAACCCCTGGCTCCATTCACTATAGAAATATGGTTCAATGAATCGCTAACTATGAGCCCCCCCTGGTATCATTAAAATACATTAGTCCAGCATGTAACAGAAAAAGAGAAGACAAATAAAATACTCTGCTCACCACAGACCTTCCCAATCAAAATAGGAATGATCGCAGAGTTTGTCACATAACCCATGCCAAAAAGAATAGCCGCAGGCTTGCCAACAAATCGTGCAACTAGTTCCTCGAGCTCTGTGTGCAGCTTAGTATTTCCTAAGATTATATACAGATCAATTAGCGTTAGTTTCACCAAAGTATTAAATTGAGGCAAACTATGGCATGGACATATAAGCACCTACCTCCATCAACCCTGGCACTGCAAGTACTGGCAGAGTATTTCTTGAGTGACTCGATAACACGAGGAGTGCAGTACTCATCTGCTGCAGCAAAACCAAGGTAGTTGTAGGAACCCAAGTTAAGACACTTGGATGTTTTTGTGGTACGTCTGCGTTAAAGATGCACTGAATTAGAGACTATCGTTCATCCAGGGATAACATTTGCTTATGCTAATTAGGTGTGGAGTCAAATGTGAGGAAAACATACTGCAGTGTCTTGTTGCCGTCATTTGAGTGACGCTCAACTACATCGAACCAAGCATCGGGCGCACTGGCAATAGGTCGGCCAAAACAGTCCTGCCCACCCAACAAGGAAAGGTAAACAAAAAAAGTGATCAACATGTCATTCCAGAGGGTGCATATCATCGCGAAGCATCATCCCACACATCACTCTCCATAAAAAATCACTGGACGCATTGTAGAGATATGGTTTCACACACATCTACCCAGACTAAAGATCAGTTCTTTCTGCTAACTATTTATTCTGTACATTGGAGTGGAATAGCACACAAATATGCTGAAGAATGAATAAAACATTCAGGATGGCTCAAAACAAGCAACCCTTTCACTTCATCTTCCAACTATTAATTAGAAGAATGGACCAAAGTTTCACTTGAGATTTCATGGTTCTAGCATAAAAATTGGGGTTTATGTATGTACATAAAAGGCAAAGAAAAAAAGGCTAAAAAAAGCTAGCAAGCACAATAACAGATCAAATGAATTTTCAGTTGGGACAGTTTCCAAGTCTCCATCATGTGATCTACCTAAGCAGGCACTAAATTTACCACGCCCACCACCACTAGGCAACTCAAGTCAACTAACTCGGAATCACATGATCCAAGCCCCCCTTGAGAGAAAAAAAAAGTTGCAATTCTGTGAATCGTCAAAGTGGGGAGGAGATCTCACCTGGATGCGGAGGTAGAGGCGGCGCGTGTAGAAATCCTCGTACCCCAGGCAAATGGGCGCGTAACCCTGCGGAGTCAGCAGCAGGAGCAGCGTCAGCACCGGGGGGAGAAGAACAGGGCGAATCTGAAGTAACGGACGGACCTTGAGGTTGCTGGATTTGCCGGCGTCGAGGATCCGGCGGAAGAAGTCGCGGAAGTGGCCGAAGGCGAAGAGGAGGCCGTAGCTGAAGAGCGTGGTGAGCGCGGTCAGGTACGGGAGCCTCACCATCCTCCTCGCTCCTCCTCGCTCCCTTCGACGCGGCACGCGGCGGGGGGCGGGAGGGGGCGGGAGCGGTGTTTATTGGCCGCCTGGGCGCGCGACGGGGTCGTCAACGGCGGCGTGGGGTGGCGACCGGCCAATGGTTTCCGATGGCGACTGGCTAGATTGGAAAAATTGGAATCTTTGGGATTAGGGTGGGGGGTGAGACTAACGGGGCGGTGGCGACGCGCGTTTGAACGTGGACGGCGACGACGGGCGCAGCGCGTCACGGACACGGTGGGGGGGTCCGGCTCCAGCTCACCCGCGGAGCACCGCACCGCGCCTCACCTCCGTTGATTTCCAGGTAATTTCGTTTCAAGAGAAAATTCTCCGATTATTGCAAAATATTTTTCAGGACGATCGAGTCCTACTTCCAGAGAGGCGATTAGTAGTAAAAAAATACATATAATGCAATGCTTCCTCTCTAAAAAAAATAAGAGTGTTAACGTTCTTATATTTCTTCTTTTTCGCGAATACGCTAAGTTTGCGCATCATTTCATTGATAGAAGACATGGACGCAAAAGGACGTGAACATGGTGCCCGGAGCAAAGAAGACATGGGATGCTCGGCCCAAAACAAGAAATAACACAGCTACCCCCCCCCCTAATCCGGCCTCAAGCCATAGAAGGCGAGGAGACGGGACACGGGAACTCAGACCGCGTCGCGACCTCACGAGAACGTCCGCCCGGCATCCACTGCTCCAGACTCGATTGGATCAACGTACCCCCACCAAAAGAGTCAGGAGATCGGGAAGTGGGCAATAGGAACTGGTCAAGTCGGAGCTAGAAGACATGGGAGAAGCACCGTGGAAGTCGTACATAGCGCCCTGAAAAACCACACCTTGAGCGGCAGCCCGAACCAACATGACATCCAACATCTCCAAAAACAAACACCCGGGACATCCCGAGCCAACAAGAGAGCGCCTTCGAGAAGGAGGACGACGCCGTGGCACCGCCGCTGTCCGATCCGAGGTATTGGACCTAGGGTTTCCCCTGGAGCTCGAAGAGGGGCACAGAAAAGGGCCATAGCAGCGCCTCCAAGGAGGGAACGACACTTGCAAGCGTCACCGCTGCCAGCATCGGCAAGCCATCCAGACCCAAAAAACACAGCCACAACTCTAGCAGACTCTAGACCTACCACACTGTCCATCTCTGATGCCCCAACTCAGCAGACCCCAACTGCCGCAAACAGTATGATGATGCCAGTTGACATAGCACCACCTCTACGATGCAAAACCCCCATTCCAGCAAAGAGTACACCAAATCCAGTTGTCAAATCCCTTTTCAAACGAGAGAGAGCCCCAATTGCAACAAATAGGACTCATGTTCCACTTCTTCCCAGTTTACAAGACGAAGCTTATATTGTTGGGAGGAGCTTTGTGCGCATCTTTCCTTCATGAAAAGAGTATACCACACACAAAGAACAATTTCCAATCTTCCTCCGCAACTTATGCGTAAATAATGTACTAATGTTATTCATGGTAATTACTGCATATGTTTCTGCAGACAGAAGACACAAGATTTCATTCTTTTAAATAGGCAAGGACCAAACTAGATTGTCAAGACGAGCAAGGGTTGGTTGCGCTTTTCAAGCACTCGTTGATGAAGTATCGTTCCTACCTGAGGCAAGCGCACTTCGATGGCAAGCCTCTAAACGAAATTTCTGTAAAGTCTCCGGTGCTACATTTATCAAACAGTGACTGAAATAATCTTGTTACACATTGGTCGCGTCTGTAGCGTAAGGTACTGTTTATGATATCACATCACAATTTAAACTACATTTCTGCATGTGCCTTAACGTCTCACTTATACGAAAACTGTTTGCAGAAGAACATTCATTCTCAAGGGGCCACAGAATCTCGCAACTATACTGCACACTGTATTGCTCTTGTGAGTACCTCTTGCAATGTATGACCATACTTACTTTCATAGTTGGTTGATTATGTAGCATCACTGCACATGTTAGCCTCGTTATCATCCATTTGGTGGGCATTATAAGATCTGTATGGACTCTTACATAAATTTAGAATCAACCCAATGCTTTTGAAGAGGTTTAGCTCTACAGTCCTCTTGTAAGGACTGAACGTCGTCTATCACTATACTTACATTAACAGCTACTCCCTTCGTCCCATAATATAAGAACGTTTTGTACAGTACACCAGTGTTCAAAACACTTATATTATGGGAAGAGGGATTGGTTCATTGTGTAGCATTATGCATCTTATCTCCTTCGCCCACCATTTACTAAAAAATATCAGATCTATGTTTAATCTTACCAAAAAGTTGAATACACAGACAATGCCAGTGCAGAAGTGTAGCCCATTGCTCTTGTCAGTACATTTTGTCCTGTAACACTTTTACTTTCGGGGGTTGGTAGTTGATTATGTAGCATCAATATGCATCTTATCTTCATTATCATCTATCCCTTCGAGTATTATCATATCTATAATTACTCTCTACAAAATGTAGAGTACATGCAATGCTTATGAAGAAGATTCTGTGCTGAAATTCTTGAGTTATCCTTCCCTTGACATGGAGAAGGGCATTATAAAGCTGGTGTTAACTGTTAATGTAAGTTAGTCCTTCTAAAGCCTTTATCCTCAATTGTTGTTTAATTTGTTCATACTCTCTATCGTTAACTGCTATTTAGTTTGTTGTTTCTATCAAAATGCATGTTCACAACAACCGTAAGTTCCAAGTTTTACTTGTAAAACCAAATTCCTTATTCATACAATGCACATTACTCAATACTCCCTATATGTATGCTTGTTTTTGTGGATCTATAATTCCGTGTGTGGTGAAGCAGCCCATGTTTGCACCTTGTCATCTCCTGTTTTATCTTACTGATGTGGCTGATGATATGAACAACATGCCATGCACATTAACCAAAATAGATACAATGATTGTCTTTGTCCTTCATCTATGCTTGTTATGTTGACATGGTAATCCAGTAGTGTGGTGAAGCTCCCCGCATTATGAACAATGCCAAATTATGATACTGATATTTTGAACTTACTCTTTATTTTTCTAATTTGAAATTAGATGGAATTAACATCACAGTTATCATCTTTGTTTATACACGTGCAAAACTTGTCATCTCTCTGCTTGTTTCGGGGTGAGATGCTTGATGGCATGCACAAGTCTGCTGAAGACTGTGAGACAAACCCAACATATATTGCAGCAAAGAAGGAAAAACATCTTGAAGAAAGCGAGACAACCCTAAAGTCTTGTCTTGATGCAATGTTCAAGTTACTTGAGACTAGCAGTCAGACAAGCTCACAGAATTCGCTGTCTGAATCAGTTCGATTTCTTCAGTCCTAAGTTCTAGCAGAAAGGCATTCTGCAACTCAACTTTGACTTGAAGTCCTATCTCTAAGAAAGATTGCGGAGAACACCAATGAGAACCTCATTGCTAAATAGCTACAACTGGAAGCTATGACTGACATGCTAGGCCGGTCTCACAGCCTTGCTCAGCAGCTTGCGCAGCAGTTCCCGCGCAAGGCTAACCTTTCTTGAACTGTCTTGGAAGTTGTCTTGGTTCCGTATTATTTTGTTATGCTGCAATGGTGCCCAGTTTTTGTAATCTGCTTCTTCGTTGCACTTTATGATCACTGGTGGCGAACGCGATGCGTAGTGGATGTAATATACCATAAATCCTCTATTGTATATTGTAGGTTTATTCTAAGTTACTATGCCATAACTTCTTTATTGTATAGAGTAGGTTTGTTCTTAATTCCTACTAGTTACTGCCATCATTCGCTAGCTGAAAATAAATGGAGAAAATCTGATGTAGTTGATCGGGCCAAAACATTCACCTCTAACTGGCCTGCTTTTTAGCGGGCCACAATTGGGCCGGCCTGCAACTTTCTTGGGCCTGAAAGGCCATTGGGGCCTTCACACTTTACTCCAGGCCCACAACTTACACGGGCTTACATACAGCCCACAGTTTAGTTGGGCCTTTAATGGACCCAAAGCTTAGTTGGGCCCATGTAGCTTTGGCCATCAACAGGCTGAATATTGTGATGGCCTGTTACAGCCTAGAAGTAACCATGGGCCTTTAACAGGACAAAATGCATGTTGGGCCTCAATTTTCACTAGTCGTCAACGGGCCTTCAGTAGGCTAAAATGTAGACTGGGCCTTTTTTTGGCCCAGTTATATGACGGGCCATTACCAGGTCGAAACATATCTCGGGCCTTAGTTGTCCCACTGATATCATGGGCCTTTAACAGGTTGAAAGCTTTGTAGAGGCATCAATGGGACGAATTATACGACAAACCTTTAACAGGCCCAAAGTCACGTTGGGCTGAATTGTTGCCACCTTTATCACGGGTCGTTAGAGGGTCGGATGTCATGTCGGACCATATATGGCCCATGGGCAGCACGGGCCATTCCCCGGCCGAAAGACACACCGGGTTGCAATGGGCCCATGTCTACATCGGGCCTTTAACAGGTCGTAATGTCACATGGCCGTAATTAGGCCAAAATATTCGGCAAACAATTAATGGACCAGATCTGCCTACGGGCCATAAATGGGCCATGTTTAAACAAGCCGTTATCGATGGTCCGCTAGTACCTGAGTAAATCCTTGAAGGAAATATGCCCTAGAGGCAATAATAAAGTTATTGTTTATTTCCTCATATCATGATAAATGTTTATTATTCATGCTAGAATTGTATTAACCGGAAACATAATACATGTGTGAATACATAGACAAACAGAGTGTCACTAGTATGCCTCTACTTGACTAGCTCGTTGAATCAAAGATGGTTAAGTTTCCTAGCCATAGACATGAGTTGTCATTTGATTAACGGGTTCACATCATTAGAGAATGATGTGATTGACTTGACCCATTCCGTTAGCTTAGCACTTGATCGTTTAGTATGTTGTTATTGCTTTCTTCATGACTTATACATGTTCCTATGACTATGAGATTATGCAACTCCCGAATACCGGAGGAACACTTTGTGTGCTACCAAACGTCACAACGAATCGGGTGATTATAAAGGTGCTCTCTGGTGTCTCCGATGGTACTTGTTGAGTTGGCATAGATCGAGATTAGGATTTGTCACTCTGATTGTCGGAGAGGTATCTCTGGGCCCTCTCGGTAATGCACACCACTATAAGCCTTGCAAGCAATGTGACTAATGAGTTAGTTGTGGGATGATGCATTACGGAACGAGTAAAGAGACTTGCCGGTAACGAGATTGAACTAGGTATTGAGATACCGACGATCGAATCTCGGGCAAGTAACATACCGATGACAAAGGGAACAACGTATGTTGTTATGCAGTTCGACCAATAAAGATCTTCGTAGAATATGTAGGAGCCAATACGGGCATCCAGGTTCCGCTATTGGTTATTGACCAAAGAGGTGTCTCGGTCATGTCTACATAGTTCTCGAACCCGTAGGGTCCGCACGCTTAATGTTCGTTGACGATATAGTATTATATGAGTTATGTATGTTGGTAACCGAATGTAGTTCGGAGTCCCGGATGAGATCACGGACATGACGAGGAACTCCGGAATGGTCTAGAGATAAGGTTTAATATATAGGATAATAGTGTTTGGTCTCCGGAAGGGGTTCCGGAATTCACCGGAAGAGGTTCCGGATGTTTCCCAAAATGTTTGGATACGAGAACACGTTATTTGGGCCAAAGGGGAAAGCCCACAAGGTTTTTGGAAAGCGCAAAAGGAAGTTTTGTGGAGTCCAGGGGCCAGACGCCAGGGTCCCTAGCGTCTGGGTCCAAATGCCGAGAACCCTGGCGTCTGGCCCTGGAGTCCGAGAAGGACTCTTGCCTTTCAGGTGAAACCGACTTTGTGGAGGCTTTTACTCCAAGTTTCGACCCGAAGGCTCAACATATAAATAGAGCGGTAGGGCTAGCGCCCAAGACACATCTAGAAATACCAAGCCGTGTGCCGGCAACCCCGTCCCTCTAGTTTATCCTCCGTCATAGTTTTTGTAGTGCTTAGGCGAAGCCCTGCGGAGATTGTTCTTCACCAACACCGTCACCACGCCGTCGTGCTGCCGGAACTCATCTACTACTTCGCCCCTCTTGCTGGATCAAGAAGGCGAGGACGTCATCGAGCTGAACGTGTGCTGAACGCGGAGGTGTCGTAGTTTCGGTACTTGATCGGGACGGATCGTGAAGGTGACGACTACATCAACCGCGTTGATAAACGCTTCTGGCTACGGTCTACGAGGGTACGTGGACTATACTCTCCCCTCTCGTTGCTATGCATCACCATGATCTTGCGTGTGCGTAGGAATTTTTTTGAAATTACTATGATACCCAACAGTGGTATCAGAGCCAGGTTTATGCGTAGATGTTATATGCATGAGTAGAACACAAGTGAGTTATGGGCGATACAAGTCATATTGCTTACAAGCATGTCATACTTTGGTTCGGCAGTATTGTTGGATGAAGCGGCCCGGACTGACATTACGCATACGCTTACGCGAGACTAGTTCTACCGACGTGCTTTGCACACAGGCGGCTGGCGGGTGTCAATTTCTCCAACTTTAGTTGAACCAAGTGTGACTACGCCCGATGCTTGTTGAAGGTTAAAAGAACACTAACTTGACGAAATATCTTTGTGGTTTTGATGCGTAGGTAAGAACGGTTCTTGCTCAGCCCGTAGCAGCCACGTAAAACTTGCAACAACAAAGTAGAAGACGTCTAACTTGTTTTTTCAGGGCATGTTGTGATGTGATATGGTCAAGACATGATGCTAAATTTTATTATATGAGATGATCATGTTTTGTAAACAAAGTTATCGGCAACTGGCAGGAGGCATATGGTTGTCATTTTATTGTATGCAATGCAATTGCCCTGTAATTTTTTTTACTTTATCACTAAGCGGTAGCGATAGTCGTAGACGCAATAGTTGGCGAGACGACAACGATGCTACGATGGAGATCAAGGTGTCGCGCCAGTGACAATGGTGATCATGATGGTGCTTTGGAGATGGAGATCAAAGGCACAAGATGATGATGGCCATATCATATCACTTATATTGATTGCATGTGATGTTTATCCTTTATGCATCTTATTCTGCTTTGATTGACGGTAGCATTATAAGATGATCTCTCACTAAATTTCAAGGTAAAAGTGTTCTCCCTGAGTATGCACCGTTGCCAAAGTTCGTCGTGCCGAGACACCACGTGATGATCGGGTGTGATAAGCTCAATGTTCACCTACAACGGGTGCAAGCCAGTTTTGCACACGCAGAAATACTTGGGTTAAACTTGACGAGCCAAGCATATGTAGATATGGTCTCGGAACACTGAGACCGAAAGGTTGAACGTGAATCGTATAGTAGATATGATCAACATAGTGATGTTCACCATTGAAAACTACTCCATCTCACGTGATGATCAGTTATGGTTTAGTTGATTTGGATCACGTGATCACTTAGATGATTAGAGGGACGTCTATCTAAGTGGGAGTTCTTAAGTAATATGATTAATTGAACTTAAATTTATCATGAACTTAGTACCTGATAGTATTTTGCTTGTCTATGTTGATGTAGATATATGGCCCATGGTGTTGTTCCATTGAATTTTAATGCGTTCCTTGAGAAATCAAAGTTGAAAGATGATGGTAGCAATTACACGGACAGGGTCCGTAACTTGAGGATTATCCTCATTGCTGCACAAAAGAATTACATCCTGGAAGCACCGCTGGGTGCCAGGCCTGCTGCAGATGCAACTGACGATGTTAAGAACGTCTGGCAGAGCAAAGCTGATGACTACTCGATAGTTCAGTGTGCCATGCTTTATGGCTTAGAACCGGGACTTCAACGATGTTTTGAATGTCATGGAGCATATGAGATGTTCCAGGAGTTTAAGTTAATATTTCAAGCAAATGCCCGAATTGAGAGATATGAAGTCTCTAATAAGTTCTACAGCTGCAAGATGGAGGAGAATAGTTCTGTCAGTGAACATATACTCAAAATGTCTGGGGTATAACAATCACTTGATTCAACTAGGAGTGCTGGTTGTGTTTTCAGGGAAAGAACAGTCGACGAAGCTGAAAAATTATTGAATAATATGCTGACTAATGAAAATAATTAGACTCTTACCGAGCCAATTCCTGAACCAATTGAGCCAACTCCCGAGCCTATTCCTAAACCCACTCCAAAGAAGAGAGGTGTTTTATTTCTCAGTCCTGAAGATATGCAAGAGGCAAAGAAATCAATGAAAGAAAAAGGTATTGAAGTTGAAGATGTTAAGAATTTACCTCCTATTGAAGAAATACATGGTCTTAATATACCGCCTGAAGAACCACATTGTCTTGATAACCCGACACAGGTAGTAACGGTAAATTCTCTCTATAGATTTGATAAAGTTGAAGTCCCCTCTACTAAATTTCATAGCCCTTGCTTAGATGAATTTGATGACTTTATGGCTAGGCAAGAAAGTTTTAATGCTTATGTTGCTAGATAGTTAAAGAATAATGCTTTCGAGATAGGACGCGTAGGCGATAATATAGCTAGAGTTAAAGATGAACTTCACCTCGTTAGCAAATATGCTTCTATGGTTGCTACTCAAGCTGAGCAAGTACTTAAAGCTCAGAATGATTTGCTTGATGAATTAAATAATAAAAATGACTTTGCTGTTAGAGTGGCTACTAGAACTGGTAGAATGACTCAGGAACCTTGTATCCTGAAGGCCACCCTAAGAGAATCGAGCAAGATTCTTAGAGAAATAATTTAGAGGCACCTAGTTCTTCTAAAAAGAAGAAAAAGAAAAATGATAGAACTTTGCATGCTTCTAGTGAACCTAGTGTAGAAACACCTAAGAATCCCAATGATATTTCTATTTCTGATGCTGAAACACAATCAGGTGATGAACATGAACCTAGTGATAATGTTAATGATAATGTTCATGTTGATGCTCAACCTAGCAAAAACAATGATGTGGAGACTGAACCTGCTATTGATCTTGATAACCCACAATCAAAGAATCAACATTATGATAAGAGAGATTTTGTTGCTAGAAAGCACGATAAAGAAAGAGAACCATGGGTTCAGAAACCCATGCCCTTTCCTCCTAAACCATCCAAGTCAAAGGATGATGAGGATTTTGAGCTCTTTGCTAAAATGATTAGACCTATTTTCTTACGTATGCGCTTAACTGATATACTGAAAGTAAATTCTTATGCTAAGTATATGAAGGATATAATTACAAATAAAAGAAAGATACCGGAAGCTGAAATTTCCACCATGCTTGCTAATTACACTTTTAAGGGTGAAATACCAAAGAAACTTGGAGATCCGGGTGTACCAACTATACCATGCACTATTAAAAGAAATTATGTTAGAACTGCTTTATGTGATCATAGAGCCGGTGTTAGTGTTATGCCTCTCTCTTTATATCATAGACTTGAATTGAATAAGTTGACACCTACTGAAATATCTTTGCAAATGGCTGATAAATCAACTGCTATACCTGTCGGTATTTGTGAGGATGTGCCTGTTGTGGTTGCAAATGTCACTATCTTAACGGACTTTGTTATTCTTGATATTCCCGAGGACGATAGTATGTGTATTATTATTGGTAGACCTTTTCTTAATACTACAGGGGCTATTATTGATTGCAACAAAGGCAATGTCACTTTTCATGTTAATGGTAATGAGCATACGGTACACTTTCCGAGGAAACAATCTCAAGTTTATAGCATCAATTCTATTGAAAAAGTTCCAACTATCATTTTTGGAGGTTTTGAATTTCCTCTCCCTACTGTCAAGAAAAAGTATGATATTCTTATTGTTGGGGATTTTCATATCCCTGTTGAGGTAACTTTGTGTTATCCGAAATTTCTCCGGTCGTGTTATTCGGAATGAGTTTGTTAACAAGACTTGATCAACCTTGTTAGTGGATTCATTTTGATGATCACGAGATGGATGAAACTAGAAGGCACAACCTTCTGTACCCTCTTTTTACTTTTTGTTATTTAGATTAAATAAAGCAAAAATAGTATTATCCGTCTGTTTTCTGGATTATCCGTGCAATAAAAAAATAGTCCGAAAATAAAAGTGCTCCAAATGCCCTGCAAATTTAGTATGATTTTTTCTGGAATATTTGAGGATTTTAGGCACTGAAAACACCGCAGGAGGGGCAAGCACCAGGCCACGAGAGTGGAGCCCCCCTATAGGGCGCGCCCCTTGTCTCGTGGGCCCCCGGTGGCCCCCCTCCACTTATGCCAGCACCCACACACTTCATCTTCTACCCAAAAAAATCCCCATCCAACTCAAGCACGAGTTCTAGCTCGTTTTGCTGCGATTTTCGATCTCTTAGCTCAAAGCTCCATTCACAAGACTGCTTTGGGAGATTGTTGCTTGGTATGTGACTCCTCCATTGGTCCAATTAGTTTTTCTTCTAGTGCTTTATTCATTGCAAATTTTTGCTGCATAGGTGACCATGTTCGTGAGCTTGCATGTTAAATTTTTGAGGTCCCAAGCAATTCCAATGCATGATATAGGCTCTAGGCACTTGTAGGAGTAGTTGCTATCAATCTTGTTTAGTTTTATTCACTTTTATTTTGAAATTACTAAAATTTCAGAAATTTTCAGAAAATGTTGAGGAAACTTTTGAGGGGCTCTTCTAGCCAAAGCTCTCAGGAAAAACAATCCAAAGAGAAGGAAAAAGCCAAGTATAATCTCCCTCGCTTAGCGGAAGTACGGTCGTGTGAATGGCCATGCGAGGATTTCTTGAAAGAAGCTGGAATTCATGAAGACTTTTATGCTTTAATCGAGCCTGCAGGCCTCACCGGTTTCATCAACGACCGAATCGATCAGTATCTTTTACTCACCAGTACTTTCGTGCAAAACTTTTATTATTATCCTAAGAAGTCACCGCCCGCAGTATCATTTCATTTATACGATGAATTCAAAGAAATGTCTTTATGTCATTTTTGCGCGGTATGTAGGATACGTTATGAGGGAGAATTAGAGGAACCCCATCGTGAAGATGTGGGTGGCTTTGTTAACACTATAGCTGTAGAGGAGCCAAAGAAGGGCTCTGAGGCAAAAGTCTCTAGCATACACTTTCCTGTTTTACGCTACTTTGCCATATTTGCTAGTAGATGCTTGATTGGTCGTGGAAATAGTGGAAACTTGAGCGTTCCTGATATTATCATTCTTCAACATGCCTTGCTTGGAGACAATACTTTTAGTATGGGTGCCGTCGTTGCTAAACGGCTAGCCCTGAATCGTACAGAAGGCCCCATATTTGGAGGTATCTATGTTGCACGTCTTGCTAAATATTTTCAGATACCCATTAGGCACCATGAGAAGGAGGAGATAAAATTGCTACATTTTAGATTACAAGAGCATGGTAGCACACAAGTTTATTGTTGACAACGAAGAAAAGATGCTCTTGTATAAACTTAGATTTAATAAGAAACACTTTGAGATTATTATTTTGCCTGCACCTCTGTTGTTTGATTTGCTTGCAGAAAATCGCCTTGTCACGCCGGAAATGGTGAACAACCATCGAGCTCAAGCTTTTACTCCAGAACCTGAACCTGAGCCGGAACCTGAGCGGGACCCTTGTCGTGCATCATCTGTCCAGTGGGATCCGGAGATGACCAGCCAGTGGGATCCTGATTATACCTCCCAGTACACCAGGGAGAGTAGCGGCGGTCCTTGGTATTAGACCAACTTAGGCCAAAAGCCTAAGCTTGGGGGAGTACGTATTCTCACCGACTTTACATTCATGTTCACACACTAGTCGTCGGTGCTCATACTCTTTCATTGTATTATCCATGCTAGTTTAAATTTCTTTTTCTAGTTTTCCTCTTGTGTGTTTGATAAACTTTAAGAAAAACCAAAAAAATTAGTTAGTTTAATTTCCATGCTTGTAGTAGAATTAAAATGAAAACCCAAAAATATTTCTAGTTCTTCTTTTTACTTGTTGGGAGCTTTCCCGTGTAAATAGTTTTATTTTCTTTTCTTTCTTTTGGGGGTCGAGAAGACTATTTTGAAAATGCTTAGTGGCTCTTATATGCATGATTTTTTATTTACCTTAGAGCCCATATTACCCTGTCTTCTCTCTTGAGTTGAATGCTTGCAGATTCCAGCTTAGTCCAATGCACGTGCACTCTTATTATTATACACATCATTCGGTCATGCAAGTGAAATGCAATACTGACGATATATGATGAACTTATTGAGATGAGAAATGCTAGTATGAACTCGACCTCTCTTGTTTTTGTAAATATGATGATTCATCGTTCCTGAGTTAGCTATTATGAAGTAAACATATCTGCAATGACATTTAGAGATTATAGTTGCTTGTGCCATGCTTGATTAGCTATGAGTTATAATGGTTTACCTTGCGTGTCAACATGCTATTAGAATGATTATGATGTGGTATGATGGGATGGTATCCTCCTTTGAATCAATTGAGTGACTCGACCTGGCACATGTTCATGCATGTAGTTGAATCAAATCAACATAGCCTTCATGATATTTATGTTCATGGTAGATTATATCCTACTCATGCTTGTATTCGGTGTAAATTAATTTTAATGCATGTTTACAACTGTTGTCGCTCTCTCAGTTGGTCGCTTCCCAGTCTTTTGCTAGCCTTCACCTTTACTAAGCGGGAATATTGCTTGTCCATCCAAACTCCTTAAACCCCAAAGTTGTTCCATATGAGTCCACTATACCTTCCTTTATGCGGTATTTACCTGCCGTTCCAAGTAAATTTGCATGTGCCAAACTCCAAACCTTCAAATGAAATTCTATTTTGTATGCTCGAGCAGCTCATGTTACAACTAGGGCTGCCTATATCTTCCATGTTGGGGAACATAGTAATTTCAAAAAATTTCCTACACACACGCAAGATCATGGTGATGCATAGCAACGAGAGGGGAGAGTGTTGTCCACGTACCCTCGTAGACCAAAAGCGGAAGCATTATAACAACGCGGTTGATGTAGTCGTATGTCTTCACGATCCGACGATCCAAGTACCGAACGTACGGCACCTCCGAGTTCAGCACACGTTCAACTTGATGACGATCCCCGACTCCAATCCAGCAGGGTGTCGGGGAAGAGTTTCGTCAGCACGACGGCGTGGTGACGGTGATGGTGTTCTACCGACACAGGGCTTCGCCTAAGCACCGCAACGATGTGACCGAGGTGGAATATGGTGGAGGGGGGCACCTGCGCACGGCTAAGGAACGATCACGAAGATCAACCCTGTGTGTCTAGAGGTGCCCCTGCCCCCGTATATAAAGGAGGGAGGGGGAGGTGCGGCCGGCCCCTAGGGGTGCGCCTGGAGGAGTCCTACTCCCACCGGGAGTAGGACTCCCCCCTCTTGCCTTGTTGGAGAAGGAAGGGGAAAGGGGGAAAGAGGAAAGGGGGGCGTCGCCCCTATCACGCCCAAGATGTGACCCTGTCCTAAAGGAACTCGAAGGTCCCACCAAGGATAGAAGCGCATCTTGAAGACGCTTTTGCAAGGTGGATATCATTATATCAACATTACATAATAGATGGGGATACATACAAAAGGCATACAATGCCACACGAATACAACAATATATCATACATAAGAGCAACATCTGACTACGGATGAAACACAAACAGAAGCTCAAACGACATCCACCCTGCTAGCCCAGGCTGCCGACCTGGAGCCTATCCCCTGATCGAAGTAGAAGCAGAAGAAGAACTCCAAAACAAGTAACTTCGCGTTCACGTCATGATCATCGCAAAACCTGCACCTGCAACTATTGTTGTAGTAATCTGTGAGCCACGAGGACTCAGCAATCCCATTACCATGGGTATCAAGACTAGCAAAGCTTAATGGGTAAGGAAGGGTAAAGTGGTGAGGTTGCAGCAGCGACTAAGCAAGTATGGTGGCTAACATACACAAATAAGAGCGAGAAGAGAAGCAAACGGAACGGTCGTGAAGCTAGCAATGATCAAGAGGTGATCCTGAACTCCTACTTATGTCAAACATAACCCAAAACCGTGTTCACTTCCCGGACTCCGCCGAGAAGAGACCATCACGGCTACACACGCGGTTGATGCATTTTAATTCGGATATGGTGTCAAGTTATCTACAACCGGACATTAACAAATTCCCATCTGCCACATAACCGCGGGCACGGCTTTTGAAAGTTTAAACCTTGTAGGGGTGTCCCAACTTAGCACAGGATAAGCTCTCGCAATCAACGAAGGATATACCTTCTCCCAGGAAGACCCGATCAGTCTTGGAATCCCGGTTTGCAAGACATTTCGACAATGGTAAAACAAGACCAGCAAAGCCACCCGATGTGCCGACAATCCCGATAGGAGCTGCACATATCTCGTTCTCAGGGCAACACCGGATGAGCAATCCGTACAACTAAAACCAGACATCAAGTTTCCCGAGGGGCACCGCAAAGGGCTTTAGTTAGGACCAAAGACTTAGAGAAGCGCCGCCCGGGGTGGCTAAAATAAAGATGACCCTCGGGCTCCGAAACCCAAGGGAAAAAGGGCTAGGTGAGGCAAATGGTAAAACCAAGGTTGGGCCTTCTTCGAGGAGTTTTATTCAAAGCGAATCGTCATGGGGTCCCATAAATCACCCAACCGCGTAAGGAACGCAAAATCCGGGAACATAACACCGGTATGACGGAAACTAGGGCGGCAAGAGTGGAACAAAACACCTGGCATAAGGCCGAGCCTTCCACCCTTTACCAAGTATATAGATGCATTAATAATATAAGAGATATTGTGATATCCCAACATAATCCTGTCCACCATGGAACAATCTTCAACTTCACCTGCAGCTAGCAACGGTTCGCTAGGAAGGGTGAAAAGGTTAGAGGCTGACATGTCAATTTGGGAAGGCTTGAAGAACAAGTGATAGGTAGCGCAGCAAAGCGATAGAATGAAGCAACTAGCATAGCAATGATAGTAATGAGATCCAAGGTGACGGTCATCTTGCATGAAATCACGCAAGGAAGAAGAACGAGTCCATGAAGAAGATGAAGCCACGAAGACGAACCAAGCGTAGACGAACGAATCCTCACGATCGCAACGAAATGGGAACTATCAAGAAGAAGCACACAACATGGTAAACACACCACACATAACAAGACATGATGCTCAACCAAGTATGATGCATGACAAGGCTATATGCAGCTACTCATGGCAAGAGATGATGCATACAAGAGCAACACACCAAAGCAAGTTTAAATGCGGCCGAGAACAACATAGAACAATTCCGGTAAGTCCTCATATGCAAGTTTCAAAGTTGGTCCAGATCTGAACAAACATTAAGTTGAAGTTGTTAAACAGCAAGTTAAAGAGCACCAAAAGGATCTACACGAAATTCTAGTCAAGTTACATATAAAGTTCATTTAGTTCGGAGCTACGGCCTAGAAGATATGAGCAAAACAAGTTAAACATGGCATTGATGCAAAAGGCACTCAAACATCAAGCAAACACCTCAAAACAAGGATGCAACATGATAATATGAAACTACATGCAAATCTAAGCAAGTTTCATATAGAGCACACTCAAGATGGAGCAACGGTTCAACACATACACTCTACAAGTTTAAAGGACAAGTTGTCCAAAACAGCAACTAGGCATCTAGCAAGCATCAAAACACTATTCTACAACACCCTAACATGATAAAAAAAAGGCATGGACGTGATGTACAGGTAAAGCATGACAAAACATGAACACTGAGATATCTCCAGAAAATACTAGAACATGCTCAAAAGGACATGGAAAGATTGCAAATAACAGTTTACAGACTTAGCAGAAATAACATCAGGTTGCAATGTTTAGAGCTATCAAATAACATGCTACAGGAACTTAACATGGAAAACAAAGGCATGCCATGCTAATACTAAAGGAAAGGAACAAAACTCCCTTACTGAACTAATTCCAAAGATCAACAGAAAACATGGTAGCATCCATGCAAACATGGCAAATGATATGACAGATTCAGACATGGCAGGAACAACAATAAGTAGGCATGTTGGTGAGCTTGTACCACTCACCACAGAGCAATACATGGCATGAAAAGGTAACCAACAATAAGAAGACATGTTTTTGAAGCTAAGAATGGCAAGAGCAAGTTCATAGGGCACATGGATCACTAGGAAAGCTCATGGCAAAACTGAACTTAATGTTAACAGGCTGACAGCAACATTATTTAGCAAGTTTGGAGCATGATATGAACAATCTACATCAAGTCATAAATGCAACCAGGGGCATGGATGGATATATAATGACATGTATAACAAAACATCCTTAGTGAACATCTCCATATTATGCATATAATGACTTGTAGCAGCAGGTTTACATAGCATCAGCATATAGCAGATTCAGACTAGCAAAACAGCAACAACAAGTACCCTACTTCACGAGCTCAATTCACTCACTACAAGACTCACAAAAATACATGGATTGCACCACTGTGAATATAGCATGATGTAGCACAAAAACAATGTAGACATAAAGCTCAAAGGATGCACACACAAAATGCAATGAAAAAGACAAATCACCAAGTTATAACAGTTTCAGCAGGTATCATCACATAGCAGTCTTGCAACGATGATTAGGGCATCAAGACGAGCTCAAACAAACATGTCACAATGGAATGAAATGTAGAGCATCTCACAACAACATTCTGATATATCGCACGCACAAAACGGTGCAACGAATGATGAGATATGATGCCATGAACAGAGCAATAAAATTATGCCGAAAAGGGACTTAGACGAAAATATCACCTCCGAAACAGATCTGGAGTTTCGGGCATGGGTCTCGAGGCTTGCCGGAGCAAACTCACCGGAGTTGCGGGGAATGGCCGGAGAAGGGCCGGGCTCGCCGGATCTAGCCCTCCCGCGGCCGGATCCGGTCGGGGCGAGGGTGCACGGCGCGGGAGGCGCGCCGGGCGAGGTGCGATGGCGAGGCGCGGCCAACGCCATGGACGCGGGCGGGCGGCGGCGGCGGGAGAGGCGGCTGCTGGCGGCAGAGGTCCGCAAGGGCGCGAGCTCGTGCAAGGCGTCGGGCGGAGGAAGATGGTGATGCGAGGTCCGAGGCGAGGGCCGGCGGGAGGGGTCGGCGGCGCGCGCTCAGCGGGCGGCGGGTCGGGCGGCACGCGCACCAGCGGCAATGAAGCAAGGCGGCGCGCGCACCAGCGGGCGGCGGGCGGCGCTGAGGGCGACGACAATGGGCTGGGCGCGGCGGCGAGGAGCGGCAGCTCGGGCCCTGCTGGCGGATCTGGGCATGGCCTCGGGCGGCGGAGGAGAGAGAGGGAGGCCGGCGGCGGTGACGTGGCAGCACCTGATTGGGCAGGGGCGGCGGGCGGACACGTCCGACCGCCGGGCGGACATGTTCGGTGGCGCGATGAGGGAGAGGGCTAGGGTTGGACTACGTGAAAATTCGGGGAGGGGCACATATTTATAGGTAGAGGGAGCTAGGAGAGTCGAAATGAGGTGTGGTTTTTGCCCACACGATCGTGATCGAATGGCCGAGAGCATGGAGGGGATTTGGATGGGTTATTGGGCCACTTTGAAGGGGTGTTGGGCTGCACACAAAAAAGGCTTTTACGGTACCCCGGTTAACTGTTGGAGTATCAAACGGACTCCAAATGGCACGAAACTTGACAGGCGGTCTACCGGTGGTGTACCAAGGCCGCTTGGCAAATCGCGGTCCATTCCGAGAATGTTTAACAGCCGCTCATAACAAGAGACAAAAGGGGGACGCCGGATGACATAGGAATGTCGGATTGCAAAACGGACAATGGGGAAAATGCTCGGATGCATGAGACGAACACATATGCAAAATGAGGTGCACATGATGACATGGCAAAATGCAACACGCAAGCAAATGACATGGTACCGACGGCGAATAACTGGCAGACACCTGGCGCATCGGATCCGGGGCGTTACAGCCCGCCCTCCTTGTCCTATTCGGACTAGGGGGAGGGGGCGCGGCCTGCCATGGCCGGCCCTCCTCTTCTCCCTCATGTAGGCCCATTAACCCCCGGGGGGGGGGGTTCCAGTAACCCCCCGGTACTCCGGTAAAATCCCGATTTCACCCGGATCGATTCCGATATCCAAATATAGGCTTCCAATATATCAATCTTTATGTCTCGACCATTTCGAGACTCCTAGTTATGTCAGTGATCACATCCGGGACTCCGAACAAACTTCGGTACATCAAAACTTATAAACTCATAATAAAACTGTCATCGTAACGTTAAGCGTGCGGACCCTACGTGTTCGAGAACTATGTAGACATGACTGAAACACGTCTCCGGTCAATAACCAATAGCGGAACCTGGATGCTCATATTGGCTCCTACATATTCTATGAAGATCTTTATCGGTCAGACCGCATAACAACATACGTTGTTCCCTTTGTCATCGGTATGTTACTTGCCCGAGATTCGATCGTCGGTATCCAATACCCAGTTCAATCTCATTACCGACAAGTCTCTTTACTCGTTACGTAATGCATCATTCCGTAACTAACTCATTAGCTACATTGCTTGCTAGGCTTATAGTGATGTGCATTACCGAGAGGGCCAGAGATACCTCTCCGACAATCGGAGTGACAAAACCTAATCTTGAAATACGCCAACTCAACATGTACCTTTGGAGACACCTGTAGAGCTCCTTTATAATCACCCAGTTACGTTGTGACGTTTGGTAGCACACAAAGTGTTCCTCCGGTAAACGGGACACTACTAGGAAAAGGGCTATAGATAGGAGTGATACTAATGGCGCACCATGTAAGTAGTGCGCCGCTACTATATACTAATGGCGCACCAGTTGGTGATGCGTCATTAGTGTGTAAGACACTAATGGCGCACCAGAAACAGGGTGCGCCGCAAGTATTATTTTTTTTCCATTTTTCCATACATACTAATGGCGCATCAGGTAGAAGTGCGCCATTACTAGTTCTAACTAGTAATGGCGCACAAACTAGTAATGGCGCACCAGGCATACAGTGCGCCATTACTATATTTTTTTTAATTTTTTTTCCAAAACTACTAATGGCACTCGATCTCGATCCCCCTCCCTCTTGATAGCTATCCCCCTCGGCAGATCCCCCTCGCCGCCGAGCACCCCCCGCACCCTACCCCCGCTCCACCACCGCCGACAACCCCCCGCACCCTCCCGCTCCACCGCCGACGACCCACCGCACCTCCCGCTCCACCGCCGCCGACACCTCACCTCCCGGCCCGCTCCACCGCCGCCCGACACCCGCACCTCCCCACCTTTTGAAGATATTTTAAATAACAAATTTGATGATATTTTCAAATAAGAAATTTGATGATATCTTCAAATAACAAATTTCATGATATTTTCAATTAAAAATAAAAAACAAATTTAATGATATTTTTTTAAAAAAATTTTGATGATATCTTCTGTTCTAGTCCTCATGAAAATAACAAATTTGATAAAAAACAAATTATTAGATGCAACACGAAATAATGAAAAAAATGTTACTAATGGCGCACCAGAGTGGGGTGCACCATTGCTGTCAAAAAAAAGTTACTAAAGGCGCACCACCCCTTGCTATAGCTGGATACCCCTTCGCCCGATCCCCCCTCCCTCTCCCTCGCCAGATCCCCCTTCCCTCCCCCGCCGGCCACACCCACTCCGACGACCCCCGGGCCGCTCCAACGACCCCCGCACCCGCTCCACACCCGCTCCGGCTCCCCCGCGCCCGCTCTGACGACCCCCGCGGTCAGCCGTTCGAGCTCGATGACTCTACATCGTGCGGATCAAGGTCTTCTTCCACCTCTGGCCACCGCGGCCTCACCGTCGATCCACGTCACCTCGTCAACCACGACCCCGCATGAGCTCGCCATCGTCTTCCTCTCGGTGAGCTGCACCGGTTCCCTCCCCTTCGATTTAAATGCCGCCCCGTGGCGTGCTCCCTCGGCCCTCGGCGCGCCTGCCCCCCTGTGCCCTTCAAACAAGCTAAGAAGGGAAGGTGCCCGTGGATTTTGGCAAGGATCCTTATCATCATTCTGCTGATGGTTGTGAGTGACCCCAAGATAGTTTTCAGAGGAAATAAGAGAGTTTCTGCAGACTTGCTTCTTCCATTAGTTGATCCTAATCGACAGTAACCATGGAAACTTTTTTAGACTTGCTTATTTGTGCTATTACTAGATCGTAACCGTCAATAGCTGGCTGCGAAGTTTGGTGGGTCATTATGGGTCTGGTGACGATGTTCGATGCTACTCCTCCGGGCTACTTGCTTACAAGTTTACACTAGAGTATTGGTGTATATGTGATGGTGGAATTCGTTTGTGGTCTCTTCGTGATACCCTATTGGAAGAAATGCTTCCATTAGACATTAATCTTCTGCATTCATAGTAAGGGGTGGTCATCTACTGAAGTACTGCAGCTTCCATCCTCGTGTTCTGCTGAACTTCGTCATATTTTTTTAACATTATGATGATCAATGGTACCACCAGAGATACAGATTTGCAACCGTGTCAAATATTTGGTACTCCTGATCCACATTAAATGTAGCAACCTCTCCTATGTAAGTTTGCATCGAATAGATGTACATGTATGTTACAGAGACCGGGGCTTTATCCTTGTTTTCAAAAAAATAAATAAGATGTTACAGAGACGAGTCTAAAATTTTAGATTTCATGCTTGTCTTGGCACCATCGGCAGCAGTTTGCCGAGAGTAAACGGCGCTCCTCCGTATAGCCTCCGCGACGGTGGTCGAAAGATTGTTGTCACCTGAGTGTTTGGAGGTAATCCAACTGAGGTAGCACCAGCTCTTGAGTAGGACTGTCAAGGAGACATCACGGAAAAGAAATGAAGGCTCTCTCTTTGAGCTATAGGGCTCTAAAGAGCAATAAACTTGTACAACATTCAGTGGAAAGTTGAAACGATAGTGTTAAGGAAATTGGCTGCCATGGTTCGAAAGTGGAAATTAGCTGGCGATCACTATGTACTGAATCATCTCTTGAATAATCCTACAACGAGATCAGAATATGTAAATGGTTAATTAGTTGTGATGAAATTCATATATGCTTCTATCTTTATTGTTATTTTGTTTCAGTACTCCAATGGTTTGCCTAGATGTCCGTGTAAGAAGCAAACTAGTGTGATTTCACTGTTTTCTGTCATCTACCTACAAAATGTATATTCTGAACTTATTTCACATATCTCATTCTGCTCTGTACTAAACTTCATCTTGAATTGTTCTATGTTGAATGTACAGTAGAAAATAAATTATCAATACTAGTAATGATTCAGTTCAACTAATGGTTAACAATTATTCAATTCTGCTTTGTGTTAAACATCATCTTGAATTGTGCTATGTTGAACATAGAAGATAAATAATCAGTGATTGGTAGTGATTCAGTTCAAGCAATGATTAAAGATGATTCAATCCCACTATCTTTTATGCTTATTAACTTATTTTGCTATTTTGCTATTTTGTTGGATCATGATCCAAAGATTAAAAAAATGCATAGACTATAATTTCCTGGCATGATCCATAGAATAAAAATGTAGAATAAAAAATGCCATGATCCATACACTATAATTTTCATGATGCATAGACTATATTTGCCATGGCCCGGTGCAAAAGAAATTTGCCATGTTGCAAAAAGAAAAGAAATTTGCCATGGTGCATATAGTAAAAACAATGCCATGACCATTGTGTCGTGATGATTTTGCAGTACCCGAGAGGCCCTTGAGTTTGCGGAATGTCGATTAACTTCCGCTCGGCAAATCGGGTACTCCATATGTCCTATTTTCAGCAAAGGTAATGCTGAAATTTTCCGTGAATTTTAGCATGACTTTGCTAAAAATAGGACATATGGGGTACTGCGACTAATACTGTTATCATGCATGTTTTATGATCTTGTATGGGTACTAATTGGTCTCTTCGCTGCTTATCGAGATGGCGGAAGCAGCCACCGCCGCTCCGCGACACCGCAGTACGAGTTGGATGCTTCCGAGTTCTTCACTATCATACTTGAGACTTCAGTATCATCCATGACGCAGGTATATAAAACGAGAGATCTCCCTTTCACCCATCTCATTATGATATCTGTTGTTTGCAACATCACTCATTGTCCCAAACTGCAGAGGCTGCCCGACAGTTTTATGAACATGCTGATGGGTGAAGATCCGCCAAATAATGTGAAGCTGCGATAGGCGGCAGCGGGTTTCGCAGCAGTGGGATGTGGAGTTGGTGATCAAGAAGGGCCACATGTACTTGTCTCGTGGGTGGGAGAAGTTCTACTGCGCTCACGACTGCGGTGGGGTACTTCCTTCTCTTCAGGTACGACGACGATGCCACCATGCTCATCGTGAAGGTGTTCAACACGACTATGTGTTGCATGCGCTACGCTGCCGATGATGATGCCGGTACGTTCTGCCTCTTCTTATTCCTCTACATTTGGCTTTGTCTCACATCGATTGTTAACGGTCATTGTTGCATTTTGGACAGGTAATGTGAGCAGCAGCAGCGACACTGGCTACAACCAAAGCAACAGCGACTATGGCTATAGCGAAAGCAGCAGCGATTCTGGCTGTAGTGAAAGCAGCAACGATTCTGGCAGCAGCATAGACAACAAGAAGGATGATCTGGACTGGAGTGCGGGAGAAGAGGAGCAGAGTGAGGATGAGGAGCTGCAGGATGACGATGGGCATCAGGCTGAGGATTGTTGGGAAACGTAGTAATTTCAAAATATTTCCTACGCACACGCAAGATCATGATGATGCATAGCAACGAGAGGGGAGAGTGTTGTCTACGTACCCTCGTAGACCGAAAGCGGAAGCGTTAGCACAACGCGGTTGATGTAGTCGTACGTCCTCCCGGTCCAACCGATCCAAGCACCGTTACTCCGGCACCTCCGAGTTCTTGACACACGTACAGCTCGATGACGCACCCCGATCTCCGATCCAGCAGAGGCGCGGGGAGGAGTTCCGTCAGCACGACGGCGTGGTGAAGATCTTGACGTTCTCCTGTCGCAGGGCTTCGCCTAAGCACCGCTACAATATGACCGAGGTGTAATATCGTGGAGGGGGCACCGCACACGGCTAAGGAACGATCTCAATGATCAACTTGTGTGTCTAGGGTGCCCCCCCGCCCCCGTATATAAAGGAGGGAGGGAGGAGGAGGCCGGCCTAGGGAGGAGGCGCGCCATAGGGGAGTCCTACTCCCAGGGAGTAGGATTCCCCTTTCCTAGTCCAACTAGGATCCTTCCATGTAGTAGGAGTAGGAGACTAGGAAGGGGAAGAGAGAAGGAAGGAAGGAGGGTGCGGCCCTCCCTTAGTCCAATTCGGACTAGGCCTTGGGGGGGCGCGCGGCCTGCCCTAGGCAGCCCCCTCTCTTTCCCGCAGGCCCAATAAGGCCCAATACTTCTCCCGGCGAATTCCGTAACTCTCCCAGTACTCCGATAAATACCGAATGACTCGGAACCTTTCCGAACTCGAATATAGTCATCCAATATATCAATCTTTACGCCTCAACCATTTCGAGACTCCTCGTCATGTCCCCGATCTCATCCGGGACTCGAACTCCTTCGGTACATCAAAACTCATAAACTCATAATATAACCGTCATCGAAACCTTAAGCGTGCGGACCCTACGGTTCGAGAATAATGTAGACATGACCGAGACCGTCTCGGTCAATAACCAATAGCGGTACTGGATGCCCATATTGGTTCCTACATATTCTACGAAGATCTTTATCGGTCAAACCGCATAACAACATACGTTGTTCCCTTTGTCATCGGTATGTTACTTGCCCGAGATTCGATCGTCGGTATCCAATACCTAGTTCAATCTCGTTACCGGCAAGTTTCTTTACTCGTTCCGTAATACGTCATCTCATAACTAACTCATTAGTTACATGCTTGCAAGGCTTAGGTGATGAGTATTACCGAGAGGGCCCAGAGATACCTCTCCGACAATCGGAGTGACAAATCCTAATCTCGAATTATGCCAACCCAACATGTACCTTCGGAAACACCTGTAGAGCACCTTTATAATCACCCAGTTACGTTGTGACGTTTGGTAGCACACAAAGTGTTCTTCCGGTAAACGGGAGTTGCACAATCTCATAGTTGCGTGAACTTTGTATAAGTCATGAAGAAAGCAATAGCAAGATACTAAGCGATCAAGTGCTAAGCTAACAGAATGGGTCATGTCAATCACATCATTCTTCTAATGATGTGATCCCACTAATCAAATGACAACACATGTCTATGGTGGGAAACATAACCATTTTTGATTAATGAGCTAGTCAAGTAGAGGCATACTAGTGACTATAGTTTTGTCTATGTATTCACACATGTATCATGTTTCCGGTTAATACAATTCTAGCATGAATAATAAACATTTATCATGATATGAGGAAATAAATAATAACTTTATTATTGCCTCTAGGGCATATTTCCTTGATCTCCCACTTGCACTAGAGTCAATAATCTAGTTCACATCGCCATGTGACTTAACACCAATAATCATATCTCAGATATGATTAACATCCATAGTTCACATCGTCATGTGACCAACACCCAAAGGGTTTAAAGGTGTGATCATGTTTTGCTCGTGAGAGAAGCTTAGTCAACGGTTCCGCCACATTCGAGCCGCATGTATTTTGCAAATATTTTATGTCTACAATGCTCGCGCGGAGCTATTCTAGCTAATTGCTCCCACTTTCAATATGTATCCAGATTGAGACTTAGAGTCTTACGGATCGGTGTAAAGCTTGCATCATTGTAACTTCTTACAATGAGCTCTTTTATCACCTCCATAATCGAGAAATATCTCCTTAGTCCTCACTAAGGATATTTTGACCGCTTTCGATGATCTACTATTAGATCAAAATTGTATTCCTTTGCTAAACTCGAGCAAGGTATACAATATGTCAGTTCACAGCATAGCATACTTTATAGAACCTATGATCGAGGCATAGGGAATGACTTTTCATTCTCTTTCTATTTTACGCCATGGTCGGGTCTTGAGTCTTACTCAATTTCACACCTTGCAACACGTGCAAGAACTCCTTCTTTGACTGCTCCATTTTGAACTATTTCAAAAATTTATCAAGGTATGTACTCATTTGAAAAAATCTTATCAAGCGTCTTGATCTATCTATATAGATCTTGATGCTCAATGTGTAAGCAGCATCACCGAGGTCTTGCTTTGAAAAACTCTTTTTCAAGTATCTTTTATGCTTTGCAGAATAATTCTACATTATTTCCAATCAACAATATGTCATTCACATATACTTATCGTAAATGTAGTGCTCCCACTCACTTTCTTGTAAATACTGAGTCTTTCCAAAAGTCTCAGATAAAACCATATGCTTTGATCAACTCATCAAAGCGTATATTCCAACTCCGAGATGCTTGCACCAGTCCATTTATGGATCGCTGGAGCTTGCACATTTTGTTAGCACCTTTAGGATTGACAAAATCTTCTGGTTGCATCATATACAACTCTTCTTTAATAAATCCATTAAGGAATGCAGTTTTGACATCCATTTGCCAGATTTCATAAAATGTGGCAATTGCTAACATGATTCAGACAGACTTAAGCATCAATACGAGTGAGAAAATCTCATCGTATTCAACACCTTGAACTTGTTGAAAACCTTTCGCAACAAGTCGAGCTTGGTAGATAGTAACACTACTATTAGTGTCCGTCTTCCTCTTGAAGATCCATTCATTTAACATGGCTTGCTGATCATCAAGCAAGTCAATCAAAGTCCATACTTTGTTCTCATACATGGATCATATCTCGATTTTATGGCCTCGAGCCATTTTCATGAATCTGGGCTCATCATCGCTTCCTCATAGTTCGTAGGTTCATCATGGTCTAGTAACATGACTTCCAGAACAGGATTACCGTACCACTCTGGTGCGGACTGTACTTTTTGAAGACCTACGAGGTTTTTGTAGTAACTTGATCTGAAGTTTCATGATCATCATCATGAGCTTCCTCACTAATTGGTGTAGGAATCACTAGAACTGATTTCTGTGATGAACTACTTTCCAATTTGGGAGAAGGTACAAATTACCTTATCAAGCTCTACTTTCCTCCCACTCACTTCTTTCGAGAGAAACTCCTTGTCGGTGTCAAAACCGGCGGATCTCGGGTAGGGGGTCCCGAACTGTGCGTCTAGGCGGATGGTAACAGGAGACGAGGGACACAATGTTTTTACCTGTGTTCAGGCCCTCTCGATGGAGGTAATACCCTACGCCCCGCTTGATTAATATTGATGATATGGGTAGTACAAGAGTAGATCTACCACGAGATCAATGAGGCTAAACCCTAGAAGCTAGCCTATGGTATGATTGCTGAGATGTAATGTTGTGTCCTACGGACTAAAGCCCTCCGGTTTATATAGACACCGGAGAGGCTAGGGTTACACAGAGTCGGTTACAATGGTAGGAGATCTACATATCCGCATTGCCAAGCTTGCCTTCCACGCCAAGTAAAGTACCTTCCGGACACGAGCCGGAGTCTTCAATCTTCTATCTTCGTAGTCTGGGAGTCTGGCGGATATCGATACCGGCTATCCGGACACCCCCTAGTCCAGGACTCCCTCAGTAGCCCCTGAACCAGTCTTCAATGACGATAAGTCCGGCGTGCATAATGTTCGGCATTGCAAGGCGGGTTCCTCCCTTAAATAATCCGGAGAAGATAATGAACACCAGGATAGTGTCCGGCTCTGCAAAAATAATTTCCACATTCCAACGTAGAGAGAATAGAATACACACTTAACTCAATCTGGCGACGTATACGCGGCGTGATGTCACACCGCAGCCAAGCCCTCGTTTGAATCATTTTATTATTACGCCTCAAAGACGTTTAGCGGCGGCTTCCTTGGCACGCCCCGTCAAGCGTAGATCGTGTTCCCTTTATTTCGGGATCCTCATCAATACGCGTGGGTAACCCAACCGTTCCGCCGCCACGCCTCCTCTATCGAAGGGAATCTCGAACAGTCACGAGACGGCCCTTGGTATTATTTTCCCTTTATAAGAGGACCAAGGCCTGTCCTTGTCTTTCAACCTCGTGATCGAATCTTTCCTCTGCTCCCGGCCCAACACCAAGAGCTTCAGACTCGGCGCCGGATCCACAGCAATGTCCGGCTCCGACCTCCGGGGCGGTGGGTGCCCTCCTCCGCCACGGAGGAGGACATATTGAAGTTGCGTGAGGCCTGTGCACAGCTTACGAAGTCTCGCAGACAGTTACTGCGCCTGGGCAGGCGTGCGGCCCCGAGCCCAGCGAATGTGTCGTTTTCGCATCTCACCTCCGTCGGGGATTAGGCTTCCCGACGGATCCTTTCGTGAGGGGGCTTTTGTTTTTCTACGGGCTGGACTTCCACGACTTGGCTCCGGAGTCCATCCTCCTTATTTCCGCATTCATTATTGTCTGCGAAGCCTTCCTCCGCGTCATCCCCCACTTCGGCCTATGGCTGAAAACATTCAAGGTGGAGCCGAAGATGATCGGGGCGCGGAAGGAGTGTGGCGGGCGACCATAAGCAAGATGGTCGATGCCCGTGGCTCAAGGTTCCTTCCAAGAGGAACAGGGATTGTGGCAGCAGGAGTGGTTCTACATCACCGCTCCAGGGGCGACAAGCAAAGCCGCCGCCCTCCTTCCGCCGGGACCTCCACAACAAGCGATGTCGTGGGTCAACCAAGGGCTCAACTGGGGCCGCCCAGGACGTGCCCGCACTGCAGGCGGATTCGGGACCTCCAAACGAGGGAGATCGATCTGGTCAAGGTGATGCAGTCATGCTAGCGAGGCACCTCCTACCCGCAAACGCCGCCCTCTCCGTTTATGGGAGTTCAATCCGAGGGACCTCGTATCCTCCGGCATTTCATGGGTGCGACACCCCGGAGATGTCTGAGCTGTTCTTGGACCGCAAGTGGCGTGTCCGGATTCGCCGAGGACGCCGGACTAAGCCGCGATCGTCCGGATACTCGTGTAAATAGCTCAAAGCCCGGACATCTGTTTCGTATGCCTTTCAAGAGATCGTCTCGACCCTTTGTTCTTTTTACGGGAATGGGCGGCGCGATCAAAGCTGATAAGGTGTCCGCCCCCCCAGAGACCGTGACTGGAGCTGTGGCTGGTCGAGAATGTTGGAGGTTGCGCCCCAGAGGGGGGGCGACGGGGTGATAAAGGAGCTAATGCTTCGTCCAAGGGGCGATCAAGAGGAGGGAACCAAGGATCCCTCCTTCGGGGAGAAGAGGACCGCCTCAAGATCCGGAGGCCCCAGCCCTAAGCGGGAGGAAATCCCACTGGGGATCCGGCGTCCCGAGAGAATCCGGGCGCGCAATCATCGCCAAGGACCAGCCTCCAACGAGCCGTGAGTATGAAAGAGGAAGTTTAATAAAAAGTACCTTCGCTTATGCTTCAGAGGTAACCAAAATATTTATATCGCAGTTCGGATCTGCGGCCGCCTCGGATGAGTTCGTCCTCGGGGATCTTCTTAGGAGATGATGGAGAGCGTCGCCTCCGTCCGACGCGCCGCCAGATGAGGCAAAGCGAGCCCAAGTGTCGCCACGAGGGCGCCCCGAGTCCGGAGGGGTCGAGGAGTTCAGCACCCACCGAGCCCGCCGAGAATCAAGAGTTTGCTTGAGAGGGCGTCCATTTCAGAAGATCACCGCGCGTTAATGCGTACGGTGGTTGGAAGGATTTCGTCCGCTAAAAGCGGATTGCGTGATGCTGCCATGAGCTTGCTGGCGGGATTTGAGGTATGCAAAAATAGCATATCCCTTTGTTTTTTAACAGTTGTGCATATAAAAGATGCGCCCTGTATAGATAGTAGCCCCTGAGACTCGGTAGGTTGTCGAAGACGACAGCGTACCAAGGATCGAAAATCTAAATATCCCAGGTAATAAATATCGCCGTTCTGATACAGATGGTGGATAGTCCGGGGCCAGCCGATCGATCGCTTTGTTTAATCGAGTCGGCAATGGACATGGCGAATCTTGACATAGCACTTGTCAATCAGCGACTTGACGAGTCGCAAGGTAAATAAATTCTCCATAGCCGCTTTATTGAGTGGGTTAGAACCCTCCTCGATAAGTTATATGCTGTTTATCTGACGCAGTCTTTGCTGTTGTGGAGAGACTTCGGCCGAGCTTGCACAAGCCAAGGAGCAAGCCGAAGGAGTGATGTTCTTGCCTTGAGGGCGGCCGAGGAGTTGAAGGCGAAAAGGCTGCGCCTTGCCTAAGCAGGCGGAGGTGGCGGATTGGCCAAGAAATTAAAGGATGCTACCGACCGAAGCGAGGCTCTTGAAAAGGGCGCCTATTGGAGCGGGAAGACTCAAGAAGGCCACCGCCGAGACCAAGGATGCCCGCCTGCAATGCGGGCTATGAAGGAGGAGCTGCACTAAGCCGGAGAAATCACGGTGGCAGGCCGTTCTTATCGCGCCGCAGTTTATGGATGCCGTATGCCCAATTTGAAAAGCGGTGGAGTTGGAGGATCCTTACATGGACTTGGCTGCGAGTGCGGTGACGCCGTTAAGCACTTCGGAGCCGGGGGATCACGAGGTGGAAGAGTTATATTGGACTCAATTCCACGGTCCGGATCGCCCTCTTCATTGTCGGACGAGTTGGCGAATGGGCCGAATCAATAGACTGTCGGGCTGGCTATGATCGACATCGTGGCCCATGTGTGGCCGAGAGGTCCAAGGCGACGAGCTATTTTGGCCTCTGCAGGCGGTTCCTTGGGGCGGTGCCACATATCAAGGAGATGAAGCGGTCGGCTCGCATCGAGGGCGCGGATGGCTCGCCCGTGTAAAGGCGCAGTGTCCGAAGATGGATGCCACCGCTGCTGCTGCCCAGGGTTCGGATGGGAACCGGCTTCCTGTCGAACATTATTTCGGGGAAGTTATGCGCGGCGCTTGTATAATAGAGTCGCAGTGCTCGAAGAATGTAACGTTCAATTGAACGCGTTAACTTGTTTATGAATGATTATAGTATGAATTCTTTTTATACTTGTGCTTCCAAGTAGTAGTACTTCTCCTTGCGGCCGTTTTAAGTATATATGTGTATAACCTGAAAGATGCGATCTTGACTGGCCCCTTGCACAAGGTTTGGGGTGTTCGCAAAATAGCGCTTTTTCACACTTTAATCCGGCGTCTCGGTCTGTTATAAGGAGGTGATAGCGAGCTTAACGAGGCAATCCGGACTATAATGCTTTATCTCTTTCACTTAGCCAATGGAGCTCGAGGGTGGGCTACGACATAGCCCCTAATGGCACCGCACATCTCCGGATTCGGGTGCGATGTGCTCGACCGAAGCGCCCTTCACAAAGCGGAATTCTAAACATTCCGTAGTCGATCAAGTGGTGACGGACTCTCGCTATATCATGACATCAATTTTCGCTTTCTCTAGTGAGGTGCTCACCCAATTAACGGGGCACAATCGCAGTAGTTCTCCGGTGCGCGTTAGCGGGTGATACGGAACGAAGGTAGCAAAACACGGAGCCGGGCAAACCCAACATTTGATCAAAGACATGATTGGAGCTGATGCATATAGTGCCCAATCTTGAGACGCCGAACACTCCCTCGAGGTGTTCGGACTTTATGATAACGGCAGAGTTATACCTAAGCCCCTTGTGTCCGTGCACGGGCATTGTCTTCTGACGCGGCCAATGCCAAATCGTCAGGCTCCGCCTCGGCTATAGGAAGAAGCCGAGGCCGATTTAGCAACAAGAGAAAGTAATAAAAAGGTCTACGTAGGGTCTTAATCTGAAAAGAATCATTGCGACGGGTCCCTACCGCACGTCTGCCTGTGTCTCCGTTGCAGCCGTTATCACGGACGGACGCACGCGTTGCTCATCTGAGAAAAGAGAGGAACATTTCAAAAACAGTTCGTGCGAAAATAATACAAAAGAATAAGCGTAAATAATTAAGGCTAGGTTTATATAAAACCGATGTTAGTTGTGCGCGCAGCCCCTTGTGAAAGGGTATGCGGCTAGGGAGCCCCTAGCCTGCTGAGGCCGGATTCGTCTATCCGAATCCGGGGTCTTTAGGTGACCCTTGCACTGAAATGGTGCCATGTGGACCGGGCATCTTAAGTGTAAGAGATGCGTAATGCGGTATGGCATTGAAGCGGACAAAAGCCTTTCGTCCTAATAGTGCTTGATGTTCACTTTTAAATGGGACGATATGGAAAATTAACTTTTCTCGTCGGAAATTGTTCGGTGATCGAACACGACTTGAGTAATGTCGAGCTGTGCACTTGGCGTAAGGGCGGGCGTAACTCCTTTGAAGGAAGTGCGGCTGTGTCGAATTTTGGTAGGGTCTATCCCCATCCGACGGATTGTATTTGAATATAGCGAGTTTAAGTCACTGCCTCCGTCCATTAGGGCGTTTGTGAATTGTAGTCCGTCTATTATTGGATTCAATATCGAGAGTCCGCCCCGCGGTTCGAACACTTTTGGAATAATCCGGTGGTCGAAAGTGATTGGTTTTGATATCCAATCTCTATGGTTTGCGAGGCTGCGTGCGAAGCTCTTTTAGAAAGTGCCGACTTGTTTTCCGTGTCCTCACATGAAGTGAGTTTATCGCTTTGACCCCTTGTGGGAAAGTCTTTTGTTTTCGGTGCCTCGCCGAGGGGTTTATCTTCTTCGCTGACGCGCCGAGCCCCTTGCGTTCGGCGTTTAGTCGGCGGACTGTTTGAAATCCCAACAATCCCTGTGGGTGTGATTTGCGAGCCTTAGGGTACTTGTGGATTTGAGATCCGACCCAGATTTTGTGTAGGTTAGGCGGTTAATCATTGTCGTCCTTGACGGGTTGAGCTTTATTATTCGCCGTGAGCTTTTAAATCCGGCGTTGACCGCCGTGCTCTTTGGGCTTTTCTCTTTATTCCGCGCTGATCTTTTCTGCGCCGTGATTTTCCGTTCCATCTCGTATCTCGGATGTACTTGGGTCATTTGGTCTTGCTTCTTGCCAACCAGCTGTCCTCTCCTCGCGCAAAAAGCGGGTCATGAGGCTTGTTAATGTGGTCATTGTCCTCGGTTTCTCTTGACCGAGGTGTCTGGCGAGCCATTCGTCTCGGACATTGTGCTTAAAAGCTGCTAAGGCTTCGCGTCAGGACGATCGACTATTTGGTTCTTTTGGTAAGGAACCTGTTCGAATTTCATGCACGACTCTCGGGCTGTTGAGTTATGTGACTTAGGTAAATGCATCCGGAGGCGGACATAAGTCCCCTGAAATTGAGCTGGCCCTTTGAGTTTGAGGGTAGATATTTTATGGCGTGGAGATCGTCTCCTCCGCCATATGTATATGCAGATATATAGTCTTCTATCCAGACTCTGTGGTCCGTTGTTCCATCGTAGGCTTCTATGTTGATGGGTTTAAACCTCTTTGGGAATTCATGTTCCAAAGACTTCGTCTGTGAAGCATAGTGGGTGTCTGGCCTTTTGTACTTGTGCGTGCGCTATCGTCGGACACTTGACGTGTTCCTTTGCTTATTGGGGCTTTCCTTTTGGGTCCATAGATGGACTGGCTGGGGCCATTGGACGGTGGGGGCTTTATGGCCTCTTCGTCGGATGCGGGAGCAGCTTGCGCTTCGGGTAGCTCTTCGGTTGGTGGTTGTTGCCTTGTTTGTCTGCGGTTTTGAGCACTTTGCTCCATCTTATCCAGAGCGCGTCTTCCGCTGTGTTAAGCTTCCGCTTTTCCTCCTTCGGGCTTCTTGCTGTAGCGATGAGCTGCGTTTACAAAGATCTTGTTCGACGGGCTCTTGAGTTAAATGCGTCATCGGGCTTGATTCGTCCTCGGAGGGAGGTACATAGTTGTGATCCTCAACCTTTTCTTACGCCGCCCTTTCGTGAGGGCTTGCTTCGACATCCTCCTTGGCGAGTCTTGGCCGAGGGGTTTGTCTTCGCACTCTCCGAGTGTTATTATCTCCGTGCGGATTCTCCATTCTTGTTGTGGCGGGATTTAGAGCGCGCCGTCGGCGCTTGGGTTGCTTCTTTAGGAATCTTCCTCCGTTGCTTTCTCGCCATCCCTTCTTTCGGGTGTCCACCATGTAGACGTCGATGACGAGGTGGCCTTCCGGTGTCTTGTGGGCGCTGGGTCTGATCGTCTCCGGCATCATCGTCCATAGCGTCGATGTCCTCGAGTCGTAGTCTAGCATGTCGGTTAGATCCTCGGCAGCTGGCTACAAAGTGGGTGGTGGGTGGGCTCAATTTCTTCGTCGTCGAACTCCAACCGCCCCGCCATAGTCCGCCAGATTCTCTGATAGCGAGAGATGCTTCAGAGAATTCAAGATATCGCCAAAAGGCGAGTGTTGAAAGATGTCGCGGCGGTGAATTCCATAACCGGCGCCAACCCGCCTAATTGGCGGGCGCGGAGGCCCGAGTCCGGCGTCTCGGGATCACGAAGTTTCGCGAGGACACAATCGGTATCGGCTCCATCGCCGTAGATGTTGAAGCCCCGGCGGCGTATATCCACCGACCCTCGTCATGGGCAATCGGCTCTCGGATAAGTAGGCGGGCGGATTCAAATCTTGACCACCAAAGCACCGTCCGGCGGCAGAGCTAGATCATGCCCATCGCCACAAGGCGGGCGCTTGGCGTGGCTCGAGTCCGTCGAAGATCAAGTCTCCGCGATCGTCGGCCGTGAAGTTTAGGCTTCAAATCGACTGACGGCCAGGCGTAGCTTCGATCTGCTCCGGATGGCTAAGAGAGTTGGCCCGCAGCGGCCGCCGAATATGAAGATCTGTCCGGGAGAAAAGTCCCACCGACAGCGTTGAAGGTTGAAGATGCCATCGAGCCTATTGGTGACGACACGGAGGAACTCTCAATGAAAGCACCAATGTCGGTGTCAAACCGGCGGATCTCGGTAGGGGGTCCCGAAGCTGTGCGTCTAGGCGGATGGTAACAGGAGACGAGGGACACAATGTTTTTACCTGTGTTCAGGCCCTCTCGATGGAGGTAATACCCTACGTCTGCTTGATTAATATTGATGATATGGGTAGTACAAGAGTAGATCTACCACGAGATCAATGAGGCTAAACCCTAGAAGCTAGCCTATGGTATGATTGTTGAGATGTAATATTGTGTCTCACGGACTAAAGCCCTCCGGTTTATATAGACACCGAGAGGCTAGGGTTACAGTCGGTTACAATGGTAGGAGATCTACATATCCGCATTGCCAAGCTTGCCTTCCACGCCAAGTAAAGTACCTTCCGGACACGAGCCGGAGTCTTCAATCTTCTATCTTTGTAGTCTGGGAGTCCGGCGGATATCGATAGTCCGGCTATCCGGACACCCCCTAGTCCAGGACTCCCTCACTCCTTCTCTAGAAAGGATCCATTTTAGCAACGAATATCTTGCCTTCGGATCTGTGATAGAAGGTGTACCCAATAGTTTCCTTTGGGTGTTCTATGAAGACGCACTTCTCTGATTTGGGTTTGAGCTTATCAGGATGAAACTTTTTCACATAAGCATCATAGCCCCAAACTTTAAGAAACGACAACTTGGGTTTCTTGCTAAACCACAATTCATATGCTATCGTCTCAGCGGATTTAGATGGTGCCCTTTTAACGTGAATGCAGTTGTCTCTAATGCATAACCCCAAAGCGATAGTGGTAAAGCGATAAGAGACATCATAGATCACACCATATCAAATAAAGTGCGATTCTGACGTTCGGACACACCATAACGATGTGGTGTTCGGTGGCGTGAGCTGTGAAACTATTCCACATTGTTTTAATTGAAGACCAAACTCGTAACTCAAATATTCATCTCCATGATCGGATCGCGAAACTTTATTTTCTTATTACGATGATTTTCCACTTCACTCTGAAATTCTTTGAACCTTTCAACTATTTGGACTTATGTTTCATCAAGTAGATATACCAATATCTGCTCAAATCATCTGTGAAGGTCGAGAAAATAATGATACCCACCGCATGCTTCAACACTCATCGGATCGCATACATCGGTATGTATTATTTCCAATAAGTCGGTTGCTCGCTCCATTGGTGGGAGAACGGAGTTTTAGTCATCTCGCCCAAAAGGCACGGTTCGCAAGCATCAAATGATTCATAACCAAGTGATTCCAAAAATCCATCTTTATGGAGTTTCTTCATGCGCTTTACACCGATATGACCCAAACGGCAGTGCCACAAATAAGTTGCACTATCATTATTAACTTTGCGTCTTTTGGCATCAATATTATTGTCGGTGTACTAAGGTAGGGGTACCTCAGTACCCCAACTTGTGCATCGGCGATTTGCACTCCTCGGCGGGGTTTACCACGTGCTCGCCAAGACCTTCATGCTCCATGTCAAACCATTCAAAGACGAAGCATACAAGGCAGAAGATCGAGACCCGGCAAGCGGAGCTTGCCGGGAAGGCCGCCTGTGCTTAAGGTTACATCACTCACGCAAGGCCACGGCAAAAGGAGCTCGCCGGGAAGACTAGGAGATTACATCATAGAAGACACGCCTCGGTGCTATATCGTCGGCGAGGGCCCGCGACAAGTTCTGAGCCGGCAAGCTCCGGGCCGGCAAATAAGACCCGGCAAGGTGCTTGCCGGGAGAGTTCTGTTGTGTGCCGCGCTCGGCTCATCAGCCCACGCGTGCATACAGGGCCTTTCGAGGACGCGTGGCGGATGGCTGTGCACTGGGGACACGGTGGCACTTCACGGTGATGTATCCATCGCCGTGGCGACGGAGACGCAAGGGCGGGAGCTTTTGGGGTCGACGGCGACGCATTAAATGCCCTTGTCCCCCATGTCAAAGTAGGTAGCAACCACTGTTCACGACCGTAGCTTCACTTTGTTCAAGACTGTTCCAACTACCACCTCTTTTACATTTTACCCCTTTCTCCCTCGCTGCCACCTGTTGGCGCCCTTCCGACTATAAAGGGAGGCCCATGCATGCGTAGAAGGGGTTCGGTCCATTCGGCCGACACAACACCATCATCGCTCACACTCTCGAGCAAGATCAAATACAAACACAAAGCAGCGATAGAGAGTTTTATCTCTCCGGAGAGCTCCGGCTGGGTAAAATCCGCCAGCGTGCTGCTCTCGATCTACTCTCTGTGCTCCCTCCGCCCTCGTACCAAGCAGACAAGGGGCCGGCCCCATAGGTGTTCGTGGCGGGCAGATTTCCCGACATCTTTGGCGCGCGGTAGGGGCGTCGAGGTTGTCGCGGACCTGATCCGGCGTTCGCGGCGCGTTCTTCATCAACCTCTCGGTTTCATCAACAACTCGCCATGGCCTCAAGAAGAAGGCGGGGTTGCGAGTTCGGCTGCGTCTCATCCGCCACCACCGGAGCCAACGGTGGGCGGAGAAAACGCTGTCGGAGGGTGGTCGCCCGGCGAGGACACTCGCGCGCCACGAATCAAGGACAAGACGGATGACCGCACCTCGGTCTCCGTGGACGCGTCGCGTCCATCTCGGCCTACGACAACCCAGCAGCGCCGTACCACGGAGGTGGTATCCGCTTTCTTGGGCAAGGACACGCCGGAGGCTCGCGGGATGCTCCGGACCACCGTCCGGACACAAGCAAAGCGGCGGCGCCGGCAGATTCTGCTCCTCCTAACGCTGTTAGGAGTCCGAGCATATCCGCTCCTCGCGCCGCCGCCCGCTCCCCTCCACTCCGCGAAGCGCCGCAAAGGGCGCGCTCGCCTCGACTTCCATCCAGCGGCGGACAAGGCCAAGGCGGAGGCTACCATCGAGAGATCGACGCCGCCAACAACGACTCTTCACAGCAGCCGGCGACCTCGCGGCTGCGGCAAGCTGAGAAGACGAAGGCCGACGGCGACAAGACCGCCGGGGGTGCAGCCACCGTGCACTCCCCGCCGCAGAAGCAAAAGACGCCGCCCCGCCGGAACAACGCCGACGACGGCTCCACGGCATCGTCGGATCCGCGGGCTCGTCGAGATCAACGCCAGGTCCTCGACGACCGGCGACAAGAAGGATGCGCTTGTATGCGCCGGCAAGATATACCGGGAAGCAGCTGCTGCGGCAGAGCGCGATCTACTTGCCGCTGAAGCTCCCCGGGGGAAGAAGAAGACCAAGTCCGGCAAGGACAGCTCTGGTGCTCGTTCCGGCAAGCGCACCTCCCCGGAGCGCTGCGCTGCCATCGAGGACGCGCCATCGAGCTCCACCGGCAAGTGCGAGGGAAACAAAGACAGACCAGCCAAAGATCAAGCCCGGCAAGAACAGCTACGGTGCTCGCTCCGCAAGCGCACCTCTCCGGAGTCTTCTTGTGCGCCGTCGGGACGTGCCATCGAGCTCCACCGGCAAGAGGGCAAAGAAAGCAGCCAGTTTCAAACTTTTGAGTTATATTCCCGAAAATCCGTTACCTTGTATGGAGAACACATGCGCGACAGGGTCGAATCGTGGCTAAGTTGCGCCGATCTGTTTCGAGTCCGCTCAGCGATGAAGGCGCGCGCAACTAGCCCGACAAGTTCTTCTGCCGGAGACAACACCGCCCGGTAACTGCTGATGTTCCGCACTCAAGAAGTGTGTTTGCGCCGCAGGTTCCACTGAAGCGTGAGGGTGAAAACGCAAGGAGGAAATCAAGGGAGAAGTGCGGCCTTGCCGGATCGCAGAAGACGGAAAAGCTAAGTCATCCGAGCTTTTGTGCAGAGCACTCCTTAGTTCCATGCTTTTTTATGTTATGTTCCTCGTGCGTTCGTCCTTTGTACGCAATACCTGTGTGCGGAGGAACCTACCCGTGGGTAGCCGCACCCTTATCTTGCTTTCGAGCACGCTTAATGATTTAAGTGAGCTGCGACAAGTGTCGCGCCCTTGTTTCGTTTTCGAGTCCGCTCAGCAAGCTAAATGCGTTGCGACTAGCCGCGGCAAGGTTGTTTGCCGGTAAGACCTTGGCCAGCAGGCTGCTTCGAGTTCAGCACTCAGCGCTCGCGGCAAGGGCACTTTGCCGGCAAGTTTCCCTAGAAGCGTAGGGTAAAAGCGCACAAAGGGTGTAACGTAGCAAGCCCTGCCGTAAGATGCCCTTCGTATGAGAGACTTGTGCGCGGAGGAACCTGCCCGTGGATAGCCGCACCCTTATCTTGTTTTCGAGCACGCTCAACAATTTAAGTGAGCTGCGACAAGTGTCGCGCCCTTGTTTCGTTTTCGAGTCCGCTCAGCAAGCTAAGTGCGTTGCGACTAGTCATGCAAGGTTGCTTGCCGATAAGACCTTGGCCAGCAGGCTGCTTCGAGTTCAAGATTTCGGCGCTTCGCGCGTAAGGGCCCTTGCCGCAAGTTCCCTAGCAGCGTGAGAGTATAAACATCTGAAGGGCAAGGCACGCATCGTATTACAAAGTCGCCTGTAAAGGATTTATATACACATGCATGTAAATAATGAAACTGTTGCAGACCTATCTCAGCTGTTTTCATGGCTGAAATTACAGCAACAAGGAGAAACCAGAAGAGCACACCAGCACCTGGATTTTGGCGGAGCCAGAGTTGCCGAGGGCTGCGAGTGCCAAGATTCCTTTCCGGCAAGCCAGCGTTGCTAGGGGGTGCGAGTACTAAGATTCATCTCCGGCAAGCCAGAGTTGCTGGGGGCTGCGATATCAGATAAGTTTTTCATCCCTCGTCATGCATCCTCTCATGGACCGGGGAAAGCGGGGCTGCGTCCTTGAACGAGCGTGTCTTGTAAAACCCGTGCGCGGAGGAGCCAGGTCGTGGCCTAGTTGCGCCCTTGGTTTGTTTCCGAGCATGCTCAATGATTTAAGTGAGCTGCGACAAGTGTCGCGCCCTTGTTTCGTTTCCGAGCCCGCTCGACAATTTAAGTGAGCTGCGACAAGTGTCGCGCCCTTGGTTTGTTTCCGAGTCCGCTCAACAAACACAAGTGAGCTGCAACTGGCCCGGCAAGGTTGCTTGCCGGAAGCAACACCGCCAGCGGGCTGCTGATGTTCCGCACTCAGCAAGCGTGTTCAAGGCCGGCAAGCTCCCGAGGCGTGGGATGGGAACATACAAGGCACGAAGTCAAGTAAAAGACTCGATCCGACAAGCGTTCCCCTCTTTTCATTAAAAACATCCTAGTTTAGTACAAGTCCATAGAGGATGAAAAACATGATAGAGAGGATTGCATATTTTAAATACAACTAAGGCCCAAGGGCTTACAAATTAGAAGATAAGATGCGTAATCCCTCTCTGTTTCTCTGTTAGGGAGTTGGGAGGTAGGTCAAGGAGGCCCGGCAAGAGAAGCTTGCCGGGAAGGGCAAAGGCGCCAGAGAGCTACAGGCGCCGAAGACCACCAAGAGAACTTCCGGGGCCGCCAGAGCTTGGCGGAGACGGAGGCGCCGGAGGCGAGCTTGAAGGCGAGGTGGTGGGGCGTCGGCCGCGAGCGAGGCTCCTCGCCCTCGACTCGGCGTGAACGGCCTTGCCGCCACCCCTCTTCCTCTTCCGCAGCCTCCCTACGATCGCCCAAGGAGACGGCCCGGGAGTCGAAGGCAGCGACCGGATGATGGGTCGCCGGTATGCCTTGTGAGGCAGCGTCCGACGCCTAGTCGGACCCGCCATCCCGTCGTCGTCGCTGTCGCTCCCCTCCTCGTCACTCTCGCTCAAGGAGGGACCTTCGCTATCGGAGGAGCTGTCCACACAAAGCATCTCGCCGGGTCCCGAATCCTCAAGACCTTGACGGCAAGAAGGTCGCCCTCCATTAACTTGAAATGGAGGGTAAACCCGCCGTCAAGCTGTGGATCTTGGCGACGTCTTCCACCCTCGGTCGAAGTACATCACGCCGGGCTGGGGACACAACACTCACTCGAAAGTGCCGCTGATCCCACAGCCCCTCATGCGCAACTCCATCACCTCGGCGGATCCGGTTCCATCGCTCATGAACGGGCCGGCGGCCGAGGCGGGACGAGGCGCCGGCGCAGCTTGATGAAGAACTCCCGGGGATCGTCTCAGTATGGACCGCCTCGAGAAAGGAGCCACCGAGGAGACGGGAGGCACATCGCCACGACCGCCTCTCCCGACCGCCTCGACCACGCCCTCGGCCTCGTCGCGGCCTCGCCCTCCCTCTCCCCTCGTGGCCGGCTCCGCCCGGGTGCGGGTAGGAGAAGTGCGCTACTGGAGGCGACCCTCGCTGCCACCGTTGAAGAGCTAGGATTTCCTCCTTCCATGGCGTAAAGAAGAACGGAAGTCAAGACGAAGGGAGAAGAGGAAGTGTGAGACCATTGTGCTCCCCTTCCGCCCCTTTTAAAGGGGCGAGGTGGGGCTCAACCGCCTGCCCGCCAATCGGGAAGCGAGGAGGCAGAGGAGCGGGCCGACTCGCCATCTTCGCCCGTGGACGGCTTGGTCTCCCACCTTCGCCGCCCCGACCCCTATGCATGAGGGCAGCGTGGCGTAAAAAGCGGGCCGAGCGACGGGTGAAGTGACCTCGCCCCGCACCATGATCACGGGGTGGATTCCTAAAGACCGCATGTGCGCCCACGTCTCCCACGACGCCGCAATCAACGTGCGCTTGCCACGGAGGGGATGCGGCAGATGCGAATCTGGATTCGGCGCCTGATGGGCGCGTATGCCCGTGCAGCTCGTTTTGGGCTGGCCCAACAGGCGCTCGGCACCGTGTGTGGCCCAGCCCGGGGCTCTGTCGGTGTACTAAGGTAGGGGTACCTCAGTACCCCAACTTGTGCACGGGCGGTTGCAGCTCCCCGCGGCAGGGTTTACCACGTGCTCGCCGAAGACCTTCATGCTCCATGTCAAACCATTCAAAGACGAAGCATACAAGACAGAAGATCGAGACCCCGGCAAGCGGAGCTTGCCGGGAAGGCCGTTCCAGGCTTAAGGTTACATCACTCACGCAAGGCCCTGGCAAAAGGAGCTCGCCAGGAAGACTAGGAGATTACATCATAGAAGACACGCCTCGGCGCTATATGCGTCCCGGCGAGGGCCCGGGAGCGACAAAGTTTCTGAGCCCGCAAGCTCCGGGCCCGCAAGGTCAAGACCCGGCAAGGTGCTTGCGGGAGAGTTGCTGTTGTGTGCCCGCGCCCAGCTCATCAGCCCACGCGCCGCATACAGGGCCTTTCCAGGACGCGTGGTGGATAACTGTCAGGCACTGGGGACACGGTGGCACTTCACGGTGATGTATCCATCGCCGTGGCAGACGGAGACGCAAGGGCGGGAGCTTTTGGGGTCGACGGCGACGGGCATTAAATGCCCTTGTCCCCCACTGTCAAAGTAGGTAGCAACCACTGTTCACGCACTGTAGCTTCACTGTTCCCGCACTGTTCCAACTACCACCTCTTTTACATTTTTACCCCTTTCTCCTACGCTGCCACCTGTTGGCGCCCCCTTCCGACTATAAAAGGGAGGCCCATGCGCACGTAGAAGGGGTTCGGTCCATTCGACGCACACAACACCATCATACGCTCACACTCTCGAGCAAGATCAAATACAAACACAAAGCAGCAGTAGGAGTTTTATCTCTACGGAGAGCTCCGAAGCTGGGTAAAATCCGCCCGCGTGCTCGCTACGATCTGCTCTCTGTGCTCCCTCCGCCCTCGCATCAAGATGCACAAGGGCTCCGCCCCATAGGTGTTAAATGGCGGGCAGATTTCCCCCGACAATTATGAATATGTGTATCATCACGATCGAGATCCAACAAACTATTTTCATTGGGTGTATGACCATTGAAGGTTTTATTCATGTAAGCAGAACAACGATTATTCTCTCGATTTTAAATGAATAAGCGTATTGCAATAAACACGATCAAATCATATTCATGCTCAACATAAACGCCAAATAACATTTATTTAGGTTTAACACTAATCCGAAAGTATAGGGAGTGTGCGATGATGATCATATCAATCTTGGAACTACTTCCAACACTCATCGTCACTTTCCCTTCAACTAGTCTCTGCTTATTCTATAACTCCTGTTTGAGTTATTAATCTTAGCAACCGAACAAGTATCAAATACTCGGGGCTACTATAAACACTAGTAAGGCACACATCAATAATCGTATATCAAATATACCCTTGTTCACTTTGCCATCCTTCTTATCCACAAAATATTGAGGGCATTTCCGCTTCCAATGACCATTTCGCTGCGTAGTGTAAACACTCGGCCAGGCTATGGTCCAGCTTTGGGCTTCTTCGCGGGAGTGACAACTTGCTTGTCTTTCCACTTGAAGTTCCTTTCTTTCCTTTGCCCTTCACTTGAAACTAGTGGTCTTGTCAATCATCAACACTTGATGCTCTTTTCTTGATTTCTACCTTCGTCGATTTCAACATCACGAAGAGCTCGGGAATCGTTTTCGTCATCCCTTGCATACTATAGTTCATCACGAAGTTCTAGTAACTTAGTGATGGCGACTAGAGAATTCTGTCAATCACTATCTTATCTGGAAGATTAACTCCCACTTGATTCAAGCGATTGAAGTACCCAGACAATCTGAGTACATGCTCACTAGTTGAGCGATTCTCCTCCATCTTTTAGCTATAGAACTTGTTGGAGACTTCATATCTCTCAACTCAGGTATTTGCTTGAAATATTAACTTCAACTCCTGGAACATCTCATATGGTCCATGACGTTCAAAACGTCTTTGAAGTCCCGATTCTAAGCCGTTAAGCATGGTGCACAAAACTATCAAGTAGTCATCATATTGAGCTAGCCAAATGTTCATAACGTCTGCATCTGCTCCTGCAATAGGTCTGTCACCTAGCGGTGCATTAAGGACATAATTCTTCTGTGCAGCAATGAGGATAAACCTCAGCTCACGGATCAAATCCGCATCATTTCTACTAACATTTTTCAACACAATTTTCTCTAGGAACATATCAAAATAAACATATGAAAGCAACAATGCGAGCTATTGATCTTACAACATAATTTGCAAAATACTACCAGGACTAAGTTCATGATAAATTTAAGTTCAATTAATCATATTACTTAAGAACTCCCACTTAGACAGACATCCCTCTAGTCATCTAAGTGATCACGTGATCCAAATCAACTAAACCATAACCGATCATCACGTGAGATGGAGTAGTTTTCAATGGTGAACATCACTATGTTGATCATATCTACTATATGATTCACGCTCGACCTTTCGGTCTCCGTGTTCCGAGGCCATATCTGCATATGCTAGGCTCGTCAAGTATAACCTGAGTATTCTGCGTGTGCAAAACTGGCTTGCACCCGTTGTAGATGGACGTAGAGCTTATCACACCCGATCATCACGTGGTGTCTGGGCACGACAAACTTTTTCTTTGAGGGGTAAACAGTAGGAAAGGCTCCTACTGTGTTTTCATATATGTATATATATATATATATACAGGGTGTTACAAGAGTTGGTACATATGCAGTTGCCCTATTTGCCATGCTGCCCTTCCAGAAGGGGGCAGGCGGTCGAGGAGTGTTGTTATTAGCTCAATTCAGAAACAAAAGAAGAGATAAAAGCAGGGTGACTCCCCCTAGTCCTATGTTGGAGGAGACCAAAATCTTCCTTGAATCTATTCAGCCACCCACCTACAGTTGGCGCAATCCTCCTGAAATGTTTGTTGTTTCTTTCCTTCCAGAGACTCCAGGCTGCCACCAGGAAGATTTCAAAGAATAATGGATGCCCCCAGGAGTGTTTAGCCTATTGAAGTAGTTGTAGTCGGCAGGTGAAAGGTGGCCAGATGATCCCAAGTTTATGCCAGCAAGCTTGACTGAATGTGCAAGTAAAAATCATATGATCCACAGTTTCTTCGTCATGATTGCCGCAGAGCAAGCAGCTGTGGTCGTCGCCTATGTCAAAATTTCGACGCTGGAGCATGTCACGTGTGTTTAGGCGGTCGACCATCAGCAGCCAACCGAAGACTTTGATCCGCATTATGCAACGAGAGCGCCAGAGCAAGGAGAAGGCTGGGTGGGCGTTGGCGTCTCGGAAGAAGAATTTGTAGTAGTCAGCCGGCCGGTAAACAGATTTCCCCCAGGTATAGTACCAAATATCATTAGCAGACGCGGAAGGATGGATGTGCGTTGAGATCTGCTGGATGTCTCGAACTTCGTCCAGGGCCTGCGGGGAGAGCGGTAGGTGAAAGGTTTCCGATAATGCCGTGCTCTCCAAGAAATCCTTGACGGTCTCGTCCTCGTGTATGGCGAAGGAGAATGCATGGGGATGAGAAACCTGCAGAAGATCCGGCGCCCAGAGATCTTTCCAAACCAGAACAGTGTCACCTGATACAATTCGGACTTGCGAAATCCCTCAGAATACAGGCGTAAGTTTGAGGATTTGGCGCCACCAGAAAGAGCCCATAGGGTCAGTGGCGTGAGGAACCTTGTCGGTATAGTATGTGTTCCAAATGAGCTGTACCCAGGGGACATCAAGCTTGTTGTAAAACTTGTGTAAGATTTTCATGAGTAGGGCATCATTCTGCACCTTAATGTTGATAACCCCAAGGCCGCCATGCTTTTTGGGTTTGCACACCATCTCCCACGCGGCAAGGGAGTTGCATTTGTCCCCATGTTCCGTCTTTTTGGTCCAGAGACATCTCCTTCTGATTTTGTCAAGCATCTCAATTAACTTGGGCGGAAATTTGAGCGTCCACATGGCGTAGATGAGTAGAGATGTGACGGTAGCATTTAGCCAAGAGAGTTTGCCCCCGTAGGACATCAGTGAGATCGTGGAGGTGAGTCGCCTTTCAGCACTGCAGACTAGGGGCATCAGATCAAGGATGGTCGGTTTAGACATGCCGAGAGGCAATCCAAGATAGGTAAAGGGCATGGATCCGACTGAGCATCCAAAGAATGTCGCAAGCGCCAGGGCAGCCTCATGAGTCATGTTGATTGGGATCAGTGTTGACTTGTGAAAATTAATTCGGAGGCCGATGGAAGAAGCATAGTCCACAAGGATTTGTTTGATGACTGCAGCTTGTTGAGGGCATGCAGGCATGGCCAAGATGGTGTCGTCGGCGTATTGGATTACAGGGTAGTCCGTTTGGCCGATGCAAGGAAAGGGCAGATGGATTTTCCCTGCTCTAAAGGCGTCATTAATAGCAGCTTGTAGGAGATCAGCTGCAATGACAAAGATCAATGGGAGAGGGGTCCCCTCGATTTAACTGTCTGCGGCAGTGAAATTGTCGGCCGGGGACACCATTCAGTAGAACTGATGATCGCCCTGTCGAGAAGATGCAATTAATCCAAGACAGCCACTTGTCGTTAAATCCCAGGTGTTTCATGATGGTGATCATGGGAGCGTGTTCGATTGTATCAAAGGCTTTAGCGAAATCCAGTTTCAACAATATAATCTGCTTCTTCGATGCATGGCATTGATGTATATATTGAAATGCCCAGGCCAGGCAATCCTGTATCGTCCTCCCTTTTATGAAACCATATTGGTTTTTATGGATAACCTTTAAGATCACTCGTTGCAGACGATTAGCAAGTAGCTTTGTAATTAGCTTAAGACAGCAGTTCAGAAGGGTGATCGGACGGTAATCATTAACAGTTTCTGGTGAGGCGGTCTTAGGAATCAGTGTGATGAGGCCATCATTTATGCTGGTGAGGTCCAAGTCTCCTTGGTGGAATGCTTCACAGAGGTTATAGAAATCGTGTTTGATAACAGGCCAGCAAGCTTTAAGGAATGCACCACTAAATCCGTCCGGGCCTGGAGCACGATCAGCTGGCATTTCTTTGATAACAGCATCAATCTCTTCATGGGTAAAAGGCATAGTCAGCTGATCAAGGTCATCATGGTGCTGCAGAATATTAGGCAAGTTAAATTTCATTTGTGCAGGCCGCGAAGTACCCAGGCGATCAGTGTATGTACGAAACAGGAGTGCTTCTTTTCCATCGTGACTGTCAATGAGTGAACCATCCTCTATTTTGAAGGTTGCAATGTTATTGCGCCGATATCTTTCTGTGGCAACAGCCTGGAAGAATTTGGTATTCTCGTCCCCAAACTTGATCCATCGAATTGTGCATCGTTTTTTCCAGTATTGGTTTTGGTATTTAAGGAGGCGCAAGAGATGTTTCTTGATGAACTTTGGCACGACGAACTTTGGCAATGGTGCATACTTAGGGAGAACACTTCTTGATAATTTTAGTGACAGATCATCTTAAAATGCTACCGTCAATCAAAGCAAGATAAGATGCATAAAGGATAAACATCACATGCAATCAATATAAGTGATATGATATGGCCATCATCATCTTGTGCTTGTGATCTCCATCTCCAAAAGCACCGTCGTGATCATCATCGTCACCGTAGCGACACCTTGATCTCCATCGTAGCATCGTTGTCGCCACGCCATCTATTGCTTCTCGACTATCGCTACCGCTTAGTGATAAAGTAAAGCAATTACAGTGGCATTTGCATTTCATACAATAAGCGACAACCATATGGCTCTGTCGGTTGCCGATAACCGGTTACAAAACATGATCATCTCATACAATAAAATATAGCATCACGTCTTGACCATATCACATCATAACATGCCTGCAAAAACAAGTTAGGCGTCCTCTACTTTGTTGTTGCAAATTTTACGTGGCTGCTACGGGCTTAGCAAGAACCGTTCTTACCTACGCATCAAAAACCACAGCGATAGTTTGTCAAATAGACTCCGTTTTAACCTTCACAAGGACCGGGCGTAGCCACTTTTCAGTTCAACTAAAGTTGAGAAACCGACACCCGCTAGTCACCGTGTTCAAAGCACGGCGGTAAAACCAGTCTCGCGTAAGCATCTGGCGTAATGTCGGTCGGGCCGCTTCATCCAACAATACCGCCAACCAAAGTATGACATCTTTGGTAGGCGGTATGACTTATATCGTCCACAACTCACTTGTGTTCTACTCGTGCATATAACATCAACACATAAAACCTAGGCTCGGATGCCACTGTTGGGGAACGTAGTAATTTCAAAAAATTTCCTACGCACACGCAAGATCATGGTGATGCATAGCAACGAGAGGGAGAGTGTTGTCTACGTACCCTCGTAGACCGAAAGCGGAAGCGTTAGCACAACGCGGTTGATGTAGTCGTACGTCCTCCCGGTCCACCCAATCCAAGCACCATTACTCCGGCACCTCCGAGTTCTTGACACACGTACAGCTCGATGACGCACCCCGATCTCCGATCCAGCAGAGGCGCGGGGAGGAGTTCCGTGAGCACGACGTCGTGGTGACGATCTTGATGTTCTCCTGTCGCAGGGTTTCGCCTAAGCACCGCTACAATATGACCGAGGTGTAATATCGTGGAGGGGGGCACCGACACGGCTAAGGGCGATCTCAATGATCAACTTGTGTGTCTAGGGTGCCCCCGCCCCATATATAAAGGAGGGAGGGAGGAGGAGGCCGGCCTAGGGAGGAGGGCGCCATAGGGGAGTCCTACTCCCACCGGGAGTAGGATTCCCCTTTCCTAGTCCAACTAGGATCCTTCCATGTAGTAGGAGTAGGAGACTAGGAAGGGAAGAGAGAAGGAAGGAAGGAGGGGTGCGGCCCTCCCTTAGTCAATTCGGACTAGGCCTTGGGGCGCGGCCTGCCCTAGGCAGCCCTCTCTCTTTCCTTGAGGCCCAATAAGGCCCAATACTTCTCCCCGGCGAATTCCTGTAACTCTCCGGTACTCCGATAAATACCCGAATGACTCGGAACCTTTCCGAACTCTGAATATAGTCGTCCAATATATCGATCTTTACATCTCAACCATTTCGAGACTCCTCGTCATGTCCCCAATCTCATCCGGGACTCCGAACTCATTCGGTACATCAAAACTCATAAACTCATAATATAACTGTCATCGAAACCTTAAGCGTGCGGACCCTACGGTTCGAGAATAATGTAGACATGACCGAGACACGTCTCCGATCAATAACCAATAGCGGGACCTGGATGTCCATATTGGTTCCTACATATTCTACGAAGATCTTTATCGGTCAAACCGCATAACAACATACGTTGTTCCCTTTGTCATCGGTATGTTACTTGCCCGAGATTCGATCGTCGGTATCCAATACCTAGTTCAATCTTGTTACCGCAAGTCTCTTTACTCGTTCAGAATCGTCATCTCATAACTAACTCATTAGTTACATGCTTGCAAGGCTTAGGTGATGAGTATTACCGAGAGGGCCAGAGATACCTCTCCGACAATCGGAGTGACAAATCCTAATCTCGAATTATGCCAACCCAACATGTACCTTCGAAAGACCTGAGAGCACCTTTATAATCACCCGATTCACGTTGTGACGTTTGGTAGCACACAAAGTGTTCTTCCGTAAACGGAGTTGCACAATCTCATAGTTGCAGGAACTTTGTATAAGTCATGAAGAAAGCAATAGCAGTATACTAAACGATCAAGTGCTAAGCTAAGAGAATGGGTCATGTCAATCACATCATTCTTCTAATGATGTGATCCAACTAATCAAATGACAACACATGTCTATGGTCAGGAAACATAACCATTTTTGATTAATGAGCTAGTCAAGTAGAGGCATACTAGTGACTATAGTTTTGTCTATGTATTCACACATGTATCATGTTTCCGGTTAATACAATTCTAGCATGAATAATAAACATTTATCATGATATGAGGAAATAAATAATAACTTTATTATTGCCTCTAGGGCATATTTCCTTCAGTCTCCCACTTGCACTAGAGTCAATAATCTAGTTCACATCGCCATGTGACTTAACACCAATAATCATATCTGTATATGATTAACATCCATAGTTCACATCGTCATGTGACCAACACCCAAAGGGTTTAAAGGTGTGATCATGTTTTGCTCGTGAGAGAAGCTTAGTCAACGGTTCCGTCACATTCAGAGCCGCATGTATTTTGCAAATATTTTATGTCTACAATGCTTTGCACGGAGCTATTCTAGCTAATTGCTCCCACTTTCAATATGTATCCAGATTGAGACTTAGAGTCTTCTGGATCGGTGTAAAAGCTTGCATCATTGTAACTTCTTACAACGGGCTCTTTTATCACCTCCATAATCGAGAAATATCTCCTTAGTCCTCACTAAGGATATTTTTGACCGCTTTCCAGTGATCTACTATTAGATCAAAATTGTATTCCTTTGCGAAACTCAGAGCAAGGTATACAATATGTCTGGTTCACAGCATAGCATACTTTATAGAACCTATGACTGAGGCATAGGGAATGACTTTTCATTCTCTTTCTATTTTCTGCCATGGTCGGGTCTTGAGTCTTACTCAATTTCACACCTTGCAACACAGGCAAGAACTCCTTCTTTGACTGTTCCATTTTGAACTATTTCAAAATTTTATCAAGGTATGTACTCATTTGAAAAAATCTTATCAAGCGTCTTGATCTATCTATATAGATCTTGATGCTCAATGTGTAAGCAGCATCACCGAGGTCTTGCTTTGAAAAACTCTTTTTCAAGTATCCTTTATGCTTTGCAGAATAATTCTACATTATTTCCAATCAACAATATGTCATTCACATATACTTATCGAAATGTTTGTAGTGCTCCCACTCACTTTCTTGTAAATACAGGTCTTTCCAAAAGTCTGTATAAAACCATATGCTTTGATCAACTCATCAAAGCGTATATTCCAACTCCGAGATGCTTGCACCAGTCCATTTATGGATCGCTGGAGCTTGCACATTTTGTTAGCACCTTTAGGATTGACAAAATCTTCTGGTTGCATCATATGCAACTCTTCTTTAATAAATCCATTAAGGAATGCAGTTTTGACATCCATTTGCCAGATTTCATAAAATGTGGCAATTGCTAACATGATTCAGACAGACTTAAGCATCGATACGAGTGATAAAATCTCATCGTATTCAACACCTTGAACTTGTTGAAAACCTTTCGCAACAAGTCGAGCTTGGTAGATAGTAACACTACTATTAGTGTCCGTCTTCGTTTTGAAGATCCATTCATTTAACATGGCTTGCTGATCATCAAGCAAGTCAATCAAAGTCCATACTTTGTTCTCATACATGGATCATATCTCAGATTTTATGGCCTCGAGCCATTTCGCAGAATCTGGGCTCATCATCGCTTCCTCATAGTTCGTATGTTCATCATGGTCTAGTAACATGACTTCCAGAACAGGATTACCGTACCACTCTGGTGCGGACTGTACTTTTTGAAGTCCTACGAGGTTTTTGTAGTAACTTGATCTGAAGTTTCATGATCATCATCATGAGCTTCCTCACTAATTGGTGTAGGAATCACTGGAACTGATTTCTGTGATGAACTACTTTCCAATTTGGGAGAAGGTACAAATTACCTTATCAAGCTCTACTTTCCTCCCACTCACTTCTTTCGAGAGAAACTCCTTCTCTAGAAAGGATCCATTTTAGCAACGAATATCTTGCCTTCGGATCTGTGATAGAAGGTGTACCCAATAGTTTCCTTTGGGTGTTCTATGAAGACGCACTTCTCTGATTTGGGTTTGAGCTTATCAGGATGAAACTTTTTCACATAAGCATCATAGCCCCAAACTTTAAGAAACGACAACTTGGGTTTCTTGCTAAACCACAATTCATATGCTATCGTCTCAACGGATTTAGATGGTGCCCTTTTAACGTGAATGCAGCTGTCTCTAATGCATAACCCCAAAATGATAGTGGTAAACTGATAAGAGACATCATAGATCACACCATATCAAATAAAGTGCGGTTACGACGTTCGGACACACCATAACGATGTGGTGTTCCAGGTGGCGTGAGCTGTGAAACTATTCCACATTGTTTTAATTGAAGACCAAACTCGTAACTCAAATATTCATCTCCATGATCAGATCGCAGAAACTTTATTTTCTTGTTACGATGATTTTCCACTTCACTCTGAAATTCTTTGAACCTTTCAACTATTTCAGACTTATGTTTCATCAAGTAGATATACCAATATCTGCTCAAATCATCTGTGAAGGTCAGAAAATAATGATACCCACCGCGAGCTTCAACACTCATCGGATCGCATACATCAGTATGTATTATTTCCAATAAGTCAGTTGCTCGCTCCATTGGTCCGGAGAACGGAGTTTTAGTCATCTCGCCCAAAAGGCACGGTTCGCAAGCATCAAATGATTCATAACCAAGTGATTCCAAAAATCCATCTTTATGGAGTTTCTTCATGCGCTTTACACCGATATGACCCAAACGGCAGTGCCACAAATAAGTTGCACTATCATTATTAACTTTGCGTCTTTTGGCATCAATATTATGAATATGTGTATCATCACGATCGAGATCCAACAAACTATTTTCATTGGGTGTATGACCATTGAAGGTTTTATTCATGTAAATGTAACAACAATTATTCTCTGATTTTAAATGAATAACTGTATTGCAATAAACACGATCAAATCATATTCATGCTCAACGCAAACGCCAAATAACATTTATTTAGGTTTAACACTAATCTCGAAAGTATAGGGAGTGTGCGATGATGATCATATCAATCTTGGAACTACTTCCAACACTCATCGTCACTTTCCCTTCAACTAGTCTCTGTTTATTCTATAACTCCTGTTTCGAGTTACTAATCTTAGCAACCGAACAAGTATCAAATACTCAGGGGCTACTATAAACACTAGTAAGGCACACATCAATAATCGTATATCAAATATACCCTTGTTCACTTTGCCATCCTTCTTATCCACAAAATATTCAGGCATTTCGCCCAATGACCATTTCCTTTGCGGTGTAAACACTCGGCCAGCTATGGTCCAGCTTTGGGCTTCTTCGCAGGAGTGACAACTTGCTTGTCTTTCCACTTGAAGTTCCCTTTCTTTCCCTTTGCCCTTCACTTGAAACTAGTGGTCTTGTCAATCATCAACACTTGATGCTCTTTTCTTGATTTCTACCTTCGTCGATTTCAACATCACGAAGAGCTCGGGAATCGTTTTCGTCATCCCTTGCATACTATAGTTCATCACGAAGTTCTAGTAACTTAGTGATGGCGACTAGAGAATTCATCAATCACTATCTTATCCGAAGATTAACTCCCACTTGATTCAAGCGATTGAAGTACCTGGACAATCTGAGTACATGCTCACTAGTTGAGCGATTCTCCTCCATCTTTTAGCTATAAAACTTGTTGGAGACTTCATATCTCTCAACTCGGGTATTTGCTTGAAATATTAACTTCAACTCCTGGAACATCTCATATGGTCCATGACGTTCAAAACGTCTTTGAAGTCCCGATTCTAAGCCGTTAAGCATGGTGCACAAAACTATCAAGTAGTCATCATATTGAGCTAGCCAAACGTTCATAACGTCGCATCCGCTCTGCAATAGGTCCGTCACCTAGCGGTGCATTAAGGACATAATTCTTCTGTGCAGCAATGAGGATAAACCTCAGCTCACGGATCAAATCCGCATCATTGCTACTAACATTTTTCAACACAATTTTCTCTAGGAACATATCAAAATAAACATATGAAAGCAACAATGCAAGCTATTGATCTTACAACATAATTTGCAAAATACTACCAGGACTAAGTTCATGATAAATTTAAGTTCAATTAATCATATTACTTAAGAACTCCCACTTAGACAGACATCCCTCTAGTCATCTAAGTGATCACGTGATCCAAATCAACTAAACCATAACCGATCATCACGTGAGATGGAGTAGTTTTCAATGGTGAACATCACTATGTTGATCATATCTACTATATGATTCACGCCGACCTTCGGTCTCCGTGTTCGAGGCCATATCTCGCATATGCTAGGCTCGTCAAGTATAACTCGAGTATTCTGCGTGTGCAAAACTGGCTTGCACCCGTTGTAGATGGACGAGAGCTTATCACACCCGATCATCACGTGGTGTGCAGGCACGACGAACTTTGGCAACGGTGCATACTCGGGAGAACACTTCTTGATAATTTTAGTGAGAGATCATCTTAAAATGCTACCGTCAATCAAAGCAAGATAAGATGCATAAAGGATAAACATCACATGCAATCAATATAAGTGATATGATATGGCCATCATCATCTTGTGCTTGTGATCTCCATCTCAAGCACCGTCGTGATCATCATCGTCACCGCGCGACACCTTGATCTCCATCGTAGCATCGTTGTCGTTCGCCATCTATTGCTTCTCGACTATCGCTACCGCTTAGTGCTAAAGTAAAGCAATTACAGGCGTTTGCATTTCATACAATAAAGCGACAACCATATGGCTCCTGCCGATTGCCGATAACCGGTTACAAAACATGATCATCTCATACAATAAAATATAGCATCACGTCTTGACCATATCACATCATAACATGCCCTGCAAAAACAAGTTAGACGTCCTCTACTTTGTTGTTGCAAATTTTACGTGGCTGCTACGGGCTTAGCAAGAACCGTTCTTACCTACGCATCAAAAACCACAGCGATAGTTTGTCAAATAGACTCGTTTTAACCTTCACAAGGACCGGGCATAGCCACACTCGGTTCAACTAAAGTTGGAGAAACCGACACCGCTAGTCACTGTGTGCAAAGCACGACGGTAAAACCAGTCTCGCGTAAGCGTACGCGTAATGTCGGTCCGGGCCGCTTCATCCAACAATACCGCCGAACCAAAGTATGACATGCTGGTAGGCAGATGACTTATATCGTCCACAACTCACTTGTGTTCTACTCATGCATATAACATGAACGCATAAAACCTAGGCTCGGATGCCTTTGTTGGGGAACGAGTAATTTTAAAAATTTCCCACGCACACGCAAGATCATGGTGATGCATAGCAACGAGAGGGAGAGTGTTGTCTCGTACCCTCGAGACCGAAGCGAAGCGTTAGCACAACGCGGTTGATGTAGTCGTCGTCCTCCGGTCCAACCGATCCAAGCACCGTTACTCGGCACCTCCGAGTTCTTGACACACGACAGCTCGATGGCGCACCCGATCTCCGATCCAGCAGAGGCGGGGAGGAGTTCCATCAGCACGATGGCGTGGTGACGATCTTGATGTTCTCCTGTCGCAGGGCTTCGCCTAAGCACCGCTACAATATGACCGAGGTGTAATATCGTGGAGGGGGGCACCGCACACGGCTAAGGAACGATCTCAATGATCAACTTGTGTGTCTAGGGTGCCCCCCGCCCCCATATATAAAGGAGGGAGGGAGGAGGAGGCCGGCCTAGGGAGGAGGCGCGCCATAGGGGAGTCCTACTCCCACCGGGAGTAGGATTCCCCCTTTCCTAGTCCAACTAGGGATCCTTCCATGTAGTAGGAGTAGGAGACTAGGAAGGGGAAGAGAGAAGGGAAGGAAGGAGGGGGTGCGGCCCCTCCCCCTAGTCCAATTCGGACTAGGCCTTGGGGGGGCGCGCGGCCTGCCCTAGGCAGCCCCTCTCTCTTTCCCGCAGGGCCCAATAAGGCCCAATACTTCTCCCGGCGAATTCCGTAACTCTCCAGTACTCGATAAATACCGAATGACTCGGAACCTTTCCGAACTCGAATATAGTCGTCCAATATATCGATCTTTACGTCTCAACCATTTCGAGACTCCTCGTCATGTCCCCGATCTCATCCGGGACTCGAACTCCTTCGGTACATCAAAACTCATAAACTCATAATATAATCGCCATCGAAACCTTAAGCGTGCGGACCCTACGGTTCGAGAATAATGTAGACATGACCGAGACACGTCTCGGTCAATAACCAATAGCGGACCTGGATGCCCATATTGGTTCCTACATATTCTACGAAGATCTTTATCGGTCAAACCGCATAACAACATACGTTGTTCCTTTGTCATCGGTATGTTACTTGCCCGAGATTCGATCGTCGGTATCCAATACCTAGTTCAATCTCGTTACGGCAAGTATCTTTACTCGTTCCGTAATCGTCATCTCATAACTAACTCATTAGTTACATGCTTGCAAGGCTTAGGTGATGAGTATTACCGAGAGGGCCCAGACATACCTCTCCGAGCAATCGGAGTGACAAATCCTAATCTCGAATTATGCCAACCCAACATGTACCTTCGAAACACCTGTAGAGCACCTTTATAATCACCCAGTTACTTTGTGACGTTTGGTAGCACACAAAGTGTTCTTCCGGTAAACGGGAGTTGCACAATCTCATAGTTGCAGGAACTTTATATAAGTCATGAAGAAAGCAATAGCAAGATACTAAGCGATCAAGTGCTAAGCTAATGAATGGGTCATGTCAATCACATCATTCTTCTAATGATGTGATCCCACTAATCAAATGACAACACATGTATATGGTCAGGAAACATAACCATTTTTGATTAATGAGCTAGTCAAGTAGAGGCATACTAGTGACTATAGTTTTGTCTATGTATTCACACATGTATCATGTTTCCGGTTAATACAATTCTAGCATGAATAATAAACATTTATCATGATATGAGGAAATAAATAATAACTTTATTATTGCCTCTAGGGCATATTTCCTTCAAGGATGACCTAGTGCTGGTGGTGGCTGACCAAGGGCAAGAGATGGTGGTGGCTGACCATGGGCAAGAGATGGAGGTGGCTGAGGATGACCTAGCGATGGTCGTGCCTGAAGGTGGCCTCGCGATGGTGGTGGTGCCTGACAATGACCACGCACCGGTGGTGGAGCCGGCGATCCCACAGCTGGGCGACATGACCACGCCAATTGTGGTAGAAGACTACATCCCACTGCCTCCACTGCCTCCACCGCCGCGCCGCTCTTGGCGCATCAGGGAGAGGAAGGAGAAGGAGAAGGAGAAGAACAATGCATGAGAACTGAACTTTGTCAGGTATGTCAGATCTCCTATAGGTTAGTTATTCAAAATGATATATATATACTTAGTTACCTATGTTATCTCTAATATGCTTAGTTTCATATAGGTTAGCTTCATTTTTACCAAAGTTGGCTCTAATATGCTAACTTAGAGCTTATATGCTTAGTTTCCTATAGGTTAGCTCCAAAATAACTTATGTTAGCACAAAATGATCAAGTTTACATAATAAGCTTATAGTCTTTTTCTTATTCTTCTTCTTTTCCAAAATGACATAGGTTAGCTTCATTTTACCTAAGTTGGCTCTAATATACTAACTTAGATCTTATATGCTTAGTTTCCTATAGGTTAGCTCCAAAATAACTTATGCTAGCACAAAATGATCAAGTTTACATAATAAGCTTATAGTCTTTTTCTTATTCTTCTTCTTTTCCAAAATGACATAGGTTAGCTTCATTTTACCTAAGTTGGCTCTAATATACTAACTTAGAGCTTATATGCTTAGTTTCCTATAGGTTAGCTCCAAAATAACTTATGTTAGCACAAAATGATCAAGTTTACATAATAAGCTTATAGTCTTCTTCTTATTCTTCTTCTTTTCCAAAATTCTTCTTATTCTTCTTCTAGTGTTCTTCTTCTTCTAGTATTCTTCTAGTATTCTTCTAACTTCTTGTTTATCATTTTGCAGATTTGATTTAATTGACGGAAGCTTGCGTGGATGGAGTGCTTCTTTTCCATTTGTGTTTTTATTTTGTATCAATGTGAAACTTTTGTGAATTGATGGATAACGGTGTTGGATGAACAATGTGAAACTTTTGTAATATGTAACGATGGAACTATGTGTTGGCTATGTATGTATATATGATGGAACTTGTGTGTTGGCTATGTATGTATATATGATGGAACTTGTGTGTTGGCTATGTATGTATATATGATGGAACTTGTGTGTTGGCTATGATTGTTATATGGATGCTTGTTGTATATATATGTGTTGGATATCTCATAGGTGAAATAGTGACCTGAGATTAAGAAAAAAATTTAAAAAAATTGTTACTAATGGCGCACTACCAAGTGATGCGCCATTACTATAGAAGACACTAGTGGCACACTGTGGGCAAAACTAATGGCGCACTGCCTGGTGCGCCATTAGTATACCAGATACTAATGGCGCACCAGTGGTGCGCCATTAGTAAAAAATACTAGTGGCGTGCTACTAATGGCGCACTGGTAATGCGCCATTAGTAGGCAAAACCAGTGCGCCATTAGTAGGCCTTTTCCTAGTAGTGGGAGTTGCATAATCTCATAGTTTAGGACTTTGTATAAGTCATGAAGAAAGCAATAGCAAAATACTAAACGATCAAGTGCTAAGCTAACGGAATGGGTCAAGTCAATCACCTCATTCTCTAATGATGTGATCCCGTTAATCAAATGACAACTCATGTCTATGACTAGGAAACTTAACCATCTTTGATTCAACAAGCTAGTCAAGTAGAGGCATACTAGTGACACTATGTTTGTCTATGTATTCACACATGTATTATGTTTCTGGTTAATACAATTCTAGCATGAATAATAAACATTTATCATGAAATAAGGAAATAAATAATAACTTTGTTATTGCCTCTAGGGCATATTTCCTTCAGTCTCCCACTTGCACTAGAGTCAATAATCTAGTTCACATCGCCATGTGATTTAACACCAATATTCATATCTGTATATGATTAACACCCATAGTTCACATCGTCATTTGACCAACACCCAGAGGGTTTACTAGAGTCAATAATCTAGTCCACATCGCTATGTGATTAACACCCAAAGATTACTAAGGTATGATCATATTTTGCTCGTGAGAGAAGTTTAGTCAACGGGTCTATCATATTCATAGCCGTATGTATTTTGCAAATATTCTATGTCTACAATGCTCTGCATGGAGCTACTCTAGCTAATTGCTCCCACTTTGAATATGTATCCAGATTGACACTTAGAGTTATCTGGATCAGTGTAAAAGCTTGCACCGATGTAACTCTTTACGACGGGCTCTTTTATCACCTCCATAATCGAGAAATATTTCCTTAGTCCTCATTAAGAATATTCTTGACCAATGTCTAGTGATCTACTCCTAGATCATTATTGTACTCCCTTGCCAAATTTAGAACAAGGTATACAATAGGTCTGGTACATAGCATAGCATACTTTATAGAACCTATGATTGAGGCATAGGGAATGACTTTCATTCTCTTTTCTATTTTCTGCCGTGGTCGGGATTTGAGTCTTACTCAATTTCACACCTTTGCAACACAGGCAAGAACTCTTTCTTTGACTATTCCATTTTGAACTATTTCAAAATCTTGACAAGGTATGTACTTATTGAAAAACTTATCAAGCGTCTTGATCTATCTCAATAGAACTTGATGCTCAATATGTAAGTAGCTTTACTGAGGTCTTTATTTTAAAGAACTTCTTTCAAATACTCCTTTATGCTTTCCAAAAAAATTCTACATAATTTCTGATCAACAATATGTTACTCACATATATTTATCAGAAAGGTGGTAGTGCTCCCACTCACTTTATTGTAAATATAGGCTTCACCGCAAGTCTGTATAAAACTATATGCTTTGATAACCTTATCAGAGCGTATATTCCAACTCTGAGATGCTTGCACCAGTCCATAGATGGATCGCTGAAGATTGCACATTTGGTTAGCACCTTTAGGATTGACAAAACCTTCTGGTTGCATCATATACAACTCTTCTTTAAGAAAACCATTAAGGAATGCAGTTTTGACATCCATTTGCCAGATTTCATAAAACGTGGCAATTGCTAACATGATTTGGACAGACTTAAGCATCGCTACAGTTGAGAAAATCTCATTGTAGTCAACACCTTGAACTTGTCAAAAACCTTTTTTGCGACAAGTCGAGCTTTGTAGATAGTAACACTACTATCAGCATCTGTCTTCCTCTTGAAGATCCATTTATACAATATGGCTTGTCCATCATCGGGCAGCTCCACCAAAGTCCACACTTTGTCCTCATACATGGATCCCATCTCAGATTTCATGGCCTCAAGCCATTTCGCGGAATCTGGGCTCATCATCGCTTCCTCATAGTTCTTAGGTTCATCATGGTCTAGTAACATAACTTCCAGAATAGGATTACCGTACCACTCTGGTGCTGACTGTACTTTGGAAGACCTACGAGGTTTTGTAGTAACTTGATCTGAAGTTTCATGATCATCATCATTAGCTTCCTCACTAATTGGTATAGGAATCACTGGAACTGATTTCTGTGATGAACTACTTTCCAATTCGGGATAAGGTACAAATTACCTTATCAAGCTCTACTTTCCTCCCACTCACTTCTTTTGAGAGAAACTCCTTCTCTAGAGAGGATCCATTCTTAGCAACGAATGTTTTGCCTTCGGATCTGTGATAGAAGGTGTACCCAATAGTTTCCTTTGGGTATTCTATGAAGACGCACTTCTCCGATTTGGGTTCGAGCTTATCAGGTTGAAACCTTTTTCACATAAGCATCGCAACTCCAAACTTTAAGAAACGACAGCTTAGGTTTACTGCTAAACCATAGTTCATACGGTGTCGTCTCAACGGATTTAGATGGTGCCCTGTTTAAAGTGAATGCAACTATCTCTAATGCATAACCCCAAAACGATAGTGGTAAATTGGTAAGATATATCATAGATCGCACCATATCCAATAAAGTGCAGTTACGATGTTCGGACACACCATTACGCTGTGGTGTTCCATGTGGCGTGAACTGTGAAACTATTCCACATTGTTTAAAATGAAGGCCAAACTCGTAACTCAAATGTTCTTCTCTACGATCAGATTGTGGAAACTTTATTTTCTTGTTATGATGATTCTCCACTTCACTCTGAAATTCTTTGAACTTTTCAAATGTTTCAGACTTGTGCTTCATTAAGTAGATATACACATATCTGCTCAAATCATCTGTGAAGGTCAGAAAATAATGATACCAGCCACGAGCATTAACACTCATTGGACCGCATACATTGGTATGTATTATTTCCAACAAATTAGTAGCTCGTTCCATTGTTCCGGAGAACGGAGTTTTAGTCATCTTGCCAAAAAGGCACGGTTCGCAAGCATCAAATGATTCATAACCAAGTGATTCCAAAAATCCATCTTTATGGAGTTTCTTCATGTGCTTTACACCGATATGACCCAAACGGCAGTGCCACAAATAAGTTGCACTATCATTATTAACTTTGCATCTTTTGGCACTAATATTATGAATATGTGTATCACTACGATCGAGATCCAACAAACTATTTTCATTGGGTGTATGACCATTTGAAGGTTTTATTCATGTAAACAGAACAACTATTATTCTCTAACTTTAAATGAATAACCGTATTCCAATAAACATGAGCAAATCATATTCATGCTCAACGCAAACGCCAAATAACATTTATTTAGGTTTAACACTAATCCCAAAAGTATAGGGAGTGTGCGATGATGATCATATCAATCTTGGAACTACTTCCAACACTCATCGTCACTTCCCCTTCAACTAGTCTCTGTTTATTCTGTAACTCCTGTTTAGAGTTTCTAATCTTAGCAACTGAACAAGTATCAAATACTCAGGGGCTACTATAAACACTAGTAAGGCACACATCAATAACCTGTATATCAAATATACCCTTGTTCACTTTGCCATCCTTCTCATCCACCAAATATTCAGGGCATTTCCACTTCCAGTGACCATTTCCTTTGCAGTGTAAGCACTGAGTTTTAGGCTTTGGTCCAGCTTTGGGCTTCTTCACGGGAGTGACAACTTGTTTGCCATTCTACTTTAAGTTTCCCTTTCTTTCTCTTTGCCCTTTTCTTGAAACTAGTGGTCTTGTCAATCATCAACACTTGATGCTCTTTCTTGATTTCTACCTTCGTCGATTTCAACATCACGAAGAGCTCGGGAATCGTTTTTGTTATCCCTTGCATACTATAGTTCATCACGAAGTTCTAGTAACTTGGTGATGGTGACTAGAGAATTCTGTCAATTCACTATCTTATCTGGAAGATTAACTCCCACTTGATTCAAGCGATTGAAGTACCCAGACAATCTGAGCACATGCTCACTAGTTGAGCGATTCTCCTCCATCTTTTAGCTATAGAACTTGTTGGAGACTTTATATCTCTCAACTCGGCTATTTGCTGGAAATATTAACTTCAACTACTGGAACATCTCATATGGTCCATGACGTTCAAAACGTCTTTGAAGTCCCGATTCTAAGCCGTTTAAGCATGGTGCACTAAACTATCAAGTAGTCATCATTTTGAGCTAGCCAAACGTTCATAACGTCTGCATCTGCTCCTGCAATAGGTTTGTCACCTAGCAGTGCATCAAGGACATAATTCTTCTATGCAGCAATGAGGATAAACCTCAGATCATGGATCTAATCCGCATCATTGCTACTAACATCTTTCAACACAATTTTCTCTAGGAACATATCAAATAAACATATGAAAGCAACAATGCGAGCTATTGATCTACAACATAATTTGCAAAATACTACCAGGACTAAGTTCATGATAAATTTAAGTTCAATTAATCATATTACTTAAGAACACCCACTTAGACAGACATCTCTCTAGTCATCTAAGTGATCACATGATCCAAATCAACTAAATCATGTCCGATCATCACGTGAGATGGAGTAGTTTCCAATGGTGAACATCACTATGTTGATCATATCTACTATATGATTCACGCTCGACCTTTCGGTCTCTGTGTTCCGAGGCCATATCTGTATATGCTAGGCTCGTCAAGTTTAACCTGAGTATTCCGCGTGTGCAACTGTTTTGCACCGTTGTATTTAAACGTAGAGCCTATCACACCCGATCATCACGTGGTGTCTCAAAGATGAAGAACTTTCGCGGTGCATACTCGGGAGAACACTTCTTGATAATTTAGTGAGAGATCATCTTAAAATGCTACCGTCAATCAAAGCAAGATAAGATGCATAAAGGATAAACATCACATGCAATCAATATAAGTGATATGATATGGCCATCATCATCTTGTGCTTGTGATCTCCATCTCCAAGCACCGTCGTGATCACCATCGTCACCGGGCGCGACACCTTGATCTCCATCGTAGCATCGTTGTCGTTTCGCCATCTATTGCTTCTACGACTATCGCTACCGCTTAGTGATAAAGTAAAGCAATTACAGAGCGTTGCATTTCATACAATAAGCGACAACCATATGGCTCTCGCCGATTGCCGATAACTCGGTTACAAAACATGATCATCTCATACAATAAAATATAGCATCACGTCTTGACCATATCACATCACAACATGCCCTGCAAAAACAAGTTAGACGTCCTCTACTTTGTTGTTACAAATTTTACATGGCTGCTACGGGCTGAGCAAGAACCGTTCTTACCTACGCATCAAAACCACAATGATAGTTCGTCAAGTTAGTGCTGTTTTAACCTTCGCAAGGACCGGGCGTAGCCACACTCGGTTCAAATAAAGTGAGAGAGACAGACACCCGCCGGTCACCTTTAAGCAACGAGTGCTCATAACGGTGAAACCAGTCTCGCGTAAGCATACGCGTAATGTCGGTCCGGGCCGCTTCATCTCACAATGCCACTGAACAAAAGTATGACATGATGGTAAGCAGTATGACTTGTATCGCCCACAACTCACTTGTGTTCTACTCGTGCATATGACATCTACGCATAAAACCTGGCTCGGATGCCACTGTTGGGGAACGTAGTAATTTCAGAAAAATTCCTACGCACACGCAAGATCATGGTGATGCATAGCAACGAGAGGGGAGAGTGTTGTCCACATACCCTCGTAGACCGAAAGCGGAAGCGTTATAACAACGCGGTTGATGTAGTCATACGTCTTCATGATCCGACTGATCCAAGTACCGAACGTACGACACCTCCGAGTTCAGCACACGTTCAGCTTGATGACGATCCCCGGACTCTGATACAGCAGGGTGTCGGGGAAGAGTTCCGTCAGCACAACGGTGTGGTGATGGTGATGATGTTCTACCGACGCAGGGCTTCGCCTAAGCACCGCAACGATGTGACCGAGGTGGAATATGGTGGAGGGGGGCACCTGCACACGGCTAAGGAATGATCAGGAAGATCAACTTGTGTGTCTAGAGGTGCCCCCTACCCACGTATATAAAGGAGGGAGGGGGAAGGTGCGGCCAGCCCCTAGGGGTGTGCCTGGAGGAGTGGGAGTAGGACTCCCCCCCTCTTGCCTTGTTGGAGAAGGAAGGGGAAAGGGGGAAAGAGGAAAGGGGGGCGTCGCCCCCCTCCTTGTCCTATTCGGACTAGGGAGGAGGGGGCGCGGGACCTGCCCTGGCCGGCCCTCCTCTTCTCCCTCAGGGCCCATGTAGGCCCATTAACCCCTGGGGGGGTTCCGGTAATCCCCCGGTACTCCGGTAAAATCCCGATTTCACCCGGAATGATTTCGATATCCAAATATAGGCTTCCAATATATCAATCTTTATGTCTCGACCATTTCGAGACTCCTAGTTATGTCCGTGATCACATCCGGGACTCCGAACAAACTTCGGTACATCAAAACTTAGAAACTCATAATAAAACTGTCATCATAACGTTAAGCGTGCGGACCCTACGGGTTCGAGAACTATGTAGACATGACCGAAACACGTTTCTAGTCAATAACCAATAGCGGAACCTGGATGCTCATATTGGCTCCTACATATTCTACGAAGATCTTTATCGGTCAAACCGCATAACAACATACGTTGTTCCCTTTGTCATCGGTATGTTACTTGCCCGAGATTCGATCGTCGGTATCCAATACCTAGTTCAATCTTGTTATCGGCAAGTCTCTTTACTCGTTACGTAATGCATCATTCCGTGACTAACTCATTAGCTACATTGCTTGCAAGGCTTATAGTGATGTGCATTACCGAGAGGGCCTAGAGATACCTTTTCGACAATCGGAGTGACAAAACCTAATCTTGAAATACGCCAACTCAACATGTACCTTTGGAGACACCTGTAGAGATCCTTTATAATCACCGAGTTACGTTGAAGTTTGGTAGCACACAAAGTGTTCCTCCGGTAAACGGGAATTGCATAATCTCATAGTTATAGGAACTTTGTATAAGTCATGAAGAAAGCAATAGCAACATACTAAATGATCAAGTGCTAAGCTAACGGAATGGGTCAAGTCAATCACCTCATTCTCTAATGATGTGATCTCGTTAATCAAATGACAACTCATGTCTATGGCTAGGAAACTTAACCATCTTTGTGTCAATGAGCTAGTCAAGTAGAGGCATACTAGTGACACTATGTTTGTCTATGTATTCACACATGTATTATGTTTCCGGTTAATACAATTCTAGCATGAATAATAAACATTTATCATGAAATAAGGAGATAAATAATAACTTTACTATTGCCTCTAGGGCATATTTCCTTCATTCCATGCTAGGTGGGTTATTCTCAAGAGGAGTGGACTCCGCTCCTCATTCACGACAAAGGGTCGGTAACCGGGATGCCCAGTCCCATGATCCAAAAAGATCAAAGCAAATCAAAATAATTAAACCAAACTCCCCCAGGGCTGTTGTTAGTTGGAGGCACTCGTTGTCTCGAGCAAGCCATGGATTGATGTTTGTTGGTGGTTGGGGGAGTATAAACCTTTACCATTCTGTTTGGGAACTGCCTATAATGCATGTAGTATGGAAGATACAGCCATCTCATAGTTGTTGCGTCGACAGTGAAAGTATGCCGCTCAAAATGTTATTCAATCTCTATTTTAAAATCGAGCTCTGGCACCTCTACAAATCCCTGCTTCCCTCTGCGAAGGGCCTATCTATTTACTTTTATGTTGAGTCATCACCCTTCTTATTAAAAAGCACCATTTGAGAACTGCTTGTCATTTGCATTCATTACTATTGGTTTATATTGGGTATGACTTGATGGATCTCTTTTACCATGAATTACAATGTTTAGTCAGTCCTTGATATTTAAAGGTGCCTGCATTTATGTTTTATGGTCTCGTAAAGGGCTAGCGAGATACCATTTTGTTATATCATGTTATGATTATTTTGAGAAAGTGTTGTCATCCGAGTTTTATTATTATGGCTCGCTAGCTGATTATGTTATTGATATGAGTAATTGTGAGACCTAAGTATTATTGTGAGTATGGTTAGTTCATAATATTTGCTGAAACTTGAATGCTGGCTTTTCATGTTACAACAACAAGAGCAAACAAAGTTTGTAAAAGTTTTTTCTTTATCACTTTCAGTTTATCAACTGAATTGCTTGAGGACAAGCAAAGGTTTAAGCTTGGGGGAGTTGATACGTCTCCAACGTATCTATTTTACCAAACACTTTTGCCCTTGTTTTGGATTCTAACTTGCATGATTTGAATGAAACTAACCCGGACTGACGCTATTTTCAGCAGAACTACCATGATGTTGTTTTATGTGTAGAAAAGAAAAGTTCTCGGAATGTCCTTGAAATCCATGGAGGAACTTTTTGAAATTAATAAGAATTTTTGGCGAAAGAATCAATACCAGGGGGCCCACAGACTGTCCACGAGACAGGGGGGCGCCCCCCTAGGGCGCGCCCTCCTATCTCATGGGCCCCCTGGACCTCCACCGACCTCAACTCCAACTCCATATATTCACGTTCGGGGAGAAAAAAAATTAGAGAGAAAGTTTCATCGCGTTTTATGACACGGAGCCACTGCCAAGCCCTATTCTCTCTCGGGAGGGCTGATCTGGAGTCCGTTCGGGGCTCCGGAAAGGGGGATTCGTCACCGTCGTCGTCATCAACCATCCTCCATCACCAATTTTATGATGCTCACCGCTGTGCGTGAGTAATTCCATCGTAGGCTTGCTGGACGGTGATGGGTTGGATGAGATTTACCGTGTAATCAAGTTAGTTTTGTTAGGGTTTGATCCCTAGTATCCACTATGTTCTGAGATTGATGTTGCTATGACTTTGCTATGCTTAATGCTTGTCACTAGGGCCCGAGTGCCATGATTTCAGATCTGAACCTATTATGTTTTCATGGATATATGTGTGTTCTTGATCCTATCTTGCAAGTCTATAGTCACCTATTATGTGTTATGATCTGACAACCCCGAAGTGACAATAATCGGGATACTTCTCGGTGATGACCATAGTTTGAGGAGTTCATGTATTCACTATGTGCTAATGCTTGGTTCCGGTTCTCTATTAATAGGAGGCCTTAATATCCCTTAGTTTTTGCTAGGACCCCGCTTCCACAGGAGGGTAGGACAAAAGATGTCATGCAAGTTCTTTTCCATAAGCACGTATGACTATTCATGGAATACATGCCTACATTACATTGATGAATTGGAGCTAGTTCTATGTCACCCTATGTTATAGCTATTACATGAGGAATCGCATCCGGCATAATTATCCATCACTGATCTATTGCCTACGAGCTTTTCACATATTGTTCTTCGCTTATTTACTTTTCCGTTGCTACTATTACAACTACTACAAAAACCCCAAAACATTTATCTTTACTTTTGCTACCGTTACCTTTATTATTATACCACTTTTGCTACTAAACACTTTGCTGCAGATACTAAGTTATCCAGGTGTGGTTGAATTGACAACTCAACTTCTAATACTCAAGAATATTCTTTGGCTCCCCTTGTGTCGAATCAATAAATTTGGGTTGAATACTTTACCCTCGAAAGCTGTTGCGATCCCCTACACTTGTGGGTTATCAGGATCCATGTATGAGAAAAAAGTGTGGACTTTGGTTGACTTGCTCGATGATCGGCAAGCTATAGAGAATAAATGGATCTTCAAGAAGAAGACAGACGCTGATAGTAATGTTACTGTCTGCAAAGCTCGACTTGTTGCAAAAGGTTTTCGACAAGTTCAAGGGGTTGACTACGATGAGACTTTCTCACCTGTAGCGATGCTTAAGTCTGTCCGAATCATGTTAGCAATTTTCGCATTTTATGATTATGAAATTTGGCAAATGGATGTCAAAACTGCATTCCTAAATGGATTTCTGGAAGAAGAGCTGTATATGATGCAACCAGAAGGTTTTGTCGGTCCAAAGGGTGCTAACAAAGTGTGCAAGCTCCAGCGATCCATTTATGGACTGGTGTAAGCCTCTCGGAGTTGGAATAAACGTTGTGATAGTGCGATCAAAGCATATGTTTTTTTACAGACTTTTAGAGAAGCCTGTATTTACAAGAAAGTGAGAGGGAGCTCTGTAGCATTTCTAATATTATATGTGGATGACATATTGTTGATTGGAAATGATATAGAATTTCTGGATAGCATAAAAGTATACTTGAATAAGAATTTTTCAATGGAAGACCCCGGTGAAGCTGCTTATATATTGGGCATCAAGATCTATAGAGATAGATCAAGACACTTAATTGGACTTTCACAAAGCACATACCTTGACAAAGTTTTGAAGAAGTTCAAAATGGATCAAGCAAAGAAACGGTTCTTGCCTGTGTTACAAGGTGTGAAGTTGAGTAAGACTCAATGCCCGACCACTGCAGAAGATAGAGATCAAATGAAAGATGTTCCCTATGCTTCAACCATAGGATCTATCATGTATGCAATGCTATGTACCAGACCTGATGTGTGCCTTACTATAAGTCTAGCAAGGAGGTACCAAAGTAATCCAGGAGTGGATCACTGGACAGCGATCAAGAACATCCTAAAATACCTGAAAGGGACTAAGGATATGTTTCTCGTTTATGGAGGTGACAAAGAGCTCATCGTAAATGGTTACGTTGATGCAAGCTTTGACACTGATCCGGACGATTCTAAATCATAAACCGGATACATGTTTTTATTGAATAGTGGACCTGTAAGTTGGTGCTGTTCTAAACAAAGTGTCGTGGCGGGATCTACGTGTGAAGCGGAGTACATAGTTGCTTCGGAAGCAGCAAATGAAGGAGTCTGGATGAAGGAGTTCATATCTGATCTAGGTGTCATACCTAGTGCATCGGGTCCAATGAAAATCTTTTGTGACAATACTGGTGCAATTGCCTTGGCAAAGGAATCCAGATTTCACAAGAGAACCAAGCACATCAAGAGACGCTTCAATTCCATCTGGGATCAAGTCTAGGAGGGAGACATAGAGATTTGCAAGATACATACGGATCTAAATGTTGCGACACATTGACTAAGCCTCTTCCACGAGCAAAACATGATCAACACCAAGACTCCATGGGTGTTAGAATCATTCTTGTGTAATCTAGATTATTGACTCTAGTGCAAGTGGGAGACTGAAGGAAATATGCCCTAGAGGCAAGAATAAAGTTATTATTTATTTCCTCATATCATGATAAATGTTTATTATTCATGCTAGAATTGTATTAATCGGAAACATAATACATGTGTGAATACATACACAAACAGAGTGTCACTAGTATGCCTCTACTTGACTAGCTCGTTGAATCAAAGATGGTTAAGTTTACTAGCCATAGACATGAGTTGTCATTTGACTAACGGTTTCACATCATTAGAGAATGATGTGATTGACTTGACCCATTCCGTTAGCTTAGCACTTGATCGTTTAGTATGTTGCTATTGCTTTCTTCATGACTTATACATGTTCCTATGACTATGAGATTATGCAACTCCCGAATACTGGAGGAACACTTTGTGTGCTACCAAATGTCACAACGTAACTGGGTGATTATAAAGGTGCTCTACAGGTGTCTCCGATGGTACTTGTTGAGTTGGCATAGATTGAGATTAGGATTTGTCACTCCGATTGTCGGAGAGGTATCTCTGGGCCCTCTCGGTAATGCACATCACTATAAGCGTTGCAAGTAATGTGACTAATGAGTTAGTTGCGGGATGATGCATTACGGAACGAGTAAAGAGACTTTCCGGTAATGAGATTGAACTAGGTATTGAGATACCGACGATCGAATCTCGGGCAAGTAACATACCGATGACAAAGGGAACAACGTATGTTGTTATGCGGTTCGACCGATAAAGATCTTTGTAGAATATGTAGGAGCCAATATGGGCATCCAGGTTTCGCTATTGGTTACTGACCAGAGAGGTGTCTCGGTCATCTCTACATAGTTCTCGAACCCGTAGGGTCCGCACGCTTAACGTTCGTTGACGATATAGTATTATATGAGTTATATATGTTGGTAACTGAATGTTGTTTGGAGTCCCGGATGAGATCACTGACATGACGAGGAACTCCGGAATGGTCTGGAGATAAAGTTTAATATATGGGATAATAGTGTTTGGTCTCCGGAAGGGTTCCGGAATTCACCGGAAGAGGTTCCGGATGTTTCCTGAAATGTTTGGGTACGAGAACATGTTATTTGGGCCAAAGGGGAAAGCCCACAAGGTTTTTGGAAAGCGCAAAATGAAGTTTTGTGGAGTCCAGGGGCCAGACGCCAGGGTCCCTGGCGTCTGGGTCCAGACGCCGGGAACCCTGGCGTCTGGCCCTAGAGTCCGAGAAGGACTCTTGCCTTTCCGGTGAAACCGACTTTGTGGAGGCTTTTACTCCAAGTTTCGACCCCAAGGCTCAACATATTAATAGAGGGGTAGGGCTAGCACCCAAGACACATCAAGAAACACCAAGCCATGTGCCGACAACCCCGTCCCCTCTAGTTTATCCTCTATCATAGTTTTTGTGGTGCTTAGGCGAAGCCCTGCGGAGATTGTTCTTCACCAACACCGTCACCACACCGTCATGCTGTCGGAACTCATCTACTACTTCGCCCTCCTTGCTGGATCAAGAAGGCGAGGACGTCATCGAGCTGAACATGTGCGGAACGTGGAGGTTCTGGAGTTTTGGTACTTGATCAGGACGTATCGTGAAGGCGTACGACTACATCAACCGCATTGATAAACGCTTCCGCTTACGGTCTACGAGGGTACGTGGACTACACTCTCCCCTCTCGTTACTATGCTTCACCATGATCTTGCGTGTGCGTAGGATTTTTTTTGAAATTACTGTGTTACCCAACAATACTATGGGCCATTGACTGGGCCGGCCTTTTTAACCTATATGGTCCTCTGTTGGGCCATGCCACGTGTCGACGTATCATAGGCACCTTCAGTCCAATGAGTGGACGACATCTGTCCCAATGGTGAGCCGACACATGGTTCCTCCGGCCAATGAGAAATTTACACGTGGAAAATTCCCATTGGTCGTGGCTGTTAGCGGGTTATCAGATCCAAGACCAGACCTGATAGCTTAATGGCGACCCGTTACGTTGGATGACACGTGTCGGTCACCCTTAATGAAAGCACTTCCATGACGCACGATTTATCGTCATGGAAGTGGACACTTCGGTGATGATAATTTTGGTAATGTCATGGAACACTTCTACGACAGCACATGTATGACTATCTTGATTCTGTCATAAAATCGTCATGGATGTACATGCATGACAAAAAACGTGGCCTACTGTGACAAACACGCATCATCACGGAAGTGTATTTTTTTGTAGTGATGGGAGATCTCGCATCCATGGGCTTTTTCGTATGCCATGCATGAAGATGCGTCCGTCAAGGATTTCTTGGAGAGCACGTCTTTGCATGAGCTCTTTCATCTGCCGCTCTCACCTGAAGCCCTCGTGGAAGTTCTGGACCTACAATCTCTTGCATCGCACCTTGACCCCTCCTCGACATCCACTGACATCTGGCACTATGTTTGGGGAAAAACAGACTTCAAAGATAGCCGATTATTACAAATTCTATTTCAGATATGTCCAATCCCACCCAACATTCAAGCTCCTTTGGCGGTCCAAATGCACCATGAAGATCAAAGTTTTCGGTTGGCTGCTCCTACACGACTGACTGAACACAAGAGACATGTTGAAACACCGACATTGCAACATTGGTGAGGTCTTTGATTGCCTTCTCTGTGGGCGGAACATTGAAGAGACAGTTGACCATATGATCTTCACTTGCCCGTTAAGTCATTCTTGCTGGGAGAAACTTGCTGTCAGCTGGCGTACTTTCAACTCAAGACTTGATCTGATCAATCAAATGCATGAGGGTGGGCATACCCCTCTCTTCATGGAAATTTTCCTCACGGCGGCCTGGAGTTTGTGGAAAGAACGAAACAAGAAGCACTTTAGAGGGATCTGCCCCAGCACTGCATCTTGGCTGGCAAGATTCAGAGAAGATTTTAGCCTTCTTCAATACATGGTGAAAGAGGTCCATAAGACCATTGTAACTACTTTTTGTAACTCCCTAGCCTGATCACACCTCCCTGTTATTGCTATGTACAAGGTCGAAAGGGTGCGGGGAGGGCGGAGGGCGGAGGGAGACGGACAGGCGTGGGCGTCGCGAGGAGCGTGATGGGCTGTATGTGCTCGGTCAGGTAAATGGGATGTCCGGCCCAGTTTATGAGAGGTCTCGGTTTTTTCTTCTAGAGCAGCAGCCCCTAGGACAGCAAATCTAACAGCCAAAAACATCCAAATCATTGAAACGGACGGCCAGAAACTCAAAACGCTGAGAGGGCTCGCTTTAGGTGTGGTTATACTGTCCTTAATTAGCTGGTAGGGTGCTTCCTTCCACCACCCCTCTCTGATTGAGAGGGGTGAAAGAGAGACTTGTTACCTTGTAAACCATTGTATATATAAATATATACAACAGTAGGAGCCTCTCCTACTGTCTTTCCATAAAAAAAATATAAGATCTGAACTTATCACAAGCAAACACAACTGCTAAAAATTCTTTTTTAGTGGTAGCATAATTTCTTTGAGCATTGTCTAGAGTTTTACTAGCATAAAGGATAACATTTAATTTCTTATCAATTGTTTGTCCTAGAACAACACCAACAACATAATCACTAGCATCACATATAATTTCAAAGGGTAGGTTTCAATCAGGTGGTTGAACAATAGGTGCAGAAATTAAGGCTTTCTTAAGTATTTCAAAGGCTTCTACACAATCATCATTGAAAACAAATGGAACATTCTTTTAGCAAGAGATTAGTAAGAGGCCTAGAAATTTTAGAGAAGTCTTTAATAAACCTCCTATAGAAACCAGCATGACCAAGGAAACTTCTTATACCTTTGATATCTTTAGGACACAATATTTTTTCAATAGCATCAACTTTAGCTTTATCAACTTCAACACCTCTTTCGGATATTTTATGCCCCAAGACAATACCTTCATTAACCATAAAGTGGCACTTCTCCCAATTCAAGACCAGATTAGTTTCTTCACATCTCTGCAAAACTCGATCAAGGTTTCTTAAGCAACCATCAAAAGAAGTATTGTAAACGGAGAAATCATCCATGAAAACCTCAACAATCTTTTCACAAAAGTCAGAGAATATAGCAGTCATACATCTTCGAAAAGTAGCAGGTGCATTGCATAAACCAAAAGGCATACGTCTATAAGCAAAGGTACCAAAAGGGCAAGTAAAAGTAGTTTTTTCTTGCTCCTCTTGTGACATAGGTATTTGGGAAAAAACAGAATAACCATATAGAAAGCAGAAGTGTGTATGTTTTGATAGTCTTTCTAGCATTTGATCAATAAAAGGTAGAGGATAATGATCTTTCCTAGTAGCTTTGTTTAATTTCCTAAAATCAATTACCATTCTATAACCTGTAACAATTCTTTGTGGGATCAATTCATTCTTATCATTAGGAACAACAGTAATACCTCTATTCTTAGGGACACAATGAACATGACTTACCCATCTACTATCAGCAATAGGATAAGTTATACCTACTTCCAGAAGCTTTAATATTTCATTTCTTACCACTTCTTTCATCTTGGGATTTAACCATCACTGATGATCAACAACCGATTTAGCATCGAGCTCCATATTAATTTTGTGCTGACATAGAGTGGGGACAAATGCCCTTAAGATCGTTAAGAGTATATCCAATAGCGGCACAATGCTTCTTCAGAGTTTTCAATAATTTATTTTCTTCATGCTCTGAAATGTTAGCACTAATAATAACATGATATATCTTCTTTTCATCAAGATAAGCATATTTCAAAGTACCAGGTAACTTTTTAAGATCGAACACAGCATCACTCTTGGGTGGAAGAGGATCTCCAAGAGTCTCAACAAGCAAGTTGTGTTTCAAAACATGCATTTGTTTAAACAATATTTCATCTAATTCCCTTCTTTCATTCATGAACATATCATTTTCATGGTCTAGCAAATATTGTTCTAAAGGACCAGTAGGAGGCATGACAATAGAAGCAAGACTAATAATTTCATCTTTACTAGGAAATTATTTATCATGGGGTTGTCTATGAAATATAGAGAAATTAAACTCATGAGATACATCCCCGAAACTTACACTAACAGTTTCTTGAAACAAAGATTGTCCATGTTCGTGAATGATGTAGTGGTGTTCTTCAAGCCAAATGAAACTGAGACGAGTACTTGTGGAGCGATCTTGAGGTTGTTTGGGCAAGCCTCGGGCCTGGTGGTGAACATGAGTAAAAGCGCATCCATGTCCATCAGATGCTCGCGGGATGAGATGGAGGCTGTCTTGACATCCTTGGGCTGCTCTACCTCACCGTTTCCGTGCAAATATCTGGGTATGCCTTTGACGATCAGAAAACCATCAGTGGTGCAATTGCAAGGACTGGTGGATCGGGTTGCTGACTGTCTCCCGCTTTGGAAGGCGGCCATGCTACCAAAAAGTGGCTGACTCCTACTTATACAATCTGTGATATGCGCTATTCCGGTTCACTCTATGCTAGCATTGGAGTTGCCTTCAAAAACCCTGTCGGCCCTAGTAAAGATCTGCCAAGGATTCCTGTGGTGTGGCAAAAAAGAAGCACAAGGTGGAAGCTATACGGTAGCTTGGGAGGTGGTCTGCGCGCCGAAGTGGGCCGGTGGCTTAGGAATCCCTAATCTACACTGGCCGAACAAGGCGTTGCAAGCGCGATGGCCATGGTTGCAAAAGGTGGATAAGGACAGACCATGGGCGGAGTTTCAGATCAATGTCCCACCGGAAGCTCATGCCCTGGTCTAGGCGACTGCATGCACGACGATCAAGGACAGAAGATCCACACTATTTTGGGAGGATTGGTGGACCAACGGACTTCAGATTTTCGAGATCGCACCAGATGTTTATGAAAGGACCCCGAGGAGAATCAGAAAAAGCAAACTTGTCACACACACACTCGCGGAGGACAACTTGGCAAGCAATTTCGACCCCGACATTACCCAAGATGCTCTGGGCCAGTTCCTGCGATTGTGGCCACTGATCACTGCTTGGCAACTAACAGATGGAGTGGAAGATTCAGTCGCGTGGGCTTGGGAAGTGAATGGCAACTTCTCGGCCCGCTCGACTTATGCGGCTAGGTTCATGGGACACGAGTCATCCCCAACGGCCTAGTTCACTTGGCAGTCTAAGGTACCCCTCCAATGCCTTTTATTGCTTTGCTAGCACTTAAAAATCGATGTTGGACGTCCGACAGGCTTGCTCGACATGGACTACCCCACCAGGATTCATGCCCCTTGTGCAGCCAGCAGGAAGAGACTATGCAACACTTACTCATTAACTGTGTGTTCACTAAGCAAGTTTGGCACGGGCTAGGATCACTCATTGGGAGGATGGAGTTGGTACCCCGGCAAGATGAGACCTTGGGTGAGTGCTGCGACAGGCAGGACAATAGTGCAGGCAACAACCGCAAGTCTTTGCGCGCTAAATCATACTCAGCATGTGGATGCTATGGAAGCATCGAAACGCCATTGTGTTCGATGGCGAATCTCCGTCAATACCCCGGATCATTCAACATATATGGGACGAGGGGAGGCTCTGGGCGAAGGCCGGTCTGTTCAAGGGTGATGATAGTGAATTTGGTGTGGAGGAGACGCGATGGGCCGGTAATGTGTAGTCCTATAGACTGTTAGCTTAGCCTAGGTGGTGTCAGTCGTGTCCACATGTAAATAACTTTGTATTGGTGGATTTGGGGTTCTCCCCCTCTCTTCTTTAATGCATGATACACGCTCTTATGTGTATTCTAGAAAAAAGAAAGAGAAGGGGATAGAGGAAGAGGAGGAGAAGGAGAGAAGGGTTAATGAGAAGGGGATAAAAAAGGAAGAGGAGAAGTCAAGGGGCGGACCTCGGCAACCACGGTCATGCTCGGTGTGTGTCTTACTAGCGAATCAACTCGATGCCATCACTATGGCAGCGGATATCATTGTCAACGCGGTAACGTACTGAAAGGTGCGGACGGTAATGAACAGAACAAAGAAAGAGGAGACCGTGGCAGGGATCGGGGACACGGTATCGAAATCTAGGGCGAGGCGGGTTTGCGTTCACATTTTAACCCTGCGTCTTCCTAGTATGGAAAACGTATTCCCTAGTTTCGCGTTTCCCTCGCCGGCTCGAGGAGGAAGAAGACAACATTAACAGCTTGGTGTGCTTGGATCTGTAACCGTAATGCGTTTCCACTCCTTCACCGCTCGCCATAACTAATCGAGGGAAGGCAGCATCGAGCCGTTCCAATTCGCGTCCTCGTCTCCCCCGCCAGTCCCCTCTCCCTCCTCCCCAAGAAGTGGTCAGCACAGGGACGACGCGGCGGCGGCGGCGGCGGCGGTGTTGGCGTCTGTGTTTGCTCGCTAGGCGAGTAGGCAATGTCGGCGGCGGGGGCGGGGCCGGGGCCGGGGGCGGAGGCCCAGATGGGGAAGGACAGGGACGTGGTGCGGCTGGAGCGCGAGTCGGTGATCCCCGTCATGAAGCCCAAGCTCATCATGAAGCTCGCCTACCTCATTGGTCTGTCTCCGACTCCCCCCTCTTTCTTTACCTGTACTGTTATTCCGGTCCGGCGTTCGCCATGGGCGCTGCGCGTTTCTTGATTCCCTTTCGCCACGGAACGGATTTCACCGTACGGCGTTTGTTTAGTACTTGAACTTATTCCTGACTGCGAAGATTGGATTCTTTGCCTGTTCTGAAGGAAAGCACGCATATTGGTTTGATTGACTGATCCATGTTTTATTACCTGTAATAAAGTAGAAAGATTGTGCTCAAAGAAATCCTAATAACCGTAGGCATGTGTGCTTGTACATTTCATACCACCTACCTAACACACATACTAGCGGGGTCTTTCCTAATGTGGCTATCAAGTAGTCCACCATGCTATGTGTTCACCTGTCTTAGTCTCTACATGCCGAAGCAAAGACATCGTTTTTTGGGTTTATGGGACTGCACAACTGAAAGCAAACTCTGTTGCCTGTTTCATGAAGAGCGCGAAAACGACAGGGAGGAATTCCTGAAGCTCTGCAAGAGGATGGAGTACACCATCAGAGCCTGGTATCATCTCCAGTTTGATGATATGATGGTGAGAACTCGGATGCCTTTCTGAAGACCTGTTTTTCATACATTTTCATGCATTTGCTGCTTCAGACTGATCTGTACAACCTTCTTAAAGACCTGCTCATTTCTGGCAGTGCTTGAAATTGAAGCAGATTTGATGTATTCAGTATGTTAATTTTTGTACAGGAGCTGTTTGCTCTCTTCGACCCTGTTCAGGGTGCCAAAAAACTGCAGCAGCAGAACTTTTCGTCCGAGGAAATCGATACACTCGAGCAGAACTTCCTGACCTATTTATTTCAGGTATAGGACTTGTTTGGGAGAAAGCTTTACTAATATGTTATGTAGCGCTGTAGATTTAAGTGCCCAATTCGGTGCAGATGATGGAAAAAAGCAATTTCAACATATTATCTGATGATGAGGTTGAGCTTGCTCATTCTGGACAATACCTATTGAATCTTCCAATTAAAGTTGACGAAGCAAAGGTTAATGTCCACTCACTCCAGAATGCACCTCCTTATCCAAAATTACTAGATTTCAGTGCCATTACATTTTTGTTGTTTGCTGGTGCAGTTAGACAACAAACTTTTGTCAAAGTATTTCAAGGAGCACCATCATGACAACCTACCTGAGTTCTGTGATAAGGTGAGAATGCTCTGGCTGAGTTATATGCAATACTGATGCACCCTCATTTTGAAACATATGCAGCTGGCTGTTCTTATATTCTGGCTGCATCCACTCACTGTTGTTTCATCAAATTTTAGTTTTAAGAGATAATTGAAGGATAGCTTTTCATGTATTATTGATGTGGTACCCTAGACCTTTTCCTCTCTTAGTAGCCGTGGCTCGGTTTTCCTCGTATTATTCATATACAACTCATTGTTCTGCGTGCAAACCTTATACTTACCCAGCATAATCTTCTATGTTCCAGTACGTCATATTCCGGAGGGGCATAGGACTGGACCGCACTAGCGATTTTTTCTTCATGGAGAAAGTGGATATGGTCATAACTCGTACATGGCGATGGCTGTTACAGAAGACGAGGTATGCTATCCACCACTCATTTATTTTCCTTCGAAGTTTATCTTGCTCATTCCATAAGTTTGTTATTTTCATACTGTAATTTCAGACTGCAAAGGCTCTTCTTGAGAAAGAAAAAGGTCAAGCCAGTGATAGATTCCAAGAAAAATGATGATCTAGTTGGTGAAGGGGACGACAAGGAGCTATACATTGAACGTATACGACTTGAAACAATGAACTTGAGGTTTGTGCTGTTCTTATCCTGTTACACTATCACAATCCCAATAAGCTGCCATCTTTTCGTCTTCTATGCTCTCATACTTTCCTACTTTCATTGTAGCCTGCGCAATTTAATTGGCAAGGTTACAATTCAGGAGCCTACATTTGAAGAGGTGATTGTCTTGTACAGGTAGAACTCATAATGATTTTGGTTTGAGGTTGTAGACAACAGTTTCTGGTGCCTTAGTTGTGAAACGGTCACTTGCATGATTCCTACAAACTACCATGCCCGAACTAAGTTCTGATGGCACATGTTTGATTTCAGGAAGAAAAGCCCGAAGGGCCAGGATGATAGAGCAATTCAGGTTAAACACTTCAAAAATATTCCAATGGCAGATATGGAGTTGGTTCTGGTTAGTGCTGGACGCTCTACGTTTTCTAAGAAAAAAAAAGATGTGGTTATGTCCAAAAGTTTTTTCTTTGAGAACACATTTATACTCATTTATTCATCTAGACTTATGCTGAAGATAAATCATGGTATTTGCAGCCTGAGAAGAAAAACCCGAGCCTCACGCCAATGGACTGGGTTCAGTTCATTGTTTCTGTTGTTATTGGGCTTGTAAGTCGAGTGAAATTGATTTGACTTGATCCATTGATTTTGTTGTGTTTCATCAGTTGATGATTGCCTCTATCACATTACCCAGGTTACACTCGTCGGTTCACTCGAAATACCTAAAGCTGATTTCTGGGTTGTGATTGCCATCCTTTCTGCTCTGGCTGGATATTGTGCTAAGATATATTTCTCGTGAGTCCCACTCGATGTATTATTTGACAGGGTATTCATGCCGTCAGTAATTTGGATTATTTGTGTATGACCTAACCAGGAGGCCTTTTTTTTGGGTTCTTTTGACCTGCTAGGATTACTGTAGAACAGTCACAAAATGTGATTTTGCTTCCTTAATTCTTTTAGCCCTTCTTAATTAGGACACTCATGTATTGCTTTCCGGGTTGATGGAATTTACCTTTGCTGCAGGTTTCAAAAGAACATGGCAACCTATCAAAACCTAATCACTCAGTCAATGTATGACAAACAACTAGATAGTGGGAAAGGCACACTTCTGCACCTCTGTGATGATGTGATTCAACAGGAAGTAGGTCCTAAGAATCAGCAAAATAGAGGCTTGTGTTCATAGGAAATTTCAACTCACAATTTATTTACATATTTGCGATTTCTGATGTTCAGATCAAGGAGGTCATAATCGCATACTATATATTGATGGAAAATGGTAAGGCTACTATTGAGGTATGTCAGATCTTTTGCTACTTCAAACCACTATTTTTCTTCTTAATTTATATTATGCTTTGTTAAGTTAGAATGTTCTTTGTTTCCCAACATGTTAGGATCTTGATTTGCAATGCGAGGAGCTAATCCAGGAAGAGTTTGGTTTGCAATGTAATTTTGAGGTGATGGATGCTCTTCAAAAGTTAGAGAGATTTGGTATTGTTACAAGAGTGAGTTCTTACAGCCTTTTCTTGTATTGCTTCATACTTGCATTGGCAGTCATATGAAAGGTTCTTACAATCATAATTTGCAGATTTTGCACTGAAACTATAACAGAATCCAAAAGTTTTTTATGGCATTACCCATCGTATTGTTATCCCTTTTATCTCTTTTCATATTAATAAACTCGATGGTGTATTCAGGATTCTATAGGAAGAATTGTTTGCGTTCCTCTAAAGCGATCCAATGAGATCATTGGTGCTACTACCGAGGAGCTGGTTATGAAATTCAGACAAAGCTAGTAAACTCAATTTGAACCAGGTAATCTTCTTGTAAACTCCTGACCAGCTGTTGGCATTCTAAGGTTTCTGAATTTCTCCGAGAAGTGCTGACATGCTGACACTAAGTCTTTTCATTTTAAGGGGGCAGGTACACCCTGGCTGGAAGCGGAATAGTTCTGCTACGGAAGTTGAGGAGAGACGCGGCTGTGATTTGGTCGTAGATTCTTCTGTATTATGTAGTATTTGAAGTGCGGTGTCGTAGATGTGTTTGTTAGAACTAAATATCTCCTACTGGAGCAAATGTGGAGATGTTCAAGGAAGTGCTGTGTTTGCATATTGATTTAAGTTAATAAAGAAAAGAAATTCCCTGCATTGGTTTTGCTGGATCTGTTCTGCTCCACATGTTGCTGGGGTATTGTCCTTCCCCTTATGTGTGAACATAAAGCCCTGTGAGCATATAGTTACTTAACAGGGTGGTTTACTAATCACAATATAATCACTTGTCCAGCCATGTAACAGTTTCTGTGAGTTGATTACTGGTGAGTTTACAGATATATCAAGGAAAAGGAGAAAGAAAGGCAGCAAAAATTTCTGGACGGTACATGTCCAAACCATATCCACTTGCCCTTGTCTGTTTGCAGGGAGGTACATGTGCAGGAGAAGCAAGCAAAGAGGGTGTGGAGAAGAGGGGGGGCACAGCGTCTGGGGGTGAGATAATGAGCAGCAGCAGCAGCTTGGCGTCCACCATTTCTGCAGCAGCCACTGCTGCTCGTCCTCGCCATGGCGCGGTGAAGCAGCAGCTGAGCACAAGGGTGAAGCCACACCTGAAGCATGCTGCAGGCTGCTGGGAGAGCAGCGGCAGCGGCAGGGCGGTGGTGGCGAGGGCTGGGCCCGGGCCGCTGACGGAGATCGAGCCGGACCTGCAGGAGGACCCCATCGACAAGTGGCGCACCAACGGCGTCCTCCCGGTCTGGAGCGATTTCCTTGGTTCTCTTGTTCTTGCTGCTGTGTTTGTCTGAGGATATGGAATGGAATTGTTTTGCAGGAGGACTTTGTGTATGGAGTGTATGACGGCCACCACACCTATGATGAAGGCCAAGGTATTATCTGGTATATTTTCTTGTTTATATACAGTATAAATTATATGCATCCGCTAGCTAAAGCTGTGCTGATTCTGATGTGATGTGGTGAAAATTAATCATCCAACTGAAGAAAAGAAGGGCTTCTGGGAGGATGTCTCCGAGTGGTACCAAGAAGCTGAGCCCCCTCAGGGCTTCCAAGGTACACTCACTCATGGTGCCTCTTGCTATCTGGAAACAGTATACATGTCCTTGACCCTTTCTCATTAGCATCAATGGAAATCTCTTGCAGCACTCATCTCCTGGGCATTCCCTCCCGCAGTCATCCTTGGCATGGCTTTCGATGTGCCGGTACGAATCGAATAATTCAGTTAACCCCTATTCCTCCTATTTACCTGCACCATCTGTCTTGGGCTCACTGAACGGAGAGGGACTCATGGTCTATCCGTGCCACCAGGGGGAGTACCTTTACATTGGGGCAGCTATCTTCATCGTCGTGTTCTGCGTCATCGAGATGGACAAGCCGGACAAACCGCACAACTTTGAGCCGGAGATCTACATGATGGAGAGGTCCAAGCGCGACAAGCTCATCGCAGACTACAACTCCATGGACATCTGGGACTTCAACGAGAAGTACGGCGAGCTCTGGGACTTCACCGTCAACAGAGATGACCTCATCCAACCATAGGTGCCATTCAGAAATGGTGGTCGCATTGGCTAGATTCAGAAATGGAGGTCAGTTCAGATGACATGTATGATAGTGATATAAGCACTCTCTAAGGAAATCAGGGATGGCATAGCTCCAAGAAAAGGATCTTCAAACAAAGCAACCTTGTAAAAAATGCAGAGCAGATTGTCAGGAAACACTATGCCACTAATGGCAAATGTCTAAAATTGTAGAGATATACTCCCTCCGTTCCTAAATGTAAGTCTTTGTAGAGATTCCACTATAAACCACATACGGATGTATATAGATGCATTTCAAGTTTAGATTCATTCATTTTGCTCCGTATGTAGTTCACCTTGTGGGATCTCTACAAAGACTTATATTTAGGAACGGAGGGAGTATAAGGCTGCCAGTTTGGCGCTACCCTCTCAATGTTACAAAAGTCCAGCAAAAAAGAATTGTCATTCTTTTTTGTACAAGTTGAAACCCTATGTCGAATAACGAAGAAAATAAACCAGGGGTGAAAAGGGAAGCCTAACAGCTCCTCCTTTTTTGTACACTTGAGTTGCACAGCTGGTGATGAGCTGGCTCCCTATGAGAAGAAACTAATGGGGCAAAATTGGAGCTAGAATAGCTAATCTATAACCCTGAAATAGGAAAAGTAGCCTAGCGTTTGAAATGCTGTAACTTTCCATTCTTCTTCATCTTGGTGATGTGAAGAGCTGGCTGCCTAGGGTCACAGTTGTGTCGCCCACTGGCATGACTGTCGTCCTCCTGATCTCATGCTCGCGTATCCGGTGTATCTCAGCTTCCACAAGGCTCATCGTCGGACGATTCTCGCTCGCCGGGTTCACGCACCGTGATGCCAAGCGCAACAATTCCTTCATGCCCTGTGAGGTAAATCCACTGGTCATTCTCCTATCTGCTATTGCAGAGATTTCACTTGATTCTTGAAAGTTCTGAACCTGCATATCAGAGAGAGATGGATAGTAAGCAAACTGAAACCTTGAATCTGGTATGATGATAGATATTATGAGAATGATATGGAAAAGAGGAATTGAACAATAATCAGGAATCAGTAGAATTTACCCATTGAATAATGCCTTGATCAGACGCAGCCGTCCTTCCACTGATCAACTCCACAAGGAACACACCAAAACTGTATACATCACTTTGTATGGAAAAAATCATGGACTCCTTCCCCCTGGTCATGCAACAAATCTCCATTAAAATCAAGCAATGGATGCCGGTAAATTCGCTACTATCGCACGCGACACACTGAAAGCAGATAGTTTGTATACTATTCACTAATGGAAGTCAAGGGATTTAATTAAGAACTTTTAACCTCCCCACAGGCATTACCTAGGATCAACGAATGGATCATTGAACATCATCGAAGGCGGGCCAGCATTGCCTAGTCGATCAAGTAGGCCTCGGATGCCAGTATCAGCAACTTTTGGTATGAAATCCGCATCCACCAGGACATTAGCAGTTTTGAAGTTCATGTGAACAGCAGGAGGGGTCATGGAATGCAGGTGACTCAGGCCTGAGTAACAGTAATAGGAAAGGTCATTATATTAAGATTCATTGCATAACTATTGTGACTGAAAATGAGGCAATTCATAATGTAGTTATGAGAATAAGCTTCTGCCAACAATGGAAATGCGGAGTTGGTGCCCGATGTATACTTACCCTTAGCAGTTCCATGAGCAATAGCAAGTCTCTGCTTGAATTCTAGCCTCACAGTTGGAGAATTGCCGTTGCCTGTAGAGGGATGGCAGAAAGAAAGGAAAAATTAGCACTCTGATGCTCTTCTTGTACATCAGAAATATAAATAGGAAATACACAATGAAAAAATCACCATGCAAATGCGTAGAAATGCTGCCATTGGGGACATACTGATAAACAAGCATCTGCATGCCATTGTCCTGGCAATACCCCAAGAGATTTACAAGGTTGGGATGACGACGGATAGACGACAGGTAATTAATCTGCGGAGCAAAAGGCACCAACAACCATGAGTTCATGTATTGGTTTTGATCTCAGGAAGCAAGGTTTTGATTTCTTACAACATGCCACTACTCTAGAGAATCTGCGGATACGGAGAAAAGTTTGGCACCTCATGAAGAAATTCCTGGCTAGGAGGAGAATGCCGCCTTTTAACCGCTATAATTGTGCCATCCTGGAGCAAACCATTGTATACCTCTCCGAACATTCCATGTCCGACGAGATTCGAGCTGCTGAAGTTATTTGTAGCAGACCTTAGTTCCTCCAGTGTCATACATCTTGCTCCTTGCATGTCTAGAGTATACAACAAAAGCAGTCTGTTAAGCTAAAACGCTAATCTGACACTAGCTGAAAAACACTGAAATTAAAAGCCCCTCGAAAACTAATTTGAGCGGTACCTGGAAGAGCTTGACCGGATGAATTACTCTCTGAAGAATCTGAATTCCTTCTGCGGTGCCGTAGGCATAGCACTACAATGAGTGTGATGGCACCAACTAATGCCAAACCTCCTGCAGCTCCTCCTAGAGCTACTGCAAGAATGTCTGACATCTAGTATGAAATCTCCTCCTTCGGAACAGGCTAGTAATTTTTGTAGCAGCGGCGATGCAGATGCAACCTAAATAGTGTAGTGCTTTTAATTTATCTGAACTTAACTTTGAACAAGCAATAACAATAACCGACAGATTGCTGAATCGGCAGCGCAACAATACAAAGTGAACAAAGCAATTGCAGAATACAAAATGGAACATATGTGCCATGTATGGATAGACCGGTTAGATGAGAGATGAATATGAGCAGTTGTAAAATAGGAAAGCGCATTCCGTCAATGACGTAAGCAGCACGGAACAAGCAATTATTGGCGCATAAATCAGGGAAAGGACAACTAACTCATCAAATGGAACAATGCAAACATGTCGAAATTCGGAACTGAATATTAAGTGGCATGGCAGTTCGCGCCTTTTGCCTTTTACCGGTTTCCTTTTATTTAACAGATAACACGCACGACCATTACGATATTAAAAAAAATCGCGCCTTCAGAGAAATTTTGCGCCGTAACACATACTAAATTCTCATGGAATTACGTGGTGTGGCGGTCGCCTTTTGCCTTATATTTCCGAGCCGTTGCAATATTCAAATATTTCGCGCCACGACTATGACTACTAAAATTCTCATGGTATACAAAGAGGCTCCCAAATACAATAATCTGCGCTGCATATTCTTCTATTTGGTTGACAATGCATGATCATATACAGACACAAAAAAACTGTCCACTACAGCACAATATATAACAGGAACGCTTCGTCGCCCATACAAAAGGGGTATGCGAAAGCTTCCTCTGCAGTAGTGCTTGCAGACCAGCAATGCCCTTAACAATCGCCAGTTGTACTACATGTTAAATCGAAATTGAATAAAAGAAGAATGCAGAATTCTTCAACTTTTGTTATCTAACAATATGGCATTGGCCTTATGGGCGCTGAAGGAAATAGTGCAGTAGGACAAGAATTGCTCCTAGTATGAAAAAGAAAACAGAAGCACAACTGTTGCTCCATCTATACGTGCTACAGTACATGACAAGAGTAGCAAGCGCGCAGTATGATCTATAACAAATAAGCTATATCAACAAATTCCACAGCAATCATGCAGATAATACCTATCTAATCCCCAGAGCACACATCAAATCCATCTGATCCTGGTCAGAGAAAGGACCAGGAGCATGCAAAGACTATCATATCAATCACCCACAGATAAACAGAGAATGTCCAAACAAGCCATAGCATACATACATACCTGCAGATTGACGAGGTCTCGTGGCGTCATCTCCCTCCAAGCACACGAGCAGGATCAAACGCTGAAGCCATGTCGCAAAACTTTTATCCCCTTCTTCTCCCTCCCTGCCCCTATCCTGTCATCATCAACAAGGAAAAGTTCCTGTCAGGTTCAGGGCTACAAATCAACAGAGGAGGAAACCAAAATCAAGCATGAAAAATGCGCAAGGAACATCCAGATTATCATCACGCAAGATGAGAAGAAGCCTGTTTGATTAGCAGAGACATCATCTTGGAAGACGGGAAGAAACTTATGCAGGGAGAGCTGGGCGGCAAGAATCCATGCATGAGGAAAACAGGGGAGGTGTTGAAGCAGCAAAAAGCAGGGGAGGCAGGAAACCTGTGGGCCGCGGCTTCTTCTTCCTCCTCCTGCTCAGGTGCCGATGATTGGAAAGGGGGAGGGGTTTGGGCCTTTGGGGGAGGACGGGCGAGGGGAGAGGGGACAGGAGAGCCAGCACAGCCAGCCAGCCAACACCAGCGGGAGGGAACCGGCAGGCAGGCCAAGTATATATAATGGTGGAGCTTAGGAGGCGCCGCATCAAAATGCGCCTAGGAAAAACGTGAGCCGCCCGCCCGCCGCTTGTATTCGCATCGCAGGCAGCGAGAAAATTACTTACCGCCTTAAACGGATTCTGGAAGCGGGGCTGAGCAGGTCCGCCAGCCATGGTCCATGCTGACGTCGCATAAGCTGGTGTTAATTCCTCCTTAATTAGCAAGATCGTTTGGAATGAGAGGGATGGAGGCATCTCCCAGCCCGGCCCAATGATTGCCCCCAAAGGCGAGGCGAGGCGACAGTTCGTGGGGATCGCGACACCGCGCCGACGACGGGCGGCGACGCGGCCACCCATTCTCCCGATTCGTTGTCTAGTTCCTTTTTGCAGCGTATTTTACTCCGCGGCAATTCCTACAGTATCGTATCGTGTTGTTAAATTATTGTATCCTCAGATGAATGAATGAATCTTTCTGTCGATCGAGCAGAGCTAAACACAAAGAAGAATAAGAAACGGCGTGCGTAGACGAAGGCGTCAATGATTGCTGGGGAGTGGGAAGGCGCGGAGCAGAGTAGTAGTATGAGCGGGGCGAGCTGGAGGACAGGCGGACAGCAGCTGCATGCACACCTCCTCAGAAAAGCTGCACACGCCCTTCTTCTTTCCTGGCCTGACGGACGCACGGAGGCCTCGTCACTTGTCACCTAGTGCTACCACTAGCTAGCCCCCAGCCCCAGCCCCAGCCCCAGACCAGAAACCATACGCTTCGGAACTCGGAATGAATGAATGAGCAAATATTGCTACATCTTTTAAAAATTAACTTGTTGATCCGCCCAGATATACTACGTGCGTGCATGCATGAACTACAGTGGTACAGCCTGCCTAGCTCGCGTCGATCCAAGTAAGATCCAAGCGATACGGATCGCCGCTGTGACACTTGCATCCAGCCATCCATCCATCCATGGCGTCTTGCTGCAGGCTCCTCCCTCCCTCCCTCCCTCCGGAGTGGACTGGAGTGGAGTGGGCCGCCGCTGTGACCAGTGAGCTGTACGCGGCCATCGCCGTCACCATGCGTTTCTCTCGCCTCCATCCCTACCACTCCCTACCAACTTTTTTACCCCTCGCTGCCATCTCATGCAAATGTATTCTTTCACTTTTTAAAAATCATTACTATTACTATACGTACGTGCTGCTGCTATTGCACTGCTCACAAGCATGCAGAGGATTATTTGGCAGTCCCCAGATGCCAATTCGTTCCTGCCAAATTATTATTTTTACCGAGTTTCTGCTAATTACATTCCTCCAAATAACTGTGCTGATTAATCGCGCCATTGCGTTGTGCTACCAAATGACGGGAAAACAATTTCTAATACAATTTGGAAAGAAGAGGGGCTTTTGTGAGCAGCGCGCTTTTTAAGTGGGGTTTTGGCAAATGGATGGATGGCTGAGATCGATGGAGCCGGGCTCTCTCTCTCTCTCATGGAATGGAATGCCTGCCCATCCTTGTGAGCTGTACATGATGGACAGCTGAAAAGCCTGAAGCGAATGGAAGATGCCAAAGGCAGAGGGGAACGGGGACCCAGATTTCTCCGGACAGATGGAGGGAGGGAAGGGAAGGGCGATTGGATTGCATGCATGACAGCCTTGCGCTGTCCCGTCCTTGTTCCTCCCTTCCATGCATATAACACGCACTTGATTTTGCTACTTAGCCTTAATTTAGAATGTTCTTATAAAAGTGCAATATGTCATATATTGTTTTGTCCACGCCTTGCATGAACACCCCTGGTAAAGGTAAAAAATTATGGAGAAATTCGTTGCCGTCTCCGACCTGCAGAAAGATACCAAGCTGAGCCAAACGATTTCGTGTTGAGTCACCTGACTATTTCTTCGTGCTCTCGAGGTTCCGTGGATCGGCCGGACTCCCTTCATTTGAAAGCTAGTGTAAATCATCAAAGATATTCAAGACTTATCTTTCACCAAGAATTTATTCCACCATACGTCAGTTACAATATACGTACTATTCCGAAACAATATACCAACAAGTTGTTGCATATCCAAAGGATTTTATGTGGATACACTTTTCTTTTGCGGGGATTTGTGTTGATACACTTGACTGTTTTTCTTTGTGCTTTCGACGCTCGATCGCGTTCCCTTCGTGTGGAAGCTAGTAAAAGACGTAAGAGATTTCCAAGATTCATCGTTTAAGAAGAATTCATTCGATATATACATGAGTTACAAGATACGTATTAATATTGTTGGATGCGTTATTACAATTCAAAAACAATATACCAACAAGATGTTGCATATCCAAAAGATTTTGTGTTTATACACTTGACGATTTCTTCGTGCTCTGTCGACTCTCGATCAGACTCCCTTCGATTGGAAGCTAGTAAGAGTTGTAAGGGATTTCCAAGATTTATCATTTACCGAGCATTTATTTGGGTTATACGTGAGAGTTACAAGATACGTATTAACATCGGTGGATACGTCGCTATTAAACACAATATTTGGTGGCATTAATTTTGTATTACAAGATCTATATATAGCACAGATAATGAATTAATGGCCAGAAACAAAATCTTTGAAAGCGTGTACGAGTTACATTTCTAGATCAAATACTGAGTATATGGTATTAATTTCATACCAAATAATATATTTAGTCGTAATGAATGGCTAAAATTTAGTTCTCTACATTTACGTTCTGGACGCGACAGAAAAATAATAGTAATATGTAGTGTACTCCCTCCGTCCGGAAATACTTGTCGGAGGAATGGATGTATCTAGATGTATTTTAGTTCTAGATACATTCATTTTTATGCATTTCTTCGATAAGTATTTCTAGACGGAGGGAGTACTAATGAGTGACCAAAATAAAATCTTCACATTTACATTTTCGGACAGAAAAACAAAAGGCGTAGAGGACGGGAAGGTTCGTGAATCGTATACGCCCACCGTCGACCGACCACGTCTCAGGAGAGGATAGTCGCCTGGCCTTGTCCGAAAAATGGGCAGTCTTGCTCGAAGGGGTGGGGGGTCTGGTCGGCCGGCTGTTGGCGCTCCCGTGCACGACATTTCCCTCACGTACGTACTGTACTTCTTTGGACGGTTCATGCATGCATGACCCTGCTAGCTAGCTCCGGGCCGGTCGGTCAGAAGTTTATCTGCACTGCATCAGCAGTTTGTTCCTATACCGTACCTACCTACCTACCTAAGCGTAAGTCGTCATGCATGCGTGCAGTGTTGGGTGCGAGTGCAACACAGCTAGCTAGCTAAACTTTTCTTTCGAGAGTGATAGATGGAGTTGAGTTTATCTTCGCGGACGGATGGATGCCAGATGTATATGCGTGTCGTGTCCGTATGCGTTGGGTACGTGGCCCGTGTGTCCGGGTTAGTGCTACGTAGGCAGGCACGTGGCTTAGGCCAACTCCAACGCAGACCCCAAACGGACGCGGACATTTGTCGGTTTGGGGTGCGAAATAGGGGGCGACCCGGGGTCGGCGACGATCTGCGCCCAACGCGCATGAGAGGACCCAATCCCCCAAACACACGCGAACTCCATCCGGCAGCTCCGACAGACAGACGCCGTGCCTCGTCCACGGCCGCCGCAGCATCGCTCCAGACTCCACTAGCAGCGCCAGCTGGGCTGCTCGGCGGCGCGCCGTCCGTGCCCGCGCGTGGGAGGGACGGGATCCTCCGCCTCCCTGCAGGCGGCAGCGATGCGAGTGCAGCCTTCGGCGAGGAGAGGAACAGGACACGAGGCGCGGGGAGGAGGAGGATGGCGGTGGGCGACCGACGCGGCCTTGGCGTGGCGCGTGGGAGGGACGGGTTCCTCCGCCTCCCTACAGCCGCTGGCTTCGGTGAGGCAAGGCGTGGGGAGGAGGAGGACGACGGCGGGCGATTGGCACAACCTCGACGAGAAGCGTAGGAGGGACGGGTTCCTCCGCCTCCCTGCAAGCGCCGGCTCCGGCGAGGCGAGGCGCGGCTTAGGAGGAGGACGGCGGTGGGCGCGGGGGAGGAGGATGATGGCGGCGGGCGCGGGCTAGTATCAGGAGGGCGACGACGCAGACACATTTGCTCGCGGCGGCGAACAACTGCGAGCGGCGGGTTCAAGTTGCTGTCGTTGATTTGTGGGCCACTAGCGGACACGAGCGGATGAAAGGGGGCGAGGAGAGCATCCGCTTTTGTCTGACATATTTAAGGTCGGGCCGGAACGAAACGGATATCTGCGGACAACTTTGTCCGTTTGGGTACTCCCGTTGGGTCAGGTTTTGTCCCAAACGGACGAAACCGGACCGGATGGGGTCTAATGTTGGAGTTGGCCTTACACCTTACATATATCTTCTACTACTAGCAGGATGTGCTCTTGCCATGTGTAGTGGCCATGCATAATGGCGCCGGCGATAATTCCATCTCCATTGCCAGAGCCAAGTGGTCTTTGTTGATCTCGGAGCAGAAGTCATCAAGATCAAGATTCTGTTGAAAATATGAGCAAATTACTACGATATTTAATTCGAATTAACAAAAGATAAATCATGACTACAGTAGCAAAGATTGAACTAATCATGCGAACTAGCATAGTAGATGAACAGATCACTTCTAGGGCACATACTAGAAACATGAATTCTACCACGATCTCGAACAGGAAAGATAGAATCACATACGGTGCAGCGGGAGCAGCACCGCCGGCGTTGACGTTGTCGCCCATGTCGCCGAGGATGAGGTTGCCGAGGTCGGGAAGAAGTCGCGTTCAGAAAGTCGTCGCTGCCGCCGATCGCGAGAGTGCGCTCCCCAAAACCCGATCGCCCCTCTCCGTCTGACAGATCACGAGGCGGGTTTCGGAGGCCTCGCTGTCCCTTCTCCCAAAGTGCACGCCGAAAGGAGGGATGGAGAAGACTTGCTTGGCGGCGCAATGGTCTGGAACGGTGGTGAGAAACCATACGAAAAACGGCGGCGGCTAGGGTAGACGTCTGCCTGACTATATAGTGCGGGCCGGGTAGGTCGTGGGAGTAAACCCCACGTCTGAGTCATCACGATCCAAAAGAACCGGAAACGGTTCAGTAATTAACGCGTCTGTTAATTATTAGTTAATGACTCATTAATTTTTCCCGAGCAGCAAAAATATAGACAACGTGCATAGCTCTGTCCTCAGCTCGGCTCAATCCCGCAACCCGCGTCGTGACGTGACGAGGCGAGGCGAGCGAGGAGGAGGAGCGCACGTGTAGGTCTCCTCTTCTCATGCTCATACAAGTGGTAGGAGAGCTCACCTTATAAAGAGGTGCAACTCTCTCTCAACTTATGAGGTGGGATCATGAATGGGCCAAGAGAATTTCAGAATTTTAGTTGGGCTTTGGGCCAAAAGCCCACTAGCAAATTCCAACAATCCTCCACAAAGTCTCATTGGCACATTTCACCATTTGGTTCCAAAACATTGTTTATATACCGGTGCTTAGTGGAGACTGTGAAGTTGAACTTCCACTTAGAGATTTATGCTACACTAGATCACAACTTGAATAGTGGACTATGCCTTGAACTACAAGTTTTCTGTGAGACTAGTTTCACACAAATTCTTGACCGATACTGGGCTGCCGCAAGGCTTCCCCGTGGGTGGGAGCGTATACGTCGTACTCAAGGGCCTTTCATGAATTTATTAGAGAGCACCCACTTCTCACAGACTCCGACGTTAACAGTCAAATTCATATAGGTGTGTTCCTCAGGAGATGCTCTATAGGACAGCATCTCTGCTTACTCAAATAAGCCCATTAAGATAGATATCAACCTGCCATGCAGATCAGGAGAGTATTGCATCTTCACGGAGTGGGATAATTAAAATAAGGATACTCTCCTCTCAGCTGACCAACAGCTTGTCTCCCACTTCTACTTCACGGGATCTCCGATCACATAGAGTGGGTTACCACTATGGACAACTCATGCGGTGGGTCTCAAACCCATCTCCATCGATGCATTATATATCACATTACGTGATAGACCCTTTGTGAAGGGATCGCCAAGTTTTTCGACGCTTGGATATAATCCAATGTAATAACTCCGAGTTCCTCGGTTTCGACAGATTTTAATCTCCTCTTCACATGCCTTGAGGACTTCATATTGTCATTAGAACTGTTTATCTTGACGATCACAGTTTGATTATCACATTCATCAGGATAGGGGTATTGGTTTTTCAACCATAGGTAAGTCCATCAATAGCTCACGAAGTCACTCGCTTCAACAAATGGCGGTGTCTAATGCTGTGAGTTCGCTTCCATAGTTGACCCGTTAAGATGGTCTCGCTTGCAAGACTTCCAGAAACAAGTGCCACCACCAAGTGTAAAAACATAACCACTTGTGGCCTTAATCTCATCAAGATCGATATCCGATTCGAGTCACTATAACCCTCCAGTACCCTTGGATACCCGGTGTAGTGAATCCCATAGCTCGCAGTGCCCTTCAAGTAGCGCATAACTCTCGCAAGAGCACGCCAATGATCATCTCCCAGTTTTGACACAAACCGACTCAGCTTGCTCACAGCAAAAGAGATGTCAGGCCTCGTGGCACTCGCCAAATACATAAGCGAGCCAATAATCTGAGAATACCTCAGTTGATCTCTAGCAATCCGTCGATTCTTTCGAAGCAACACACTAGCATCATATGGAGTTGGAGAAGGCGTGCAGTCGCTATACCCAAAACGACTCAAGACCTTTTTCCACATAGTGAGACTGAAGCAGTGTGATCCCACCATTCTCATCTCTCAACAGCTTGATGTTTAAGATAACATCAGCCACTCCTAGATCCTTCATCTCAAAACAACGAGATAAGAAATCCTTAACCTCCTTGATTAAATCAAGTTTGGTTCCAAAGATCAATATGTCGTCGACATACAGACAAAGAATAACTCCTTCGCCCCCACCATGGCGGTAGTACACACACTTGTCACCATCATTTACTACAAAGCCGGCAGCAGGTAATGTTCTTTAGAACTTCTCATGCCACTCCTTAGGAGCTTGTTTAAGGCCATATAAAGACTTTAACAACTTGCACACCTTTCCTTCCTGGCCAGGTACTACAAAACCATCTGGCTGATCCATGTAAATTTCCTCCTTCAACTCTCCATTGAGGAAAGTCGTCTTAACATCCATTTGATGAACGAGAAGACCATGTGAGGCAGCCAGTGATAGTAGCACCCGAATTGTGGTCAGTCTAGCCATGGGTGAGTAAGTATCAAAGAAGTCTTCACCTTCTTTCTGGGTATAACCCTTAGCCACAAGCCGTGCCTTGTACTTTTCAATCGTACCATCAGGTCTAAGCTTCTTCTTGAACACCCACTTACATCCTACAGGTTTGCACCCATAAGGACGGTCAGTGATCTCCTAGGTCCCGTTAGCTAAGATGGAATCCATCTCGCTACAAACAACTTCCTTCCAGTAGTCAGCATCAGGAGATGCATAGGCTTCTGAAATAGTCCTGGGTGTGTCATCCACAAGGTACACAATGAAATCATCACCAAAGGACTTTGCAGTCCTCTGTCTCTTACTCCTTACAGGAGTTTCATTGTCACCCTCAACAGGATTCTCAACGTGTTCCATCGCAATGGTGGGTTCAGGAATTACAGTGAGTTCCTCACTAGATGAAGTAGGTATCTCTTGATTTGATGAACTTGACATATCCTTCATAGGAAATATGTCCTCAAAGAAATTTGCATCATTAGACTCCATAATCGTACCAACATGCATGTCGGATACCTCAGATTTTATTATAAAAAATCTATAGCCAATGCTATGAAAAGCATAGCCCAGAAGAACACAATTCACGGTTTTTGGTCCAAGCTTGCGCTTCTTGGGAATTGGTATATTGACTTTCGCCAAACAACCCCAAGAATGTAGGTAAGAGAGTTTCAAACTTTTCCTTTCCCATTCCTCAAATGGAGTCATGGTCTTATGCTTTGTCGGAACTCGGTTTAGGACATGACACGCGGTCATTAGCGCCTCCCCCCACCATTCCTTGGAAAGACCCGATGTGTCTAACATGGCGTTTGCCAAATCAGTTAGAGTTCGGTTCTTTCTTTTGGCCACCCCATTAGACTGAGGTGAGTAGCGAGGCGTCCTCTCATGGATTATACCATGTTCCGCACAAAACAGATCAAATTCAGTGGAAAAATATTCTCCACCACGATCGGACCTAAGCCGTTTAGTTTTTCGATCAAGTTGGTTCTCTGCCTCAGCTTTATAGTTTTTGAAGAAAGTTAAAGCCTCATCTTTTGATTTCAGAAGATACACATAACAATATCTAGTGGAGTCATCAATCAACGTCATGAAGTATCTCTTTCCACCTTTTGTCAACACGCCATTCATCTCACAGAGATCAAAATGTATAAGCTCTAGTGGCGCCAAGTCTCTTGCCTCTGCAGTCTTATGGGACTTGCGAGGTTGTTTAGCTTGCACACATACTTGGCACTTAGAGCCTTTGACAGTAGAGATTTTTGGAATTAACTTCATATTGGATAGCCGCGTCATGCAACCAAAGTTAATATGACAAAGTCGTGAATGCCAAATATCCGACTCATTATTGTGGCAAACATTATTAATAACTTTAGTGCAAATATCTGACAAAGATAGGCGGAACAAGCCTCCGCACTCATAGCCTTTTCCAACAAATTGTCCACACTTGGAAATTACAACTTTATTGGACTCAAAAACCAACTTAAAACCATCTCGACATAAACGGGAACCGCTAATGAGATTTTTATTGATGGACGACACATGATAACCGTTCTTCAGACGCACGGTCTTGCCCGAAGTAAACTTCAGATCGACCGTACCGACACCTCGAACGATGGCATGTGACCCGTTCCCCATCAGCACGGGAGAAGTCCCTGTGACCTAGTAAGAAGAAAACATTGAGGCGTCAGCACAAACATGTACATTGGCACCAGTGTCAATTAACCAGTCAGGAGATTGAAATACTGAAAGGATGGTAGGAAGAATACCGTACCCAGATTCCTTCATATCAGTATCACCGATGACAACATTAGCGGACTTGCCGCTCTTCTCATGTTTGCGCTCCTCAAAGCGGTTAGGACATTTCGGAGCCCAGTGATTAGGATCACCGCAAACATGGCAAAGTCCCTTCCCCTTCTTGTGAGAATTCTTCTTGAAGTTGGTAGAATGCGATGGCTTGTTCTTTGTATCAAACTTGCTTTTGCCCTGAGTTTTGTTCTTGTTGTTTTTGAACTTGTTGGGCTGGAATTTCTTCTTCTGTACCATGTGGGTACTAGAAGCTCCCTCAGCAACTCGAGCACGTGTGTCCTTTGCTCTCGCCTTCTCTTCAACATCAAGAGTACCAATGAGATCCGCAACGAAAAACTCTTGTCTCTTGTGTTTCAGAGAAGTAGCAAAACTGTTCCACGAAGGTGGAAGCTTGGCAATGATGCCTCCGGCAACAAATTTGTCCGGCAACACACACTTGAAGTACTCAAGTTCTTTTGCGAGCGACTGTATCTCATGAGCCTGTTGTACAACAGAGCGCTCATCAGTCATCTTGTAGTCATAGAATTGCTCCATGACGTACAACTCGCAGCCGGCGTCCGAGGCACCAAACTTGGCCTCGAGCGCCCACATGTCCTTGCCATTCTCAAACGACATATATGAGTCCACAATGGAGTCATCAAGAACACCCATAAGAGCGCCTTTAAAGAGAGTATCGATCTTCTCAAAAGTTTCCAGCTGTGCCAGATTAAGATCTCCCTCAGGCTTGCCCTTGGTGGCGTCGTAGCAGCCCATGGTCTGAAACCAGTAGACTGCTCTTGTGCGCCACCTCTTATATTGGGCCCCCTTAAAGGCAGGCGGCTTCAGATGCGCAACAAAACCACTCGGAGCAAATTGCCTATAATCAGGTTTTTAGATTGTTGAAAATATGAGCAAATTACTATGAGATTTAATCCGAATTAAGAGAAGATAAATCATGACTACAGTAGCAGAGATTGAACTAATTATGCGAACTAGCATAGTAGATGAGCAGATCACATCTAGGGCACATACTAGAAACATGAATTCTACCACGATCTCGAACAGGAAAGACAGAATCACATACGTGTTGGGGAACGTAGTAATTTCAAAAAAAATTCCTACGCACACGCAAGATCATGGTGATGATATAGCAACGAGAGGGGAGAGTGTTCGTCCACGTACCCTCGTAGACCGTAAGCGGAAGCGTTAGCACAACGCGGTTGATGTAGTCGTACGTCTTCATGATCCGACCGGTCCAAGCACCGAACGTACGGAGCCTCCGAGTTCAGCACACGTTCAGCTCGATGACGATCTCCGGCCCTCCGATCCAGCAAAGGCTCCGGAGATGAGTTCCGTCAGCACGACGGCGTGGTGACGATGATGATGTTCTACCGACGCAGGGCTTCGCCTAAACTCCGCGACGATATGACCGAGGTGGAATATGGTGGAAGGGGGCACCGCACACGGCTAAGGAACGATCCGTAGATCAACTTGTGTGTCTATGGGGTGCCCCCCGCCCCCGTATATAAAGGAGCCAGGGGGAGGAGGCCGCCGGCCTAAGGGGGCGCGCCAAGGGGGGAGTCCTACTCCCACCGGGAGTAGGACTCCCCTTTTCCAAGTTGGAGTAGGAGAGAAGGGGGAAAGAGGAGGAAGAGGGGAAGGAAAGGGGGCGCCGCCCCCCTTCCCTTGTCCTATTCGGACTAGGAGGGGGAGGGGCGCACGGCCCCCTCCTGGCTCCTTCCTCTTCTCCCTCTTGGCCCATGTAGGCCCATTAACCCCCCGGGGGGTTCCGGTAACCTCCCGGTACTCCGGTAAAATGCCGATTTCACCCGGAACCATTCCGATGTCCAAACATAGGCTTCCAATATATCAATCTTTATGTCTCGACCATTCCGAGACTCCTCGTCATGTCCGTGATCACATCCGGGACTCCGAACAAACTTCGGTACATCAAAACTTATAAACTCATAATAAAGCATCATCGAAGCGTTAAGCGTGCGGACCCTACGGGTTCGAGAACTATGTAGACATGACCTAAAACCATTCTCGGTCAATAACCAATAGTGGGAACTGGATGCCCATATTGGTTCCTACATATTCTACGAAGATCTTTATCGGTCAAACCGCATAACAACATCGTTGTTCCTTTGTCATCGGTATGTTACTTGCCCGAGATTTGATCGTCGGTTTCCAATACCTAGTTCAATCTCGTTCTTGGCAAGTCTCTTTACTCGCTCAGAATACGTCATCTCATAACTAACTCATTAGTTATAATGCTTGCAAGGCTTAAGTGATGAGTATTACCGAGAGGGCCAGAGATACCTCTCCGACAATCGGAGTGACAAAACCTAATCTCAAATACGCCAACTCAACATGTACCTTCGGAGACACATGTAGTACTCCTTTATAATCACCCAGTTACGTTGTGACGTTTGGTAGTACCCAAAGTGTTCCTCCGGTAAACGGGAGTTGCATAATTCTCATAGTTACAAGAACATGTATAAGTCATGAAGAAAGCAATAGCAGAATACTAAACGATCAAGTGCTAAGCTAACGGAATGGGTCAAGTCAATCACATCATTCTCCTAATGATGTGATCCCGTTAATCAAATGAGAACTCTTTTGTCCATGGCTAGGAAACATAACCATCTCTGATAAACGAGCTAGTCAAGTAGAGGCATACTAGTGACACTATGTTTGTCTATGTATTCACACATGTATTATGTTTCCGGTTAATACAATTCTAGCATGAATAATAAACATTTGTCATGAAATAAGGAAATAAATAATAACTTTATTATTGCCTCTAGGGCATATTTCCTTGATCTCCCACTTGCACTAGAGTCAATAATCTAGTTCACATCGCCATGTGATTTAACACCAATATTCATATCAGATATGATTAACACCCATAGTTCACATCATCATGTGACCAACACCCAAAGAGTTTACTAGAGTCAATAATCTAGTTCACATCGCTATGTGATTAACACCCAAAGAGTACTAAGGTGTGATCATGTTTTGCTCGTGAGAGAAGCTTAGTCAACGGGTCCGCTCACATTGAGCCGTATGTATTTTGCAAACATTCTATGTCTACAATGCTCTGCGGAGCTACTCTAGCTAATTGCTCCCACTTTCCATATGTATCCAGATTGAGACTTAGAGTCATACGGATCGGTGTGAAAACTTGCACCGAGGTAACTTTTACGACGGGCTCTTTTATCACCTCCATAATCGAGAAATATTTCCTTAGTCCTCACTAAGGATATTCTTGACCAATGTCCGATGATCTACTCCTAGATCACTATTGTACTCCTTGTCAAATCTGAGCAAGGTATACAACAGGTCCGGTACATAGCATAGCATACTTTATAGAACCTATGGTGAGGCATAGGGAATGACTTTTCATTCTCTTTCTATTTTCTCTTTGTGGTCGGGATTTGAGTCTTACTCAATTTCATACCTTTGCAACACAAGCGAGAACTCTTTCTTTGACTGTTCCATTTTGAACTACTTCAAAATCTTGTCAAGGTATGTACTCATTGAAAATCTTATCAAGCGTCTTGATCTATCTCAATAGATCTTGATGCTCAATATGTAAGTAGTTTTACTGAGGTCTTTCTTCGAAAAACTCCTTTCAAATACTCCTTTATGCTTTGCAGTATAATTCTACATTACTTCCGATCAACAATATGTCATTCACATATACTTATCGAAATGTTGTAGTGCTCCCACTCACTTTCTTGTAAATCTGGGCTTCACCGCAAGTCAGTATAAAACTATATGCTTTGATCAACTTATCAAAGCGTATATTCCAACTCTGAGATGCTTGCACTTGTCCATAGATGCACATTTTGTTAACACCTTTAGGATCGACAAAACCTGTTGGTTGCATCACATACAACTCTTCTTTAATAACTCCATTAAGGAATGCAGTTTTGTTTATCCATTTGCCAGATTTCATAAAATCCGGCAATTGCTAACATGATTCGGACAGACTTAGCATCGATACGAGTGAGAAAATCTCATCGTATTCAACCCCTTGAACTTGTTGAAAACCTTTTGCAACAAGTCGAGCTTAGTGGATAGTAACACTACTATCAGTGTCCGTCTTCCTCTTGAAGATCCATTTATTTAACATGGCTTGCTGATCATCGAGCAAGTCAATCAAAGTCCATACTTTGTTCTCATACATGGATCATATCTCAGATTTTATGGCCTCAAGCCATTTCGCGTAATCTGGGCTCATCATCGCTTCCTCATAGTTCGTAGGTTCATCATGGTCTAGTAACATGACTTCCAGAACAATATTACCGTACTACTCTGGTGCGGACTGTACTTTGGAAGACCTACGAGGTTTTGTAGTAACTTGATCTAAAGTTTCATGATCATCATCATTAGCTTCTTCACTAATTGGTGTAGGAATCACTGGAACTGATTTCTGTGATGAACTACTTTCCAATAAGGGAGTAGGTACAGTTACCTCATCAAGTTCTACTTTCCTCCCACTCACTTCTTTCGAGAGAAACTCCTTCTCTAGAAAGGATCTATTATCAGCAACAAATTTGCCTTCGGATCTGTGATAGAAGGTGTACCCAACAATTTCCTTTGGGTATTCTATGAAGACACACTTCTCCGATTTGGGTTCGAGCTTATCAAGTTGAAAAACCTTTTTCATATAAGCATCGCAACTCCAAACTTTAAGAAACGACAGCTCAGGTTTACTGCTAAACCATAGTTCATACGGTGTTGTCACCACGGATTTAGATGGTGCCCTATTAAACGTGAATGCAGCTGTCTCTAATGCATAACCCCAAAACGATAGTGGTAAACTGATAAGAGATATCATAGATTGCACCATATCTAGTAAAGTACGATTACGACGTTCGGACACACCATTACATTGTGGTGTTCCAGGTGGCGTGAGTTTGTGAAACTATTCCACATTGTTTTAATTGAAGACCAAACTCGTAACTCAAATATTCATCTCCACGATCAGATCGCAGAAACTTTATTTTCTTGTTACGATGATTTTCACTTCACTCTGAAATTCTTTGAACCTTTCAACTATTTCAGACTTATGTTTCATCAAGTAGATATACCCATATCTGCTCAAATCATCTGTGAAGGTTAGAAAATAACGATACCCGCCACGAGCCTTAATACTCATTGGTCTGCATACATCAGTATGTATTATTTCGAACAAGTTTGTTGCTCGTTCCATTGTTCCGAAGAACGGAGTTTTAGTCATCTCGCCCAAAGGCACGATTCGCAAGCATCAAATGATTCATAACCAAGTGATTCCGAAAATCCATCTTTATGGAGTTTCTTCATGCGCTTTACACCGATATGACCCAAACGGCAGTGCCACAAATAAGTTGCACTATCATTATTAACTTTGCATCTTTTGGCATCAATATTATGAATATGTGTATCACTACGATCGAGATCCAACAAACTATGTTCATTGGGTGTATGACCATCGAAGGTCTTATTCATGTAAACAGAATAACAATTTATTCTCTAACTTTAAATGAATAACCGTATCGCAATAAACATGATCAAATCATATTCATGCTTAACGCAAACGCCAAATAACATTTATTTAGGTTTAACACTAATCCCGAAAGTATAGGGAGTGTGCGATGATGATCATATCAATCTTGGAACTACTTCCAACACACATCGTCACTTCACCCTTAACTAGTCTCTGTTTATTCGCAACTCCGTTTGAGTTACTAATCTTAGCAACCGAACTAGTATCAAATACTGAGGGGTTGCTATAAACACTAGTAACGTGCACATCAATAACATGTATATCAAATATACTTATGTTCACTTTGCCATCCTTCTTATCCGCCAGTCACTTGGGGTAGTACCTCTTCCTGTGACCAGTCTCTTTGCAGTAGAAGCACTTAGTCTTAGGCTTAGGACCAGACTTGGGTTTCTTCACTTGAGCAGCAACATGCTTGCCGTTCTTCTTGAAGTTCCCCTTCTTTTCCCTTTGCCTTTTTCTTGAAACTAGTGATCTTGTTAACCATCAACACTTGATGCTCTTTTCTTGATTTCTACCTTTGCCGATCTCAACATCGCGAAGAGCTCGGTAATCGTTTTCGTCATCCCTTGCATACTATAGTTCATCACGAAGTTCTGGTAACTTAGTGATGGTGACTAGAGAATTCTATCAATCACTGTCTTATCTGGAAGATTAACTCCCACTTGATTCAAGCGATTGAAGTACACAGACAATCTGAGCACATGCTCACTAGTTGAGCGATTCTCCTCCATCTTTTAGCTAGAACTTGTTGGAGACATTATATCTCTCAACTCGGGTATTTGCTTGAAATATTAACTTCAACTCCTGGAACATCTCATATGGTCCATGACGTTCAAAACGTCTTTGAAGTCCCGATTCTAAGCTGTTAAGCATGGTGCACTAAACTATCAAGTAGTCATCATATTGAGCTTAGCCAAACGTTCACAATGTCTGCATATGCTCCTGCAATAGGTCCGTCACCTAGCGGTGCATCAAGGACATAATTTTTCTGTGCAGCAATGAGGATAAACCTCAGATCACGGATCCAATCCGCATCATTGCTACTAACATCTCTCAATACAGTTTTCTCTAGGAACATATCAAAATAAACATATGAAAGCAACAACGCGAGCTATTGATCTACAACATAATTTGCAAAATACTACTAGGACTAAGTTCATGATAAATTAAAGTTCAATTAATCATATTACTTAAGAACTCGCACTTAGATAGACATCCCTCTAATCCTCTAAGTGATCACGTGATCCAAATCAACTAAACCATGTCCGATCATCACGTGAGATGGAGTAGTTTCAATGGTGAACATCACTATGTTGATCATATCTACTATATGATTCACGCTCGACCTTTCGGTCTCTGTGTTCCGAGGCCATATCTGTATATGCTAGGCTCGTCAAGTATAACCTGAGTATTCCGCGTGTGCAACTGTTTTGCACCCGTTGTATTTGAACGTAGAGCCTATCACACCCGATCATCACGTGGTGTCTCAGCACGAAGAACTTTCGCAACGGTGCATACTCAGGGAGAACACTTCTTGATAATTAGTGAGAGATCATCTTAAAATGCTACCGTCAATCAAAGCAAGAATAAGATGTATAACGGATAAACATCATATGCAATCAAAATATGTGACATGATATGGCCATGATCATCTTGCGCCTTTGATTTCCTCCAAAGTACTGTCATGATCTTTATTGTCATCGGCACGACACCATGATCTTCATCATCTTGATCTATATCAATGTGTCGTCACATGGTCGTCTCGCCAACTATTGCTCTTGCAACTATTGCTATTGCATAGCGATAAAGTAAAGCAATTATTTGGCACTTGCATCTTATGCAACAAAGAGACAACCATAGGGCTTCTGCCAGTTGCCGATAACTTCAACAAAACATGATCATCTTATACAACAACTTATATCTCATCACGTCTTGACCTTATCACATCACTACATGCCCTGCAAAAACAAGTTAGACGTCCTCTACTTTGTTTGTTGCAAGTTTTACGTGGCTGCTACGGGCTGAGCAAGAACCGTTCTTACCTACGCATCAAAACCACAACGATAGTTCGTCAAGTTGGTGCTGTTTTAACCTTCGCAAGGACCGGGTGTAGCCACACTCGATTCAACTAAAGTTGGAGAAACAGACACCCGCTAGTCACCTGTGTGCAAAGCACGGCGGTAAAACCAGTCTCGCGTAAGCGTACGCGTAATGTCGGTCCGGGCCGCTTCATCCAACAATACCGCTGAACCAAAGTATGACATGCTGGTAAGCAGATGACTTGTATCGCCCACAACTCACTTGTGTTCTACTCGTGCATATAACATCAACGCATAAAACCTAGGCTCGGATGCCACTGTTGGGGAACGTAGTAATTTCAAAAAATTTCCTATGCACACGCAAGATCATGGTGATGATATAGCAACGAGAGGGAGAGTGTTCGTCCACGCACTCGTGAGACCGTAAGCGAAGCATTAGCACAACGCGGTTGATGTAGTCGTGACGTCTTCACGATCCGACCGATCCAAGCACCGAACGCACGGAGCTCCGAGGTTCAGCACACGTTCAGCTCGATGACGATCTTCGGCCCTCCGATCCAGCAAAGGCTCCGGAGATGAGTTCCGTCAGCACGACGGCGTGGTGACGATGATGATGTTCTACCGTCGCAGGGCTTCGCCTAAACTCCGCGACGATATGACCGAGGTGGAATATGGTGGAAGGGGCACCGACACGGCTAAGGAACGATCCGTAGATCAACTTGTGTGTCTATGGGTGCCCCCGCCCCGTATATAAAGGAGGAGGGGGGAGGAGGCCGCCTAAGGGGCGCCAGGGGGAGTCCTACTCCCATCGGGAGTAGGACTCCCCTTTTCCAAGTTGGAGTAGGAGAGAAGGGGGAAAGAGGAGGAAGAGGGGAAGGAAAGGGGGGGCGCCGCCCCCCTTCCCTTGTTCTATTCGGACTAGGAGCGGAAGGGGCGCGCGGCCCCCTCCTGGCTCCTTCCTCTTCTCCCTCTTGGCCCATGTAGGCCCATTAACCCCCCGGGGGGTTCCGGTAACCTCCCGGTACTCCGGTAAAATGCCGATTTCACCCGGAACCATTCCGATGTCCAAACATAGGCTTCCAATATATCAATCTTTATGTCTCGACCATTCCGAGACTCCTCGTCATGTCCGTGATCACATCCGGGACTCCGAACAAACTTCGGTACACCAAAACTTATAAACTTATAATAAAACTGTCATCGAAACGTTAAGCGTGCGGACCCTACGGGTTCGAGAACTATGTAGACATGACCTAAAACCATTCTCGGTCAATAACCAATAGCGGGACCTGGATGCCCATATTGGTTCCTACATATTCTACGAAGATCTTTATCGGTCAAACCGCATAACAACATACGTTGTTCCCTTTGTCATCGGTATGTTACTTGCCCGAGATTTGATCGTCGGTATCCAATACCTAGTTCAATCTAGTTCTTGGCAAGTCTCTTTACTCGCTCAGAATCGACATCTCATAACTAACTCATTAGTTATAATGCTTGCAAGGCTTAAGTGATGAGTATTACCGAGAGGGCCCAGAGATACCTCTCCGACAATCGGAGTGACAAAACCTAATCTCGAAATACGCCAACTCAACATGTACCTTCGGAGACACCTGTAGTACTCCTTTATAATCACCCAGTTACGTTGTGACGTTTGGTAGTACCCAAAGTGTTCCTCCGGTAAACAGGAGTTGCATAATTCTCATAGTTACAGGAACATGTATAAGTCATGAAGAAAGAAATAGCAGAATACTAAACGATCAAGTGCTAAGCTAACGGAATGGGTCAAGTCAATCACATCATTCTCCTAATGATGTGATCCCGTTAATCAAATGAGAACTCTTTTGTCCATGGCTAGGAAACATAACCATCTCTGATAAACGAGCTAGTCAAGTAGAGGCATACTAGTGACACTATGTTTGTCTATGTATTCACACATGTATTATGTTTCCGGTTAATACAATTCTAGCATGAATAATAAACATTTATCATGAAAGAAGGAAATAAATAATAACTTTATTATTGCCTCCAGGGCATATTTCCTTCAATACGATGCAGCGGGAGCAGCACCGCCGGTGTTGACATTGTCGCCCATGTCGTCGAGGATGAGGTTGCCGAGGTCGGGGAAGAAGTCATCGGTCGCGAAGTCGTCGCTGCCAGCAGTCGCACGAGTGCGCTCCCCAAAAACCTGATCACCCCTCTCCCGTACAGGATCACGAGAGCCGGGGTTCCGGAGGCCTGCTGTCCCTTCTCCCGGTGCACGCCGAAAGGAGGGATGGAGAAGACTTGCTTGGTGGCGCAATGGTCTGGAACGGTGGTGAGAAACCATACGAAAAATGGCGGCGGCTAGGGTAGACGTCTGCCTGACTATATGGTGCGGGCCGGGTAGGTCGTGGGAGTAAATCCCATGCCCGAGTCGTCACGATGCAAAAGAACCAGAAACGGTTCAGTAATTAACGCGTCCATTAATTATTAATTAATGACTCATTAATTTTTCGCGAGCAGCAAAAATATAGACAACGTGCATAGCTCTGTCCTCGGCTCGGCTCAATCCAGCAACCCGCGGCGCGTCGTGATGAGGCGAGGCGTGGCGTGGCGAGGCGAGCGAGGAGGAGGAGCGCGCGCGTAGGTCTCCTCTTCTCATGCTCATACAAGTGGTAGGAGAGCTCACCTTATAAAGAGGTACAACTCTCTCTCAACTTATGAGGTGGGACTAAACTTTAGCCTCACTCACTCCACTCACATGTGTGCATGAATGGGCCAAGAGAATTTCAGAATTTTAGTTCTGCTTTGGGCCAAAAGCCCACGAGCAAATTCCAACAGATCCTACCGGATCAATGCTATGGAGAAGAAATCGTCGAAAGATCAGGGGAAAATATCCTAACCTCCAAAAGAAAGAATTCACGGGCCTCACAACGACACCGAAGCCTACACCGGTGTGACACAGAAGAGGCCGCATGGCCAAACTGCGAAAGATCAAGAATCTACGCCAACGTGCCATCAACACTGCTACAAGTGATCCCGTTCGAGACAAGGCGGCTCGAGGAAACTTCATTCGTCGGCTGACCCCGTCATCACCACGCGGCCTAAGAAAATAGGGGTATCTTTGCCACCTTATTTTTTGTGTGAACTTTTATTTTAGGAACGCAAAATTTTCGGGATGGTGTTTTTATTCTTATTGTTGTTGTCATAGGAGTTACTGGGTGGAATTCGAGATTTGTTTTGTAGTATTTTATATTGGTTTGTGCCTTTGGTGGTCCTTTTGGCGCATTTGAATTTTGTTTTGTGAATTATAGAGCTAGGTTTCCTTGTTGATAACATACCATTCATTTTCATGTGTGCCTTATTGTTTCTTTATCTAATCTATTTGTAGTCTAGCATGCTTAGAGATTCGATGCATGGTTTTCTTTGTACATAATACACTTTTCCATCTCGAGGTGATGTGATTGCTAGTCATTGTGATGGTTTCACCATTTGTGCTGATAGCTTGTTATCAGTCACTGTGTGCTTTTCTTTAACATCGGTGTCGCTATAGATTGTATTGTAATTGTCATGATTATTATTACGAAGTTTCCACATTATAAGTTTTCTAACTTGTTGAAATTGTCACGTTATGGATTGTGTAGCTACATATCACTTACTCCTTTAGTATTTTACCATCTATGCTTATAGTTTTTGCCATGTGCTTGTCATGTTCATCAGTTTTTCTTTTTCTTTTCTCATCAATTCTTGTCGGTAACTAAAAATAGCATGTTGTATCCCATTATGTTGCCGCAACAAAAAAATGTTTGTTTCACTCACCAACATTGTGATGTTATGCTGAAAAATTTAATACCTATTTTTCTTATGGGTGATGATATTTTTACTTACTAGACAATATATTATGTTTTTACCAAATGTGCTTATTATGGTAAGGACACCTTCTATCTTCTGTGCTGGTCTTGATAATACCAACTATGTGTAGTCAACTCAACATGATAATATGCTTTCCTTCCTATTATACAATTTTTGTGTGTGTGGGTCGGGGGGGGGGGGTTGTCATGTATATACTCGAATGTGTAGATGCAAATTTAGGACATGGGGCGTACTTGTGCTTTGGAGCAGAGATTACTCCTCAAGGGATGAGGTTGAGGACGCTAGGCTTGTGGGAGGTAGAGCCATTTGAAGAAGGCTATTGGTTTGCACGACATTGGGTTTGTGGCGGATTTTTTGCACGCAAGTGCGGGATCAAGTGATAGAGAGGTTGGATTTATGTTTGGTCATTTGGACCCTAAGGTGGGTAGAGTGGTGGGGAGTTAATGCATCTAGAGAACACACACGCACATTTCAACAACATGGAGTTGGTTCAACCGTTTGTGGATACGAGGGTCACTTCTTGGAGGAAGTGGAATCTTCCCAGACGGTTTCTTCTAGCAGTGCGAATCAAGGATAAGAGGTGGGTGGGATTTGGTGTTATTCTTCTTATTGTTGTTATGGGAGTTACTGGCTGGATGGCGAGATTTTTTTTTGCAGTGCTCTTGGTGTTTGATATTGGTCTCTGCCTTTGGTGGCCTTTTTTCGTGCATTTGAATTTTGTTTTTCCAATTATGGGGCTAGGTTTCCTGGTTGATTACAGACCTTTCATGTTTATGTGTCCTTCATCGTTTTTTTATCTGATCTGTTTGTAGTCTAGCATGCATACATGCTTAGGGATTCGATGCACGATTTTGTTTGTAGATAATACACATTTCCATCTCGAGGCGATGTGATTGCCGGTTGTTGTCATCATTTCACCATTTGTGTTGATAGCTTGTTATCATTCACAATGTACTTTTCTTTAATGCCCGTGCTACTGTAGATTGTATTGTAATTGTCACGATTATTATTATGAAGTTGCCACATTGATAATGGACGACATTGTCATGTTATGGATTGTGTCGCTATATATCAATTACTCCTTTAGTACTTTAACATCTATGCTTATAGTTTTAGCCATGTGCCTGTAATGTTCATCCATTTTTTCTCTCTTCAATGCTTGTTGACCCTACAAATTGCATGGTGTATCCCATTATGTTGCCACAACAAAAAATGTTTGTTTCACTCCCCAATATTGTGAGGTTATGCTGACAATTTACGACATATTTGTATTTATTTAGTTTTGATGATATTTTTTTACTTACTAGACAATATGTTACATTTTTACCAAATGTGCCTATTATGTTGAGCACCCCTCCTATCTTCCCTGCTAGTCTTGACAATACCAACTTGTGTCTAGTCAACTTAACATGATAATATGCTTTCCTTCATATTATACAAATTCGTGTGTGTGTGTGTGTGGGGGGGGGGGTTGTCTAGTGTGGCGCATATAGACTCAAAAGTGTAGATGCAAATTTTAGGACACGAGTCATACTTGTGTTTTGGAGCAGAGATTGCTCCTCAAGGGATGGGGATGCTAGGCTTGTAGGGTTTAGGGCCATTCGAGGAATGGTACGGTTTGCACAATACTGGGTTTGTGGCGGAATTTTTTGCGCGCAAGTGGGGGATCAAGTGATAGAGAGGTTGGATTTATGTTTGGTCCTTTGGATCCTAAGGGGGCAGGGTGGTGGGGAGTTGATGCATGTGGACAACACACACACACACACACGCAATTGAACAAGATGCAATTGGTTCAACTGTTTGTGGATACAAGTGACATTTCTTGGAGGAGCTGGAATCTTCCCTGATGGTTTCTTCTAGCAGGATGAGTTGAGGATAGGAGGTGGGTGGGATTTGTTGTTCTTCTTATTATTGTTATAATGGGAGATACTCGCTGGAATGCGAGAATAGTTTTGCTGTGCACTTGATGTTTGATATTGGTTTCTTCCTTTGGTGGTTGTTTTGGCGCAATGAAACTTTGTCTTTTGAATTATATGGCAAGGTTTCCTGGTTGATTACATGCAATTCATTTTTATGTGTGCTTCATCGTTGCTTTATTTGATCTGTTTGTAGTCTAGCATTGTGAGGTTATGCTTAAAATTTTGCCACCTTTTTTTATTGGTGATGTTTTTTTTCTTACTAGAAATATGTTATGTTTTTACCAAATGTGCCTAGTATGTTGAGCACACTTCCTATCTTCCCTACTAGTCTTGAAAATACCAACTTACGTCTACTCAACTCAACATGAATATATGCTTTCCTTCCTATTATAGACAATTTGGTGGTGGGGGTGGGGGAGGGATTGTGTGGTGTGGCGCGTACAGACTCGATTGTGTATATGCAGATTTCAGGACATGGGGCGCGCTTGTGTTTTGGATTTGAGATTGCTCCACAAGGGATATTGATGCTATACTTGTAGGGTTAGGGCCAATCGAGGATGGGTATGGTTTGCACGATGTTGGGTTTTTGCCAGATTTTTCGTGAGCGAGTGGCAGATCAAGTGATAGAGAGGTTGGATTTATGTTTGGTCATTTGGAGCCTAAGGGGACACATGGTTGTGGGGAGTTGATGCATCTCGACAACACACACACACACGCAGTTGAACAACATGCAATTGGTTCAACTATTCGTGCATACGAGGGCCAGTTCTTTGAGGAAGAGGAATCTTTCTTGAGGGTGGGATTTGTTGTTATTCTCATGTTATTTTTATGGGACTTACTGGCTGGACATCGAAAATTGTTTTGTAGTGCATTTGGTGTTTTATATTTGTTTGTTCCTTTCGTGGTCCTTTTGGTGCATTGAAATTTTGTTTTTTGAATTATGGGGCTAGGTTTTCTGTTACAAACCATTCATTTTTATGTGTGCTTCATCGTTTCTTCGCCTGATCTGTTTGCAGTCTAGCATGCATGGTATATGCTTAGGGATTTGATGCATGGTTTTGTTTCTAGGTAATTGCTACTTCTTGAGCTTGCGTTGGTTTTTCCCTTGAAGAGGAAAGGGTGATGCAGCAAAGTAGAGATAAGTATTTCCCTCAGTTAGAGAACCAAGGTATCAATCCAGTAGGAGACAATGCAAAAATGACCTAATACCTGCACAAACAATCAAACAACTTGCACCCAATGCGATAAAGGGGTTGTCAATGCCTTCACGGTTACTTGCAAAAGTGAGATCCAATAAAGATAGATGAAACTAAACAAAAGGTAAAGTAAATATTTTTTGTATTGTTGGTTTATAGGTTGGAAAGTAAAAGATTGAAAAATTGTCAATCGGAAACTTATATGATGGAAAATAGACCCGTGGCCAATAGTTTTCACTAGTGGCATCTCTCTTGATAGCAAATAATACGGTGGGTGAACAAATTACTGTCGAGCAATTGATAGAAAAGCGTAAAGTTATGACGATATCTAAGGCAACGATTATGAAATATAGGCATCACGTCCATGTCAAGTAGACCGAAACAATTCTGCATCTACTACTATTACTCCACACATCGACCGAATCCTGTCTGCATCTAGAGTATTAAGTTCATGAAGAACAAAGTAACACATTAAGTAAGATGACATGATGTAGAGGAAATAACTCAAGCAATATGATGAAAACCCCATCTTTTTATCCTCGATGGCAACAATACAATACATGCCTTGCTACCCCTACTATCACTGGGAAAGGACACTGCAAGATTGAACCCAATGCTAAGCACTTCTCCCATTGCAAGAAAAACCAATCTTGTTGGCCAAACTAAACCAATAGTTCGAAGAGAACTACAAAGATATCAAATCATGCATATAAGAATTCACAGAAGATTCAAATAACATTCATAGATAAGCTGATCATAAATCCACAATTCATAGGATCTTGACAAACACACCACAAAAGAAGATTACATCGGATAGATCTCCTAGAACATCGATGAGAACATGGTATTGAGAATCAAAGAGAGAGAAGAAGCCATCTAGCTACTAGTTATGGACCCGTAGGTCTGAGGTAAATTACTCGCAATAGAGTTGATGTAGAAGCCCTCCATGATCGAATACCCCTCCGACAGGATGCTGAAAAAGGCCCCTAGATGGGATCTCATGGGTACAGAAGGTTGCGGCGGCGGAAAAGTGTTTTCGTGGATTCTTCTGGTGGTTTGTGAACATATGTGAATATGTAGGCCAAAGAATTAGTTCAAGGGAGTCACGGGGGGACCACAAGGCAGGGGGCGCGCTCTACCCCTGGGCACGCCCTCCCCCCTTGTGGCTGCTTCGTGGCTCTTCCGACTTGATCTCCATGTCTCCTGGGTGTCTTCTGGTCCAAGAAAAATCATCGCGAAGGTTTTATTCCCTTTGGACCCCGTTTGGTATTCCTTCTCTGCGAAGCTCAAAAACAAGGAAAAAACAAAAACTGGCATTGGGCTCTAGGCTAATAGGTTAGTCCCAAAAATAATATAAAATAGCATATTAATGCATATAAAACATCCAAAACAGATAATATAATAGCATGGGACAATAAAAATTATAGATACGTTGGAGACGTATCAAGCATCCCCAACCTTAATTCCTGCTCGTCCTCGAGTAGGTAAATGATAAAAACAGGATTTTTGGTGTGGAATGCTACCTAATATATTTATCCATGTAATTTTCTTTATTGTGGCATGAATGTTCAGATCCATAAGATTCAAAACAAAAGTTTAATATTGACATAAAAGCAATGATACTTCAAGCATAGTAACAAGGTAATTATGTCTTCTCAAAATAACATGGCCAAAGAAAACTTATCCTTACAAAATCATATAGTCTGGCTATGCTCCATCTTCACCACACAAAATATTCAAATCATGCACAGACAAGCCAAGCAATTGTTTCATACTTTTGGTGTTCTCAATCCTTTTTAACTTTCACGCAATACATGAGCGTGAGCCATGAACATAGCACTATATGTGGAATAGAATATGGTGGTTGTGGAGAAGACAAAAAGAGGGAGATAGTCTCACATCAACTAGGCGTATTAACGAGCTCTGGATATGCCCATCAATAGATATCAATGTGAGTGAGTAGGGATTGCCATGCAACGGATGCACTAGAGCTATAAGTTTATGAAAGTTCAAAAAGAAAACTAAGTTGGTGTGCATCCAACTTGCTTGCTCATGAAGACCTAGGGCGATTTGAGGAAGCCCATTGTTGGAATATACAAGCCAAGTTCTATAATGAAAAATTCCCACTAGCATATGAAAGTGACAACATAGGAGACTCTCTATCATGAAGATCATGGTGCCACTAGCATATGAAAGTGACAACATAGGAGACTCTCTATCTATCATGAAGCACAAGTGTGGAAAAAGGATAGTAACATTGCCCCTTCTTTCTTTCTCTCTCTTTTTTTCCTCTTTTTTTTTCTCTTTTTTTCTTTATCTTTTTTTGTTTGGATTCTTCGGCCTCCTCTTTTTTTTCCTCACATGGGACAATGCTCTAATAATGAAGATCATCACACTTTTATTTACTTACAACTCAAGAATTACAACTCGATACCTAGAACAAAATATGACTCTATATGAATGCCTCCGGCGGTGTACCGGGATGTGCAATGACTCAAGAGTGACATGTATGAAAGAATTATGAAAGGTGGCTTTGCCACAAATACGATGTCAACTACATGATTACACTACTGCAGGATGCTGCTAACGCGACACTACGATCAGAGACCCTTCGAAGAAACTGTGTGCGATGCAATAATCGCAAATGGTGGTGTAAAACTGAAGGAAATATGCCCTAGAGGCAATAATAAAGTTATTATTTATTTCCTTATTTCATGATAAATGTCTATTATTCATGCTAGAATTGTATTAACCGGAAACATAATACATGTGTGAATATATAGACAAACAGAGTGTCACTAGTATGCCTCTACTTGACTAGCCTGTTAATCAAAGATGGTTATGTTTCCTAACCATGGACAAAGAGTTGTTATTTGATTAACGGGATCACATCATTAGTTGAATGATCTGATTGACATGACCCATTCAGTTAGCTTAGCACCCGATCGTTTAGTATGTTGCTATTGCTTCCTTCATGACTTATACATGTTCCTACGACTATGAGATTATGCAACTCCCGTTTACCGGAGGAACACTTTGTGTGCTACCAAACGTCACAACGTAACTGGGTGATTATAAAGGTGCTCTACAGGTGTCTCCAAAGGTACTTGTAGTTGACGTATTTTGAGATTAGGATTTGTCACTCCGAATGTCGGAGAGGTATCTCTGGGCCCTCTCGGTAATACACATCACTTAAGCCTTGCAAGCATTTCAACTAATGAGTTAGTTGTGAGATGATGTATTACGGAACGATTAAAGAGACTTGCCGGTAACGAGATTGAACTAGGTATTTGTTGGGGATATTACCACTAGGTGTAAACCGGCCGATGATTGGGCCGGGTTAGCTCTCCTAGTGATATAGTCATGAAAGGGCCCAAGGCCTATAGTCGGTTCAGAGCTTATAGCCGTGAACCGGCCTGATGTATGACTTGTATTGTAAGTTAGGTATAGAGAGATACCAACCGGGATACGAGTATGAACCGGTTGGGATTCTCCAAACCGACGGGCGTCACTCGTGTATATAAGGGGCGACCGGCGGCGGTTCAAGAGGGACAACAACAGCTCGAGCCTAGGCGGCTTATTTGCTCCTAGCCATCGAGACTACATCAATTCCATCACAACTAGACGTAGGCTTTTACCTTCATCGAAGGGGCCGAACTAGTATAAACCCTCGTGTCTTTGTGTCCGCTTTAACCCCTACAAGTAAACCCGTAGCGATGGCTCCACGACTAAGTCCTCATACTAGGACATCTGCCGTGATAAATCCACGACAGTTGGCGCCCACCGTGGGGCTATCGCACGATGGTTTGGCGATCTTGGAGGGCAAGCTCAAAGGACTCGAAGGCTACGTCGTGGGCCGGATGACTAAGAGTCGTCGTGGCCGCATCTACATCGACAATACCGGATGGGGTCCCGAGGCCGATTCAATCGAGTATGGATACCGGGTCCCCTTCGGCGGCATACACGTCTTCATCGGCAAGATCGGAGGGCCCGAGCCGGACGTCAGCACCGACCTCGTCGAGACGGCTCAGCGCGCGCAACCAGCCCGGGCTAAACCGGCCGCAAGGCACGTCTTCGTCGGAGTTACCCATGGAGGGGAGTATGATGCCGGTTCAGAGTACGGTAGTGAGACCGTCGTTTATTCCGGCGATGAATCTTCAGCAGGAGAGACAGAGTCATTATACCAGCTGCAGGATGGTGTGATCGGGGGCTGTTCCGACGGTGACAGTATTCCGGACCCCCCAAGCCAGCTGAATCGGATCGGCGTATTCATGGCCGGTACGCAGGCCGCAAACCTTTCGTCGACCGCAGCAGCGATACTTTCCGGTTCAGCAGCAGCAGCAGGGGCAGAAGGCTCGGTGCGTCCGCCGGTTCAAGTTTTGTCAGATCTGTTTGATGCACTGGCAGCGCTCATGGCGGAGGATAATCCGGCAGATCAAGAGGCTCATAATGCAGAGATTGCAAAGGTGAGAGAGCAGATCACGCAGGCCAAAGCGGATCTAGCGGCAGAGAAGGAGCGCATGGCCTCGGGCGGGCGCTTTAGATGCGCAAGCTTACAGACTCATGCTCGACCAGAGCGCGTCACAGGAGGTGTTAAGGCGGAAGTACAGGTCGCGCCTGCCATCCGGATTTGACCCTAGAAACCTCTTTCAGACACCCGGAGCCGGACCCAGCAACCCGCCCCAGCACAGGGAGGTAAACCGGATCGAAGTGCCAGGAGCAGGAGCGACGGTCCAGCCACGCCAGATGGAGCCCCCGCAGCGGGATACGGTGATGCCTCCGCCGATACAGACGCCTCCGGGGCATTACTCTAACCCTATGGACAACCTTGTCGCGGCTGCAGCGCGATTGGAGGCAATCCCAGCCGAAGGAGATTCCCCACAAGCAATTGAGACACGCCGGGTTAAGGAGCTTCTCCGGACTGCACTAACCCAGCAGGAAGCGTATTCATATAGCCGCGATCGGATCCACTCTACACCCCGTCCAAGCCGGAGCTACAGTAGGCGCATGGATGAACCGGCCCTGTCAAGTAACGCGCGGGACCGAGAAGCGGCCCGAGGCAACAACCCGATAGGCAGCGCTCGTAATGCTCAGGAGGTGGTAGATCGGGCCCGGGCTCGCAGGGAGGCCGAGTTGGCAGCACAGGGTGATGCGGTTCAGCACACGCCGGTTCGCCCTACCTCCTTCACAGGACCAGGAGTCTCCTCCGCTTTGGGAGTGCCCTGTTTAACCCCCGCTTTGCGCAACGTGCGTTTGCCTAAGGATTTTAAGGGCCCGCGTAAGGTGCCAAATTACACTGCAGATTTATCCCCTGAGGCGTGGGTTGAGAGTTACGAGATGGCCATGGAGATGCTTGACGTTGATGAAGCGGCATGTGCAAAGTACTTCACCATGATGATGGAGGGCACAGCCGTGCACTGGTTGAAAAGCCTGCCGCCCAATTCGATCAGTTCATGGGGTCGATTCTGGGCCCAGTTTATCCAGAATTTCAAGGATACATGTAAACAGCCGAAGTCTATAGTGGACTTGGCGGCTTGCGTTCAGGAAGAAGGGGAATCCACAACCCGCTGGGTACGCCGTGTGTCTGAGATTTTACATTCCTCGACCGGATCAACGCCGACTCGGCGATCATCACGCTAGAAAGCAACCGCGGTTTGAGCCTCAAACTGAAGCCGGGCGATGAAGCGGTTACGCAATGATACAGAACCCTCATGACCGCTTTGGTGAAATATGCCGATTCAGACAGTACCAAGGATCCTGAGGTAGATGATGACGAAGCAGGGAAGGGAAAGAAGGACGGCAACTCCAAGCAACAGCATGTCAAACCGGCAGGTCATGGAAACTGGGGCAAGCGCAAGGCTGATGATTTTGTAGCTAACACTAATGCGCAGGACAGAGGCCCGCGGCGTAGAGGCAAACCGAATCGGGGTTCAAATGCTGGTGCAGACCGTTTGAATTACTTGCTGAATCAGCCCTGCCCCAAACACGGGACGAAAGAAAACCCATCGAATCATCTTTGGAAGGACTGTTCTATTATGCAGGCGTTCAAAAACTCTGATGCTTTCCGATATGATCAAGGATCCGGTGGCGGTTCAGGTTCCGGTTTTCATGGGCCGGGTCAAGACGGAGCTTCCGGTTCAGGGCACAACCAGAGCAATTTCAACAACCAGAACAATCAAGGTAGCCAGCAGCAGCAGCAGATCGAGCTATCGAGCCAGCCAAAGCAGCTGAACGGCGGGCAAAATCATGTTTTCACAACCAGTTTGGACAAGCGGGATAGGAAGCTTCACAAACGGGCAGTAAATTCTGTTGAACCGGCTGTGCCACGGTATTTACGTTGGTCAGAACAGCCGATCATATGGAGCAGAGAGGACCATCCCCCCCGGGTTGATAATCCGGGTCAGCTGGCTTTGGTGGTGGACCCCCAAGTTGGGGGCTATAAGTTTACTAAGGTGCTTATGGACGGAGGAAGCAGCATCAATATATTGTATTATGACACTTTCCGTCGCATGGGTCTCACAGATAAAGATCTCAGACCGTCCAACACGGTGTTCCATGGTGTAGTGCCAGGCAAATCTGCTTATCCCATTGGCAAGATAGCCTTGGATGTGGCCTTTGGAGACGAGCATGATTCTCGGTCTGAAAAGCTAACCTTTGAAGTGGTAAAAATTCGGAGCCCATATCATGCCCTGTTTGGGCGGCCGGCTTATGCCAAGTTCATGGCGCGACCTTGTTATATCTACTTGCAGCTTAAAATGCCGGGTTACAAAGGAACAATAACGGTGCACGGAAGTCGCCGAGTCGCTTTGGAATGTGAGGAAGGAGATGCAGCTTACGCAGAAGCGATGCGTACTCTGAGAGGAGTTGAAGTTCTATAAGGATAATGTTGATCCGGCAGATATGACCCTCTGAAGAAGCCTACTACGGAGCATGAGTCGATCTGAAATTCAAATCGGCGGTGAAACCAAGCTTGTTGACTTTGTACCAAAGCGATTCATCTAAGCAATTCACCATCGGTGCCAAACTGGATCCCAAATAGGAAGGCGCGCTCATCGAGTTCATCCGTGAGAACCGGGACATTTTGCATGGAAGCCTTCGACATGCGGGTGTACCGAGGAACTCGTGAGCACACACTTAATGTGGATCCTAAGTATAAACCGTGAAACAGTTCCTCCGCCGGTTTAATGAGGAAAAGCGCAAGGCCATTGGAGAAGAAGTAGCGAGCTTCGGCAGCTGGTTTCATCATCGAGGTGTTTCATCCGAGTGGCTCGCTAATCCGGTGCTAGTCCTTAAGAAAACGGCACTGGCGTATGTGTGTGGACTACAGATCTTAACAAAGCTTGTCCGCGGATCCTTTTGCTCTCCCCGCATTGATCGATTATCGATGCCACGGCAGGATGTGGCGTTTAAGTTTCTTGGACGCGTACTCGGATATCATCAAATCAAGATGGCAGTCAAGGACCAGGAGAAAACAGCGTTTATAACTCCCTTTGGAGCCTTCTGCTATGTATCTATGCCTTTCGGGCTCAAGAGCGCCCAAGCCACATATCAGCGGTGTGTGCAGAATTGTTTGCATACACAGATTGGCCGCAATGTGCATGCCTATGTGGATGACATTGTGGTGAAATCAAAACAGAAGGAGACGCTGGTGGACGATTTGAAGGAGACCTTCGACAACCTGCGCATTTACAAGATGATGCTTAATCCGGCCAAGTGTGTTTTTGGTGTCCCGGCTGGCAAGCTATTGGGGTTCCTGGTGTCCAACAGAGGAATCGAAGCCAATCCGGAGAAAATTAAGGCGATCACCTCCTTGGCTAAACCAAAGTGTATCAACGACGTTCAACGCTTGGCAGGCCGGATTGCGGCGCTGAGCCGGTTTATCAGCCGACTTGGAGAGAAGGCCATTCCTTTATACCAGATGCTGAGGAAGACAGATCAGTTCGTCTGGAGTCCAGCTGCGGACGAAGCTTTCGAGGACCTAAAGCGGCAATTGGCCAATCCGCCTGTCCTTGCGGCTCCAGTTGACAACGAACCGTTGTTCTTATATGTGGCAGCCAATGCGCGAGCGGTGAGCGTAGCCATTGTGGTCGAGCGTAAGGAGGCAGGAAAGGAATATCCGGTTCAACGGCCGGTTTATTATATCAACGAGGTACTTATTGAATCCAAACAGAGGTATCCGCATTGGCAGAAGTTAGTCTATGGTGTTTTTATGGCCAGCCGGAAGCTGAAACAATATTTCCAAGGGCATCCTATTACAGTGGTTAGTTCGGCTCCCTTGGGTGATATCATACAAAACCGGGAGGCGACTGGCCGGATTGCAAAATGGGCCATCGAGCTTGGGCCGCACGGGCTCAAATATATGCCACGCACGGCAATAAAATCACAAGCGCTTGTTGACTTCATTAATGATTGGACGGAGTTGCAAGCACCAGAGGAGAAGCCGGATCATACATCTTGGACTATCCACTTGATGGGTCGAGCGGTTGAAGGCTCGGGCTGGAGTCGTGTTAACTTCCCCACGAGGTGATAAGTTTTATTCGTTCTCCGTTTAATGTTCCCTTGTACTAATAATGCAGCTGAGTCTGAGCTTTACTCCATGGTCTCCGGATGGCTAAGGAAATGAACTTGAGCCGGTCAAGTGTTTTGGTGACTTCGGACACTGGTGGCGCAGCAAGTATCCGCACTTGGGATTCTAAGGACCCCTCATGGCTGCATATCGACGAGAGGTGGATAATATTGCAGAGTGCTTCAAGGGATATCAAGTAGATCATGTGGATCGCCGGAAGAACGAAGCGGCAGACGCTTTAAGCCGGTTGGGTTCTCAGTGTAAACCGGTTCCCCCTAATGTCTTCCTCGACATCTTGCACAAACCGTCGGTTCAGCTCCCTGGTGAAGCGGATTTGGCAATTCCTGACCCGGAGGCCCAGTTGGTGGCAGCATTACACGCTATTCCGGATTGGATGGTGCCTTATCTTGCGTATATGACTCGAGGAGAATTGCCAGACGATGAGGTTCTGGCCAGGCAGGTAACCCGGCGTTCCAAGTCCATGACGATTATCAATGGTGAGTTGCATCATCGCAGCGTTTCAGGGGCGTTTCAACGCTGTGTTTCCCCTGAGGAAGGTGGTGAAATTTTACGAGAAATCCATGAAGGGGATTGCGGGCACCATGCCGGTTCAAAGTCCCTGGTGGCGAAGGCATTCCGTCATGGATTCTACTGGTTAACGGCTCATGCTGATGCGGAGGATTTGGTCAAGCATTGCGATGGGTGTCAGAAATTCTCCAGGCGTGCCCATATACCGGCACAGGAGTTGAGGATGATCCCAATAACGTGGCCGTTTGCGACATGGGGGCTGGATATGGTCGAGCCTTTTAAGAGATCCAAAGATAAGAAGACCCACCTGTTAGTGGCAGTGGACAAGTTCACCAAGTGGGTTGAAGCGGAGCCTGTCAGTAAGTGTGATGCGGCAACAGCGGTACAGTTCATCAAAAAGGTGATTTTCCGGTTTGGCTTTCCACATAGTATCATCACCGACAATGGCACCAATCTGTCCAAGGGAGCTATGAAAGAATTTTGTGAACGCGAGCATATCCGGCTTGATGTATCGTCAGTGGCGCACCCCCAGTCCAACGGGCAGGCAGAGCGTGCTAATCAGGAAATCTTGCGAGGCATCAAACCACGACTTCTGGTCCCATTACAGAGGACACCAGGGTGCTGGGTTGAAGAGCTCCCATCGGTGCTATGGAGTATCAATACTACGCCAAACCGGTCCACTGGCTACACGCCTTTCTTCATGGTTTACGGAGCGGAAGCAGTTCTCCCCAGTGATATCCGGCATGATTCGCCCCGTGTAGCGGCTTATGTTGAAGCGGACAATGAAGCGGCGCGACAGGACGCTTTGGACCTACTGGATGAGGAGCGTGATGTAGCAGCCGCTCGGTCAGCGATTTACCAGCAAGACCTTCGTCGTTATCACAGCCGCCGGGTTAAGACCAGAGCCTTTCAGGAAGGCGATTTGGTGCTTCGTCTCATCCAAGATCAGACGGACATGCACAAGCTATCCCCACCTTGGGAAGGGCCCTTTGTGGTCAGCAAGAATCTGCATAACGGCTCCTATTATCTGGTTGATATTCGAGAGCATAAAGACTCACGTACATCAGAGGAGGAGACCAACAGGCCATGGAATATAGCTCATCTTCGACCTTACTACACATGAGTCATCGGCTCAGTTTATGTACATAGCATAACAAAGTATATATTATCTTTTGATATAATAAAAATCAGGGCCTCAGCCAAAGCGGGGTCTCTGTCTTTCTTTCCATGCGTGGTTACACGGAGCGTTTCTGTTTTTTTCAAAGCGGCCTCCGGTTTACCCCTTGGCAATTATATTTATCACTTGGGGGCTTGGTCGTATCCGAACCAGTGCTACACCTCTTGATAGGCGAAAGCCACTAGATCATTTGGGGACACGGTCACGTCTGAACCGGTCACGCCTCTTGGTCGGCCACTAGGGCCAGCGCCACTTGGGGGCTTGGTCGAACCCGAACCAATGTCACGCCACTTGGCCGGCGTACTCGCCACGAGTCTTTTGGGGACCTGGCTGATTAGCACCATCGCTACACCTCCGGGGGGCTTGGTAGCATCTGACCATGGTAATGCCATCTGACCAGCTCCAAGCAGCTCTCCTTTTTTACAAAGAGTTATTGCCTTTGTTGCCATATTTGGTATTTGATTTTTGTCGCGTTTCCAACATGATGAATATTTTTTCCGGTTTAGCTGTCAGTAACAAACTGATAGTGCACGGTCTGGTATTTCCCAAAGTTTTTACTTTTTCCGGTTCACCATCTTCCGGTTCATTTTTATGAGAAACTCGGGGGCTTGTGCTCATTCAGCACGCCTATATGGGGGTTATTGCTTCCCAAGACGGTTATGGTTTTTAACAAGAAAGCCTCCGCTTCAAGATTGGCTACGCCAGCTTTATGCCCAGATATGGCAGGTATTTGTATCACATACTAATTAAATTTCAATACATAAAGACATATTGGATGCCATAAACCGGTGGGCGGTCTCACCGCCGCCGAAGTTTACTTTTTTTTTGCAGGAACTGTGAATCAAACAAGGTTTACTCGATGCACGAAGGCATACCCAGGCAATAAAGTTTGGCTAAAGCTATTACAAGGCAGCACAGTGCCCAAATGATCATTGTCTTCTAAACCGGCTACCGGTTCAAGACTGTTCTTCGTCCTCCCCCGCTTCAGCATCCTCTTCTCTACCCATTGGCTGGAAATCCACAGAAGTCCAGTCGATGCCCATCAGCGCTTGAAAAACAGCTTCTTCATGAATCAAAGTTGACGGTTCAATGTCAGGAGCGTAAGTGTGCTTACGGATTGGAGGGATTAAATTTTCCGGCTCAAAAGTTGGAGCGGACACACGCTTGTTCTGATCATTGTATTGGGCTTGATAGTGCTCCAAATCGGCTTCTTCCGCCAATTGACAAGCAAGTGGGCGTACTGCACGGTTTATTGCACGCAAGTCCTCTTCATTAAAGTCTGAGCCATCTTCCTTCACACTGGGATAGCCCTGGGCTGCTTCCACTGGATCAAAATCCGGCACCCAGGCTTTGGCCCGGATCAGGGCGTTGATGGCTCCGGTTCGTGCAGCCGACTTCTTTACCTCCTCAATCCGGGAAGGTAGGATGGACAGCCGGTTCAAGGTGTCTTGGATCAAGGACGGCGCCGGGTTGTTGTGTGACATTGTGGTAATCACACGTTGGGCTCCGGAATACAGCTGTTCTACTAAGGTGTACACAGCTTTTAGTTTCTTCCGCACGTCATTCCCCAAGTGCCCAACGCGTGTGCCTGCATTTCATAAACAGGACAGTTTTAAACCGGAGTGATGGAGATACAGAACAAGTAAATTACACTTATTTGCAGGGGGCGTACCGAAGATGGCCGCTGTCATAGAATGCACTTGCCGCTTCACGGCTGTCAGATCATCTACCACCGGTTTAAGGGCGGCTTCAGCATTTTCCGCCCGTTTGAGCAAGTTGGCCTTCTCAGTGGCCCAGACAGCCTGTTCCTTCTTCATTTTATCCTTCGTTTCTTCTGCAGCAGCCAGGGCAATAGTCAGCTCCTTCTTGGCCTTGTCTGTCTCGGCCTGCTGAGTCTCCAATGCTGCCTGTAAATCGACAATCCGGCCATCCTTGATTGCCACATCAGCCTGCACATTGATAGCATCATCAGCCAGCAATTAAAGTGCAAATCTCAACCACACAACATTGTTATATGCTTGACACTTGGGGGCTAATGTACCTTCAATTTTTTCTACTACTAATACATGGAAAAGTCCCAAGTTCAATACGCGTATTCAACTCGGCACTTGGGGGCTAATGGCTATTTGATTTTATTAAAAGTGTTGATAAGCAGCTTTTGGAGTACCGGTTTAGGTTTGCATACTTCAACCGGCCTTGGCGGTCATCAGGGAAGATTGCAAAGTTTATCAAAGAAAATTATCAAGTACCAGTTTGATCAAAGATTGCAAACCGGCCCTTGGGGGCTACAAGGATCACTATATCGATATGAAGGAAAGGAGCGTTACCTCAAACTTATCTCTCATCAGTTTCACCAAGCCGGCTTCATAATCACGGCTACTGTAAAGCCGGTTCAGGTATCCGGAATGAAGGTCTTGGGCGCTCATAGCGGCATATGTTTCCAGCTCTACATTCCATTTTCCTTTCTTAAAAGCGGCCGAGTCTTCTTTTACAGTGTGCCGGGTTAGAGTTGCGGCATTTCCCGGTTCAGAGTGGCCTGTTCCAGTAATTACCACGTCCTCATCTTTCGATTCGACGGATTGAGTGGGCACAGTAGTTTTGTCCGGGCTGTGAGGCTTTTCAGACCGGATGGTACTGGCAGGCGGATCAACAGACATTGAAACATCCGTAGGCCTCTCCTCTGGAATCACATCTTCCTGAACCGAGGGATTGCTCGGGGTATCTTCAAAAGCAACATTTTCATGATCCGGCGCCTGCTCATGATCTGAAGCGGCAGCCTCCTCAGTGGTTTTTTCTAAACGAGCTTTCTTGCTGGGTTTCGGTTTGGTCCTGAAGAAACAAGAGTAAGGCACGTACATTACAGAAGAAATTGACAAGCATGTGGTCATATTAACTTACCCGACGGCTATCTTCAGTGGTGGCAGCTGAGTGGCTGACGATTCGCCAGAGGATGAATGAGAGGTGACCTGATAATCGGAGTCGGACGGATTAAGAGGTTGTGGAATAAACCGCTTTGGAATTTAAGGTAACAAAATGGTTGGAAACCTCGGTGCGGCGCTTTCGAGCCGGGCTGTTTGGTAAACCGGCAGAAGTAACTACCTGTCCACTGTGCCGGGTTGTGCGGCGGGCTTCGTGCTGCTGCGTCTTTATAAGAAGTTTGGGATCCAAGTAAGCAAGAGGATGAGAAAAGTTAACTTTCCGGTTTGCCCGGCGAAATTTCGGTGAAGGTAAGCTTGTTGAATCGAAAGAAAGAATGATTACCTCGGCAAATCCAGCGTTGCTGGCTTCAGCGTCATCCTGACAAGCATCGTCATCAATAAGACGTGTAAAAAACAAGCCAAGAGAATCAAGTTCCGGATTACCCACATCATCATCGATGGCCGGATCAGAAGAAGCTGTGGTTTTCCTCTTGTGGGCGGATTTCTTGACAACTTTCGTTTTGGGCCGGTTTGGCCGCCCAGTTTTGTCCGCTTTATCTTGCGAGAGTTTCTTGCTCCAAAATGGATCATCACCCTAGATCGGAAATAATTAAGAATTGCAAGTATGAAAGTAATGGCAAAAAATTAATGATGGCACAATCAGGAGCTTACCGCAGGAGGAGCGTTGAGGGTGCAGTAAGGAGCCAAACCGGTTTGGGCACAGAGGTGCTCCGGTTCGTTCAGCATTTTCCTTACTGAATCTGTAACTTCGTCTTCAGACAATTCTAATTTGGTGTGTCGGAGTGGGTCATCGACACTGCCGGTATACTGACACATCAAACCGGAACGCCGGCTCAAAGGCAGTATGCCCCAAGATAACCAGCAGCGTGCCAGATCGATTCCAGTCAAACCGTTGGCCATAAAGGCCCGGAGCTTGGACAGTTGGGGAGCGTATCTACTTCTCTCTTTTGCGGTCAATCGTTGCGGAAAGGGATGTGTGTTGCTGAGCCGCTCTGGGCGGAAACCAGGTAAAGGATTTTCACCTTCAGGGGAGGTGTCTCTGCAGTAGAACCAAGTTGCATTCCATTCTTTGGGGTGAGAGTGGAGCTTCACATGGGGATAAGTTATCTCTTTCCTCTTCTGGATAGCCATACCGCCCAACTCAGTATTGGGGCCATCGGTGAATTCGGTACGGCGGTTTAGGTGGAAAAGATCCCGGAATAACTCGACAGAAGGCTCCTCTTGCAGATAAGCTTCGGACAGCACTTGAAAATGACACAAGTTGGTAATGAATTGGGGCCGATGTCTTGGGGCGTAGTTGAAAGTTGGCCATTACGTCCGGTAGAACTTTGACCCGGCGGTTTGAAACCCCGAATAAGTGATCCGCGAAAACTATGACTTCACCTTCCTGAGGAGTGGGAGGACATTCCTCACCAGGAACCCTCCAATGGATGGTGCTTTGGTTATCCAAAGCGCCAATGGACACTAGCTTTCGTTGATTGCGTTTGAGACGCAGGGAAGGACCCGATTGCACTTTCGTACACCTGTTTGGCCATCATGAGGTCTACAAGGAGAAAAATCCGGTTTGAGAAAATATTCATTATAGAGTAATTGATCCAAGATATGACAAACCGGAAGATGATCCGATGAACCAGTTCAATACGGTATGGTGTCAGACATATATTGGCGGTTCAACACAGGGGCTAATGGTGTGCTGATGCCGGTTTAGCAAATTTTTCTTGTTTCTATGGTGAGTTAAACCGCCTAATTCTGGCTTCAGAGGAAATCGACAGAAACAAGTTTCACAAGAGTTCATGTTTATCATGGATCAAACGTGAGTTTTCAGAAAACAGGAAAGGCGCCGCGGAAAGTAAAGAAGAAGCAGGAAACGCACCATAAGGCATGCATATGTATATGTGAGAGAGCTATGGGATTTAGATGAGAAGGCGCGGCAGATGCGCACGGATCTTCGTTTAAGTACAAAACAGGGATCATAATACCGCTCAGAGGGTAGAAAGGTGAAAGCATATGAAGAACACGGACGAAGCTTGAACCCTAGAACAGATCTAAAGATGATGAACAGATTAAACAAAGGATAAGGGATTTACCGGAAGCAGAAAGGAGTTAATGCGAAAGGTCGCCGTATTCTGGTCCGAACAGGTTGATGCAGCGGCCACTGATGAAGCAAAGGTCGATTGCGACGACGGAGCTCTGGAGGCAGTGGCGCAAGGAAGAAGACGAAGAAGGAGCGAAGGGAGAAAACCAAATGACCCTTCGGTCTTATTTATAAGGCAAGAAAGCTAGGTCAAATGCGTGAATCCAGGGACGGTCATTAAAAAAGGCGCTATAAAAGATAAGCTTCAAGATGACGTCAGGCCGGTTTACAATGACCGGGAGCGATGATGTCATGCCGGTTTACAATGATGACCAGTGACGATTTACTACACAGGAAGATATCCGAGATGCAGGTTTTATCAAGGATTGACATGAACCAGTTCAAATCAATCTGGGGCCTAATGTTGGGGATATTACCACTAGGTGTAAACCGGCCGATGATTGGGCCGGGTTAGCTCTCCTAGTGATATAGTCATGAAAGGGCCCAAGGCCTATAGTCGGTTCAGAGCTTATAGCCGTGAACCGGCCTGATGTATGACTTGTATTGTAAGTTAGGTATAGAGAGATACCAACCGGGATACGAGTATGAACCGGTTGGGATTCTCCAAACCGACGGGCGTCACTCGTGTATATAAGGGGACGACCCGGCGGCGGTTCAAGAGGGACAACAACAGCTCGAGCCTAGGCGAAGCTTATTTGCTCCCTAGCCATCGAGACTACATCAATTCCATCACAACTAGACGTAGGCTTTTACCTTCATCGAAGGGGCCGAACTAGTATAAACCCTCGTGTCTTTGTGTCCGCTTTAACCCCTACAAGTAAACCCGTAGCGATGGCTCCACGACTAAGTCCTCATACTAGGACATCTGCCGTGATAAATCCACGACAGTATTGGATACCGACGATCGAATCTTGGGCAAGTAACATACCGATGACAAAGGGAACAACGTATGTTGTTGTGCGGTTTGACCGATAAAGATCTTCGTAGAATATGTAGGAACCAATATGGGCATCCAGGTCCCGCTATTGGTTATTGACCGGAGACATGTCTCGGTCATGTCTACATTGTTCTCGAACCGTAGGGTCCGCACGCTTAAGGTTTCGATGGCAGTTATATTATGAGTTTATGTATTTTGATGTACGAAGGTTGTTCGAGTCTGGATATGATCACGGACATGACGAGGAGTCTCGAAATGGTCGAGACATAAAGGTTGATATATTGGACGGATATATTTGGACACGGAAAGGTTCCGGAGAAGTTTGGAGCTCCGGAGGTTACCGAACCTCCGGGAGGTATATGGGCCTTATTGGGCCCATGTAGGAGGAAGAGAGAAGGAGCAAGGGAGGCGCCCCAAGCCCAATCCGAATTGGGGAGGGGGCCGCCCCCCTTTCTCCTTCCCCACTCTTCCTTCCTACTACTAGTACTACTTCCTAATACTAGTACTCCTTCCTTTCCCTCCAAATAAGATAAGGAAGAGAGGAAACCTACTAGGAGTAGGTTTCCCCTCCCTATGGCGCCCCCTTGAGGCCGGCCACCTCCTCCCTCCCTCCTTTATATACGGGGTAGGGGGCACCCTAGGACACACAAGTTGATCATTGATCGTTCCTTAGCTGTGTGCGGTGCCCCTCCACGATATTACACCTCGATCATATTGTAGCGGTGCTTAGGCGAAGCCCTCACGACAGAGAACATCAAGATCGTCACCACGCCGTCGTCTGACGGAACTCCCCTCGAAGCCTCTCTTGGATTGGAGATCGAGGTGCGCCATCGAGCTGTACGCGTGTCAAGAACTCGGAGGTGCGGAGTATGCGGTGCTTGGATCGGTTGGACCGGAGGACGACGACTACTTCCTCTACGTTGCGTCAACGCTTCCGCTTCGGTCTCACGAGGGTGCGTAGACAACACTCTCCCTCTCGTTGCTATGCATTACCATGATCTTGCGTGTGCGTAGGATTTTTTTTGAAATTACTACGTTCCCCAACAGTGGCATCCGAGCCTAGGTTTTATGGTTTGATGTTATATGCACGAGTAGAACACAAGTGAGTTGTGGGCGATATAAGTCATACCTTACCAGCATGTCATACTTTGGTTCGGGCGGTATTGTTGGATGAAGCGGCCGGACCGACATTACGCCAGACGCTTACGCGAGACTGGTTTTACCGCCGTGCTATGCACACAGGTGACTAGCGGGTGTCAGTTTCTCCAACTTTAGTTGAACCGAGTGTGGCTACGCCCGGTCCTTGCGAAGGTTAAAACAACACTAACTTGACAAACTATCGTTGTGGTTTTGATGCGTAGGTAAGAACGGTTCTTGCTCAGCCCATAGCAGCCACGTAAAATTTGCAACAACAAAGTAGAGGACGTCTAACTTGTTTTTGCAGGGCATGTTGTGATGTGATATGGTCAAGACGTGATAAGATATAAGTTGTTGTATGAGATGATCATGTTTTGTTGAAGTTATCGGCAACTGGAAGAAGCCCTATGGATGTCTCTTTGTTGCATAAGATGCAAGTGCCAAATAATTGCTTTACTTTATCGCTATACGATAGCAATAGTTGCAAGAGCAATAGTTGGTGAGACAACCATGTGATGACACATTGATATAGATCAAGATGATGAAGATCATGGTGTCGTGCCGGTGACGATAGAGATCATGACAGTACTTTGGAGATGGAGATCAAAGGCGCAAGATGATCATGGCCATATCATGTCACATATTTTGATTGCATATGATGTTTATCTATTATACATCTTATTCTTTCTTTCATTGACGGTAGCATTTTAAGATGATCTCTCATTAATTATCAAGAAGTGTTCTCCCTGAGTATGCACCGTTGCCAAAGTTCGTCGTGCCCAGACACCACGTGATGATCGGGTGTGATAAGCTCTACGTCCATCTACAACGGGTGCAAGCCAGTTTTGCACACGCGGAATACTCAGGTTAAACTTGACGAGCCTAGCATATGCTGATATGGCCTCGGAGCACGGAGACCGAAAGGTCGAGCGTGAATCATATAGTAGATATGATCAACATAGTGATGTTCACCATTGAAAACTACTCCATCTCACGTGATGATCGGTTATGGTTTAGTTGATTTGGATCACGTGATCACTTAGATGACTAGAGAGATGTCTGTCTAAGTGGGAGTTCTTAAGTAATATGATTAATTGAACTTAAATTTATCATGAACTTAGTCCTGGTAGTATTTTGCAAATTATGTTGTAGATCAATAGCTTGCATTGTTGCTTTCATATGTTTACTTTGATATGTTCCTAGAGAAAATTGTGTTGAAAAATGTTAGTAGCAATGATGCAGATTCGATCCGTGATCTGAGGTTTATCCTCATTGCTGCACAGAAGAATTATGTCCTTAATGCACCGCTAGGTGACAGACCTATTGCAGGAGCAGATGCAGACGTTATGAACGTTTGGCTAGCTCAATATGATGACTACTTGATAGTTTAAGTGCACCATGCTTTATGGCTTAGAATCGGGACTTCAAAGATGTTTTGAACATCATGGACCATATGAGATGTTCCAGGAAGTTGAAGTTAATATTTTCAAGCAAATACCCAAGTTGAGAGATATGAAGTCTCCAACAAGTTCTATAGTTAAAAGATGGAGGAGAATCGCTCAACTAGTGAGCATGTACTCAGATTATCAGGTACTACAATCGCTGAATCAAGTGGGAGTTAATCTTCGAGATAAGATAGTGATTGATGAATTCTCTAGTCACCATCACCAAGTTAGTAGAACTTCGTGATGAACTATAGTATGCAAGGGATGATGAAAATGATTCCCGAGTTTTTCATGATGATGAAATCGATGAAGGTAGAAATCAAGAAAGAACATCAAGTGTTGATGGTTAACAAGACCACTAGTTTCAAGAAAAGGCAAAGGGATAGAAGGGAAATTCAAGAAGAACGACAAGCAAGTCGCTGCTCAAGTGAAGAAGCCCAAGTCTGGACCTAAGCCTGAGACTAAGTGCTTCTACTACAAAGGGACTGGTCACTGGAAGCAGAACTACCCCAAGTATTTGGTGGATAAGAAGGATGGCAAAGTGAACAAGGGTATATCTGATATCTGAGTTATTGATGTGTGCCTTACTAGTGTTTATAGTAGCCCTGAGTATTTGATACTTGTTCGGTTGCTAAGAGTAGTAACTCAAACGGAGCTGCAGAATAAGCGAAACTAGTTAAGGGTGAAGTGACGATGTGTGTTGAAAGTAGTTTCAAGATTGATATGATCATCATCGCACACTCCCTATACTTTCGGGATTAGTGTTGAACCTAAATAAATGTTATTTGGTGTTTGCGTTGAGCATGAATATGATTTGATTGTGTTTATTGCAATACGGTTATTCATTTAAGTAAGAGAATAAACTGTTGTTACATTTACATGAATAAAACCTTATATGGTTACACACCCAATGAAAATGGTTCATTGGATCTCGATCGTAGTGATACACATATTCATAATATTGAAACCAAAAGATGCAAAGTTAATAATGATAGTGCAACTTATTTGTGGCACTGCCGTTTAGGTCATAATGGTGCAAAGCGCATGAAGAAACTCCATGCTGATGGGATTTTTGGAATCACTTGATTATGAATCACATGATGCTTGCGAACCATGCCTCATGGGAAAGATGACCAAGACTCCGTTCTCCAGAACAGTGGAGCGAGCAACTGACTTATTGGAAATAATACATACTGATGTATGCGATCCAATGAGTGTTAAGGCTCGCGGCGGGTATCGTTATTTTCTGACCTTCACAGATGATTTGAGCAGATATGGGTATATCTACTTGATGAAACATTAGTCTGAAATAGTTGAAAGGTTCAAAGAATTTCAGAGTGAAGTGGAAAAATCATCGTGACAAGAAAATAAGGTTTCTACGATCTGATCGCGGAGACAAATATTTGAGTTACGAGTTTGGTCTTCAATTAAAACAATGTGGAATAGTTTCACAAATTCATGCCACCTGGAACACCACGTCATAATGGTGTGTCCGAACGTCATAACCGTACTTTATTGGATATAGTACAATCTATGATGTTTCTTACCGATTTACCAATATTTTTTTGGGATCATGCATTAGAGACAGCTGCATTCACGTTAAATAGGGCACCATCTAAATCCGTTGAGACGACACTATATGAACTGTGGTTTAGCAAGAAACCAAAGTTGTCGTTTCTTAAAGTTTGGGGCTGTGATGCTTATGTGAAAAAGTTTCATCCTGATAAGCTCAAACCAAAATCGGAGAAGTGTGTCTTCATAGAATATCCAAAGGAAATTGTTGGGTACACCTTCTATCACAGATCCGAAGGCAAAACATTCGTTGCTAATAAATGGATCCTTTCTAGAGAAGGAGTTTCTCTCGAAAGAAGTGAGTGGGAGGAAAGTAGAACTTGATGAGGTAATTTTACCTTCTCCCTTATTGGAAAGTAGTTCATCACAGAAATCTGTTTCTGTGACTACTACACCAATTAGTGAGGAAGCTAATGATGATGATCATGTAACTTCAGATCAAGTTACTACCAAATCTTGTAGGTAAACCAGAGTGAGATCCGCACCAGAGTGGTACGATAATCCTGTTCTGGAAGTCATGTAACTAGACCATGATGAACCTACAAACTATGAGGAAGCAATGATGAGCCCAAGATTCTGCGAAATGGCTTGAGGCCATGAAATCTGAGATGAGATCCATGTATGAGAACAAAGTGTGGACTTTGGTGGAGTTGCCCGATGATCGGCAAGCCATAGAAAATAAATGGATCTTCAAGAGGAAGACGGACGCTGATAGTAGTGTTACTATCTACAAAGCTAGACTTGTCAAAAAAGGTTTTTGACAAAGTTCAAGATGTTGAATACAATGAGATTTTCTCACTCGTATCGATGCTTAAAAGTCTGTCTGAATCATGTTAGCAATTGCCGCATTTTATGAAATCTGGCAAATGGATAAACAAAACTGCATTCCTTAATGGAGTTATTAAAGAAGAGTTGTATGTGATGCAACCAAGAGGTTTTGTCGATCCTAAAGGTGTTAACAAAATATGCATCTATGGACTGGTGCAAGCATCTTGGAGTTGGAATATACGCTTTGGTAAGTTGATCAAAGCATATAGTTTATACAGACTTGCAGTGAAGCCTGTATTTACTAGAAAGTGAGTGGGAGCACTACAACATTTCTGATAAGTATATGTGAATGACATATTGTAGATCGGAAATAATGTAGAATTATTCTGCTAAGCATAAAGGAGTGTTTGAAAGGAGTTTTTTCAAAGAAAGACCTCGGTGAAGCTGCTTACATATTGAGCATCAAGATCTATAGAGATAGATCAAGGCGCTTGATAAGTTTTTCAATGAGTACATACCTTGACAAGATTTTGAAGTAGTTCAAAATGGAGCAGTCAAAGAAAGAGTTCTTGCTGTGTTACAAGGTGTGAAATTGAGTAAGACTCAAAACCCGACCACGGCAGAAGATAGAAAGAGAATGAAAGTCATTCCCTATGCCTTGGCCATAGGTTCTATAAAGTATGCCATGCTGTGTACCAGATCTATTGTATACCCTACATTGAGTTTGGCAAGGGAGTACAATAGTGATCTAGGAGTAGATCACTGGACAGCGGTCAAAATTATCCTTAGTGGAATAAGGATATGTTTCTCGATTATGGAAGTGACAAAAGGTTCGTCGTAAAGAGTTACGTCGATGCAAGTTTTGACACCGATCTGGATGACTCTAAGTCTTGATCTAGATACATATTGAAAGTGGGAGCAATTAGCTAGAGTAGCTCCGTGCAGAGCATTGTAGACATAAAAAATTGTAAAATACATAACGGATCTGAATGTGAAAGACCCGTTGACTAAGATTCTCTCACAAGCAAAACATGATCACACCTTAGTACTCTTTGGGTGTTAATCACATAGCGATGTGAACTAGATTACTGAATCTAGTAAACCCTTTGGGTGTTGGTCACATGGCGATGTGAACTATGGGTGTTAATCACATGATGATGTGAACTATCGATGTTAATCACATGGTGATGTGATCTAGATTATTGACTCTAGTGCAAGTGGGAGATCAAGGAAATATGCCCTAGAGGCAATAATAAAGTTATTATTTATTTCCTTATTTCATGATAAATGTCTATTATTCATACTAGAATTGTATTAACCGGAAACATAATACATGTGTGAATATATAGACAAACAGAGTGTCACTAGTATGCCTCTACTTGACTAGCCTGTTAATCAAAGATGGTTATGTTTCCTAACCATGGACAAAGAGTTGTTATTTGATTAACGGGATCACATCATTAGTTGAATGATCTGATTGACATGACCCATTCAGTTAGCTTAGCACCCGATCGTTTAGTATGTTGCTATTGCTTCCTTCATGACTTATACATGTTCCTACGACTATGAGATTATGCAACTCCCGTTTACCGGAGGAACACTTTGTGTGCTACCAAACGTCACAACGTAACTGGGTGATTATAAAGGTGCTCTACAGGTGTCTCCAAAGGTACTTGTAGTTGACGTATTTCGAGATTAGGATTTGTCACTCCGAATGTCGGAGAGGTATCTCTGGGCCCTCTCGGTAATACACATCACTTAAGCCTTGCAAGCATTTCAACTAATGAGTTAGTTGTGAGATGATGTATTACGGAACGATTAAAGAGACTTGCCGGTAACGAGATTGAACTAGGTATTGGATACCGACGATCGAATCTCGGGCAAGTAACATACCGATGACAAAGGGAACAACGTATGTTGTTGTGCGGTTTGACCGATAAAGATCTTCTTAGAATATGTAGGAACCAACATGGGCATCCAGGTCCCGCTATTAGTTATTGACCGGAGACATGTCTCGGTCATGTCTACATTGTTCTCGAACCGTAGGGTCCGCACGCTTAAGGTTTCGATGACAGTTATATTATGAGTTTATGTATTTTGATGTACCGAAGGTTGTTCGGAGTCCCGGATATGATCACGGACATGATGAGGAGTCTCGAAATGGTCGAGACATAAAGATTGATATATTGACGGATATATTTGGACACCGGAAAGGTTCGGAGAAGTTTGGAGCTCCGGAGGTTACTGAACCCCCGGAGGTATATGGGCCTTATTGGGCCCATGTAGGAGGAAGAGAGAAGGAGCAAGGGAGGGGCGCCCCAAGCCCAATCCGACTGGGGAGGGGGCTGGCCCCCTTTCCTTTCTCCTTCCCCTCTCTTCCTTCCTACTACTAGTACTACTTCCTAATACTAGTACTCCTTCCTTTCCCCTCCAAATAAGATAAGGAAAAGAGAGGGAAACCTACTGGGCCCCTCCCTATGGCGCGCCCCCTTGAGGCCGGCCACCTCCTCCCTCCCTCCTTTATATACGGGGGTAGGGGGGCACCCTAGGACACACAAGTTGATCATTGATCGTTCCTTAGCCGTGTGCGGTGCCCCCCTCCATGATATTACACCTCGATCATATTGTAGCGGTGCTTAGGCGAAGCCCTGCGACAGGAGAACATCAAGATCATCACCACGCCGTCGTGCTGACGGAACTCCCCCTCGAAGCCTCTACTGGATTGGAGATCGATGGTGCGTCATCGAGCTGTACGCGTGTCAAGAACTCGGAGGTGCCGGAGTAACGGTGCTTGGATCGGTTGGACCGGGAGGACGTACGACTACTTCCTCTACGTTGCGTCAATGCTTCCACTTCGGTCTACGAGGGTACGTAGACAACACTCTCCCCTCTCGTTGCTATGCATTACCATGATCTTGCGTGTGCGTAGGATTTTTTTGAAATTACTACGTTCCCCAACAAAAACACCATCAACAAAGGTGCAAAATGTTTGCGATGACAAATGCATCAAACACGGTTCAGATTTTGGTTGCTTGTGCAATGCAGGGCATACGGTTTAGTTAAATTAACAATTTATGAGGAGGAGGAACAAAAGAAACGGGCTGCCAGATGAAGGTGTGTGTGATATACAACATATGCTTCACTCGGATGAACTATTTGTGATTAGGTAACACAAAATAAACGGTCGGCCAGATCAAGGTGTGTGCGATATACGACATGCGGTTCACTCTGATGAACTGTTTGCGTTGAGACAAGAGAACAGAAACAGTTCAATATAACAAGATGTGTGTGATACGCGGCAAACAGGTCTGTAATCAGAAATGTGCGCGAAGATCGATAATAACACGGACGATTGCTTCTAATAAGACGTATGTGATATGCTCTGTCTACACAACATCTATTGGCCATTGGGGGATGGGCAGTCATCCGGATAGGCCATAAGGATGCGAAGAGGCATCCTATATCAGCAATGACTAGCTGTTCCACCAGTAGCTCATATAAGAGAACTCTCAAGTTAAGTGTGCTCAGGCTGGAGCAGCCATCAGATGGGTGACTGGATGGGAATTTGTGTTGATGTTAAATTAACTGATAGGATCGGATAGGTCATATCGGTCAAATTAAATGACTGATATGACCCATGCCATGAGTTAATTTAACCTCGAGGTCCATGTTTTTTTATTTTTATTTTATTTTTTAACATGTGTTAAAGGAGGTCTACCGCATTACTTTTTGATAATGTGTATACGTGGCATACAGTTGATCCATCCAACCTGTTTGTGATGGAATAAGTTGTGTGTGTTGTGGGCAAATGCTTCCTAGTGTACAACCATTTGCGATTGATGAATTCATCACCGACGGGTTCCCTAGTGTAGTCCGTGTTCATCTCATCATCATCTACTTCTTGTGCTAGCTCGATGTTCCTTATATGCTAAGTTTCCATTAATTGATGGCGTTTTGTGAACACGCCACCATTTCCTGCCATTTCCTCAACTATTTCCCGCCACCCAGTGATATTGCGCATAAACCTAGGCGCGGCGCGACACACGGAGGTAACAAGTGCATCCTGTAGAACATCCACCTTTTCCAAGCATGCCAACCCACCAAAGCGCCGCCTCTGCCATCAACCTCGTCGACAAGGAAAACCAGAAGGCACCACGGCCTATCGAGGCCGCGGCGCTCCCCGGCAACGCGATGGACGACACCGTGATGCGCGTCACCGCTAGGGTTGAGCAGACCCTCAGCGCATGGCTCTTCAGCACTGCGGATCAAGATCGGCATGTCAGCGCCAAGAGGCTGCAGCTCGCCACACAACATGATCGATGGCGCGCCGCAGAGCAAGCTAGGCGCGTCCGTGCCGATAGGCTGCGGCTCACCGCAGGGTTGGAACGTTGAAGCGCCACAGAGTGAGAGGCACAGCACGCTGCACAGCAAGAGCTGATCCATTGGTGCTTGCTTGCTGTCGACAGGGCGTCGCAGCTGGGTACACGTCCTGTCAGTACCTCCATTCCTCGCCAGGAGTGGGCACAGGCCCTCTGCGTCGTACTTGCACCAGAGGTCGGCCGCGCTGTACTTGCACCGGACGCCCACTGTGTTGTTCGCATGGGTCGCACCATTCGCCTTGTCCGCGGCCTGCTCAATGCCAACGCGCTGGTCGGTAGGCTCAACCGCGTCCTTGGCCCAGGTGTCCACCTGGGTACAGTAGAGGAACATGGCCGTCACATCCTCGAGGTGGCGATCTCCGATGAAATATCGAGATTGTGATCCAGATGTACCGCAAGCGTGTCTATCGCTTGACGAACGCCTGCACAAGTTCGACAAGAGCCAAGAGCTACCGTAGGCAAGGGCGGCTGGTCATGGTCTCATGGACACATTTTATTTTGTTGAGTCGTTTCGACGTGGATAGCTATGTATTCACAACAATTATAGTATTGCTCTGTTTATTGCTCTGTTTCAATATGTGTACTCTGTTTTCCGTTCTTATATGTTCTGTTTCAATGTGTGTTTATACGCTTTCCAATCTGTATATGTGGATGATAACAGATAGATTCAAATTAGTATACAAAAACAGATAGAAAATTAAATTCATAATTGTTCATTAGTTCATCACAGAATATATATAATATCATCACATATACGTGATGATACTTAAGTACTAGGTACAATGCATAAAATTGAAAACGAACAACACTCAAACTAATAATCCCTCCTGGGGCCAGTATTCCTGCAACCCCTCGCCAGCAACTCCCTGGTGCACGATGTCTTCCCAGCGCGGAGGCAGTACTCCGCCTCCTCTGCCTCGTAGCGCTTGACGTGCCGATCTGCCTCTTGCAGGCGGACGAGCGCGAACGATCTTGCCATTTTGTTGGGCGCCCACCGGAGCTCCTTGTCGGTGGCATGCTGGAGCTTATTGGCCCCCAGCTCCACGCAGCGACAAGGCGCCTAGCGCCTTTGGCCTTCCTCGCGAAGTACCCATCTTCGCACACTTCCTCCGCACGACGACGCACCCGCCCCTAATGCTTTGCCGTCCCCTTTTTCCAGGCGGCATAACGGGCTTCAGAGGCCGCCTGGTACCTGGCATCCTCCTTCGCCATCTCCTTCTTGAAAGCTACTTGCCTAGCTTTGTCAGCCAGCGGCAGCGACTTCCAAAGACAAAGATCATACTGGCCCCAAAACCAATGTAATGTTGGGGGGTCCGGCGCAACCTCGTCCAGTGGCGCATAGGTGTCCTCGTCGCTGCTCTTCGAGTGAGCGTCCTCGGGGGGCGGTGACTCCTCGTTGGCGCGCGGGCAGACCGGCGGCGCCATGGCAGAGATTTGAGAGAGAGAGAGAGAGAGAGAGAGGAGGATCTAGATGAGAATGCAGGAGGGACGACATGAGCAAGGTAGTATTTATTAGCGGCCGGAATCTAGATCGATAGGAACAGTACACACGCCGGTCGCCGGAATTTACGAGTACTATAGTGTGAATTACACACACTTCCTACAATAAAATTTGTGTGTGAACATAATAGCTGACGGTTCCCAATGCAGAACCGTGTCTAATTAATAATGCCCGCCACTCACCTTCCGAATCTCAAGGTGCGAAATAGAGTGCCAATCATATGGGGCCGGTTGTCTTGCCAGATTTTACATTTTCTTTTTTGAAAACTAGATATTTACATTGTCTGATAATTTTTTAACGCGCACACAAGTACACAAATATGATTTTTCAAACCGTTATGGTTAGTCGTTGCATGTAGATGTAGTTCAGATTTGAATTACGGTCACTAAATGGCTAGAAAATCACTTAAATGTCTTCAAAAGGTCAAATGACCCCTGAAATTTTCCAAATTTTCACATGATAGTTGTATTAGTGCACATTACACGTAGAAAAATTATGAAGGCCGTAAGAGGAAGCTATCTCCCGTTCGTCATCAAACATGCATTGTTCCCTCTTAGAACCACGAGCCTTCTAGTGAGTTGCTCCGGTTTGTGAGGGGTGTGTGTTCAAACTTTTGTCAAACAAGCCAATTTTTTTGCCACATCAACTTGGTGGCATGACATTACATCAGGTAAGGTTTCATGTTTTTCTGATCATTTTTTTGGAATTAAAATGCAATGGCACTCCATGCATGTGTCCATGCCCTGAGACTGATATGTTTGAAAATTCCTTTTAATTTACTGCAAATTGAATTAACTCGCACACAAGTACACAAATATGAATTTTCAAACCGTTATGGTTAGTCGTTGCATGTAGATGTAGTTCAAATTTGAATTACGGTCATTAAATGCCTAGGAAAATACCTAAATGTCTTCAAAAGGTCAAATGACCCTTGAAATTTTCCAAATTTTGACATGATAGTTGTATTAGTGCACGTTACACGTAGAAATTTTTTGAACTCCGTAAGGGGAGGCTATCTCCCGTTTGTCATCAAACATGCATTGTTCCCTCTCAGAACCACAAGACATCTCTTGAGTTGCTCCGGTTTGTGAGGGGTGTGTGTCCAAACTTTTGTCAAACAGACCAATTTTTTTACCACATTATCTTGATGGCATGACATTACATCAAGCAAGGTTTCATGTTTTTCTGATCATTTTTAAATTTTTTGGAATTAAAATGCCATGGCACTCCATGCATGTGTCCATGTCGTGAGACCAATATGTTTGAAAATTCATTCTAATTTACTGCACATGGAATTAACTCGCACACAAGTACAGAAATATGAATTCTCAAACCGTTATGGTTAGACGTTGCATGTACATGTAGTTCTAATTTGAATTACGGTCATTAAATGGCTAAAAAATAGCTTAAATGTCTTCAAAAGGTCAAATGACCCCTGAAATTTTCCAAATTTTCACATGATAGTTATATTAGTGCACGTTACACATTGAAAAAAATTTGATGGCCGTAAGAGGAAGCTATCTCTCGTTCGTCATCAAACATGCATTGTTCCCTCTCGGAACCACGAGCCTTCTAGCGAGTTGCTCCGGTTTGTGCGGGGTGTGTGTTCAAACTTTCGTCAAACAGGACAATTTTTTTACCACATCATCTTGGTGGCATGACTTTACATCAAGCAAGGTCTCATGTTTTTCTTATCATTTTTATTTTTTTGGAATTAATATGCCATGGCACTCCATGCATGTGTCCATGCCGTGAGACCAATATGTTTGAAAATTTCTTTTAATTTGCTGCACATGGAATTAACTCGCACACAAGTAAACAAATATGATTTTTTTTTCAAAACTTTATGGTTAGCCGTTGCATGTAGATGTGGTTCAAATTTAAATTACGACCATTAAATGGTTATAAAATCACTTCAATGTCTTCAAAAGGTCAACTGACCCCTGAAATTTTCTAAATTTTCACATGACAGTTGTATTAGTGCACGTTACATGTAGAAAATATTTGAAGGCCGTAAGAGGAAGCTATCTCCTATTCGACATCAAACATGCATTGTTCCCTCTCGGAACCACGAGCCTTCTAGTGAGTTGCTCCGGTTTGTGAGGGGTGTGTGTCCAAGCTTTCGTCAAACATGCCAAATTTTTTACCACATCTAACTTGGTGGCATGACATTACATCAACCAAGGTTTCATGTGTTTCTGATCTTTTTTTGGAATTTAAATGCCATGGCACTCCATGCTTTGTCATAGCCGTTAGACCAATATGTTTGAAAATTCCTTCCAATTTATTGCACATGGAATTAAATCTCACACAAGTACACAAAATATGACTTTTCAAACCGTTATGGTTAGCTGTTGCATGTACATGTAGTTCAAATTTCAATTACGGTTATTAAATGCTTAGAAAATCACTTAAATGTCTTAAAAGGTCAAATGACCCCTGAAATTTTCCAAAATTTCACTTGAAAGTTATATTAGTATTACAAATTTTCTCGTACATTTAAAACACCATCCGTTGCCACTTTATTCCAAATTCATCTTTCACAGTTAATAAAAAATATCTACAACATCACACATAGTTGTTTTGTAGGAATCATTTGCGATGGAAATTTCTGGGTCTATTTAAGTCTTCCTCCTTAAGCTTCGCTAGCTCATCTGCTCCAGTGCCGGCAACCCCCGAATGCACAAATCTCGATCCCCATTCCCGCACCCCCTTCTTGCAAAGATGACGCCGTGGAAACGCTTCGTGAAGGCCCGTACGATGGCCGCGTCCCCCCAGCGCCGCCGCCTGTGCCGAGAGCGCGACCGCCTATGCCGAGAGTGCCGCCGCATCCGCATTCAGCGCGGCCGCTTCCGTCGAGAGGGCGTCCGCGGCAGCCCACAAGGCAGCTGCAGTAGCCAAGACGGCTGCAGCTGCTGCTGTGACGGCGGCTGCAAATGGCGAGAGCGCTCGAGCCGCCGTCCGTGCCGTCGATGTCGCCCTGGCCCAGGTCGAGGCCATCCATGCCAAGATATTCCAGGCCACCTCAGAATCCAGCATGGAACCCATGTCCGAAAAGGCGGCGGTGGCCATAGAGCACCTGCTTCCTCATGAGGTCGTCGAGCAGGAGCTGGAGATGCAGGAGGCGGCAGAGATCGAGGAGCGCCGGGAGGAGGAGTTGCGCGTGGCCCAGGTCAAGGTAGAGAAGAGTCTGTCCATCGAGGAATCCACGGTGGAGTACCAACGCGAGCTCTGGCACAACCAGTACTACGAGTACTACCACCTTAAGGGCGGCGCCGAGGACGAGGACGAGCATGCGATCGACTTCAGCAGGGGGGGCGCGGAGTCCACCAGCGGCGGCATGTCGCTAGGATAAGTCATCGACGTCTCTTCTCACACCGGCGATGCAAAGGCCGGCGCGGCGACGGATTTGTTAAAATTATTCGTACTTAGGGTTTGGTTTTAATGCTGGTCTTTGTTAGAGCAATGTTTAGGTGAATTGGCTTGGTTTAATTACTAAAATTGCTCGATTTAGTGAGTCTGGTCTATGTGCTATACGCTCTTTTGTGTGCCCAAATTAGCAAGCGATGTTAAATTATGCAATGACGTACACGGGGAAATTTCCACCAAAATTTGAATTATCAAACTCATCCCATGCGTGTTAAGCAGAAGAATTGTTTGCGATGCACACTATCGTTCAAAGTGAATGGTGTCCGGTAGCACCGCGCGCAAAGTTTCCCTCCACATTTTGAAATTTTTGTCCTACCGCCGAAATATCTACCATCCCTCCTCCCCATCCCCCTTTCTCCCTGACCACAAGTCACATTCCCCTATTTCCCCCTTCCTTCCTAAGCTATAGCCGCTTCCTCGCTTGCTTCCTCTCTCTTGCCATCTTGCATCCTACCGCCGGGGTCGCCATGGTCTTCTTCAAAGACTTCTCTAGTGGTTTCTCCTCCTCCGACGACTCCTCACCACCCAGGTATGCCTCTCTTCTCTCTCTCGGGATAAGACTTGGAATGAAGGATTTTTACTCGGTTGTCGATTTGAGTCATTTCTTCCTCTTGTAGTTCCCTAGGAACATCAGTTGCAACGAATGGAGCGGGGTGGCTGAAGATCTGTCTGCTCGTTGTCACCATCAATCTCCATGCATGAAGCTAGTTGCGTTGGAATCTGTGGACAGTGGGAGGAAGTTTCTGGCATGTGCAGAGAAGGTTAGACCCTCTTTCGTTGTTACAAATCATTTGTTAGATGTGATTCAGACACTATCACGGTCCCAACCCATTCATACCACACCTTCAACCAAACGCATCCTAAGACAGCGTCATAGTTTGTACCTAGTACTCCCTCGGTCCCAAAATTCTTGTCTTAGATTTTTCTAAATACAGATATATTTAGTTATGTTTTAGTGTTAGATACATTCGTATCTAGACAAATTTAAGACAAGAATTTTGGGACGGAGGGAGTATCTAAAAATGTTGCCATCTCATCAGCGGCGCCATTAGAAAATTATTTTGCACTGCTTCAACAGTTTGTGGATCCAACTTGTTCGCACATCCGAGCAGCCAAGCAGTAAAATACTAAATATTTATGGAATGAAGGAACTGGGCGTCGGAGCAACTAGGTGCTCAGGAGTTCGGGTCCCTGATTTTTTTCCGCTGCATCGGCTCGCCAGTGCAGGGCACCGGTATGAGATGTAGCAACATTTATCTTTACACCGGTTTTGGCATACATAGTGGATGAACTTAGTGCTATTAGTTCCATGTTACTAAATTTGTGCATGTACACACCTGTTAGTATCAATTTGCTGTCATCCAAACACTGTCGCTATGCTGTTGCAGTTATATTTACCTTCCTCTTAAAATATTGAATTTGTTATTTATAATACATGAATAAGAATTTGTAGCGTTGTTGTAGTTAATTATAGCTTCTGATATTTCAGAATTTGGTTGTTGTCTCAGTAGAAAATAATTCATTTGCACATTGATCTTTTTGAGAAGATATATCATAATTAACCTGTTTCTTCAGTTTTTCAAAATAAGTATTGGTGATTTTCTATGTTGCCATAAACCCATTTTCCCTACAATTGTTACTGGTCTAGTTTTAAATATTATAGGATGAACAGAAGTGTTCTTACTTGGAGTGGGTTGATCAAGAGTGACCACAGTCTTTGAAGATGTGCCTAGCAAAGCTCGGGAGCACGTATCAGGAAGAGAACAGAGGTAGGCTTAGAGAAAGTGTTGTCAACGCTGAAGAATATTTGCAGATGCGGGATAAAAGAGGAAGGTGGAGAATGAGCTCAGATTTTTTAAATTAGACTTTGCTAAGATGGTGTTGGCGAAGGAGGAGGCACTTTCCCAGCTGACCAGTTGCTACCTCTTGAGCACCGCGTTGGTTTTCCCTTGAAGAGGAAAGGGTGATGCAGCAAAGTAGCTTAAGTATTTCCCTCAGTTTTTGAGAACCAAGGTATCAATCCAGTAGGAGGCTCCAAACAAGTCCCTCGTACCTACACAAACAAACAAGGCCTCGCAACCAACGCGATAAAAGGGTTGTCAATCCCTTCACGATAACTTGCGAAAGTGAGATCTGATAGAGATAATAAGACAAGATAAATATTTTTGGTATTTTTATGATATAGATTGGAAATTAAAGATGCAAATAAAAGTAGATGGGAAACTTATATGATAAAATATAGACCCCGGGGGCCATAGGTTTCACTAGTGGCTTCTCTCAAGATAGCATAATTATTACGGTGGGTGAACAAATTACTGTTGAGCAATTGATAGAACGTGTATAGTTATGAGATTATCTAGGCATGATCATGTATATAGGCATCACGTCCGTGACGAGTAGACCGACTCCTGCCTGCATCTACTACTATTACTCCACACATCGCCCGATTCCTTCCTGCATCTAGAGTATTAAGTTCATGAAGAACAGAGTAATGCATTAAGAAAGATGACATGATGTAGAGGGATAAACTCAAGCAATATGATATAAACCCCATTTTTTATCCTCGATGGCAACAATACAATACGTGCCTTGCTGCCCCTGCTGTCACTAGGAAAGGACACCGCAAGATTGAACCCAAAGCTAAGCACTTTTCCCATTGCAAGAAAGATCAATCTTGTAGGCCAAACCAAACTGATAATTCGAAGAGACTTGCAAAGATAACCAATCATATATAAAAGAATTCAGAGGAGATTCAAATATTTCTCATAGATAAACTTGATCATAAACCCACAATTCATCGGATCTCGACAAACACACCGCAAAAAGAGTTACATCAAATAGATCTCCAAGAAGATCAAGGAGAACTTTGTATTGAGATTCAAAGAGAGAGAATAAGCCATCGAGCTAATAACTATGGACCCGTAGGTCTGTGGCAAACTACTCACAACTCATCAGAGAGGCCTTGGAGATGATGTAGAGGCCCTCCATGGTTGATTCCCCTCTGGCGGAGCACGGGCGAAGGCTCCAAGATGGGGTCTCGCAGATACAGAAGGTTGCAATGGTGGAAATAGGGTTTCGTGGTGCTCCGGGATGTTCTCGGGGTACGTGGATATATATAGGAGAAAGAAGTAGGTCGGTGGAGCCACGAGGGGCCCACGAGGGTGGGGGCGCACCCACCCCCCTAGGGCGTGCCCTCCTGCCTCGTGGCCGCCTCGTTTACTTCTTGACGTCCACTCCAAGTCTCCTGGTTTGCATTTGTTCCAAAAAGATCGCTCCCAAAGGTTTCATTCCGTTTGGACTCCGTTCGATATTCTTTTTCTGCAAAACACTGCAATAGGCAAAAAAACAGCAATTCGGGCTGGGCCTCCGGTTAGTAGGTTAGTCCCAAAAATGATATAAAAGTGTAAAGTAAAGCCCATAAACATCCAAAACGGGTAATATAATAGTATGGAACAATCAAAAATTATAGATACGTTGGAGACGTATCAAGCATCCCCTTAATTCCTGCTCGTCCTCGAGTAGGTAAATGATAAAAACATAATTTTTGATGTGTAATGCTACCTAGCATATTTCTCAATGTAATTTTCTTTATTGTGGCGTGAATGTTCAGATCGAAAAGATTGAAGATAAAAGTTCATATTGACATAAGAGTAATAATACTTCAAGCATACTAATAAAGTAATCATGTCTTCTCAAAGTAACATGGCCAAAGAAAGTTACCCCTACAAAATTATATAGTCTAGCTATGCTCTATCTTCATCACACAAAATATTTAAATCATGCACAACCCCGGTTTCAGCCAAGCAATTGTTTCATACTTTAGTATTTTCAAACTTTTTCAATCTTCACGCAATACATGAGCGTGAGCCATGGACATAGCACTTTATGTGGAATCGAATGGCGGTCGTGGAGAAGACGAAAAGGAGAAGATAGTCTCACATCAACTAGGCGTATCAACGGGCTATGGAGATGCCCATTAATAGATATCAATGTGAGTGAGTACGGATTGCCATGCAACGGATGCACTAGAGCTATAAGTATATGAAAGCTCAAAAAGAAACTAAGTGGGTGTGCATCCAACTCGCTTGCTCAGGAAGACCTAGGGCACTTTGAGGAAGCCCATCATTGGAATATACAAGCCAAGTTCTATAATGAAAAATTCCCACTAGTATATGGAAGTGACAACATAGGAGACTCTCTATTATGAAGATCATGGTGCTACTTTGAAGCACAAGTGTGGTAAAAGGATAGTAACATTGTCCCTTCTCTCTTTTTCTCTCATTTTTTTATTTGGCCTTTCCCCTTTTTTTTATCTGGCCCTTTTTCTATAAAATCCGGAGTCTCATCTCGACTTGTGGGGGAATCATTGTTGCCATCATCCTTTCCTCACTTGGGACAATGCTCTAATAATGAAGATCATCACAATTTTATTTACTTACAACTCAAGAATTACAACTCGATAGTTAGAACAAAGTATGACTCTATATGAATGCCTCCGGCGGTGTACCGGGATATGAAATGAATCAAGAGTGACATGTATGAAAGAATTATCAAGGTGGCTTTGCCACAAATACGACGTCAACTACATGATCATGCAAAAGCAATATGACAATGATGGAGCGTGTCATAATAAATGGAACGGTGGAAAGTTGCATGACAATATATCTTGGAATGGCTATGGAAATGCCATAATAGGTAGGTATGGTGGCTGTTTTAAGGAAGGTATATGGTGGGTGTATGGTACCGGCGAAAGTTGCGCGGCACAAGAGAGGCTAGCAATGGTGGAAGGATGAGAGTGTGTATTATCCATGGACTCAACATTAGTCATAAAGAACTCATATACTTATTGCAAAAATCTACATGTAATCAAAACAAAGTACTACACACATGCTCCTAGGGGAAGGGTTGGTAGGAGTTAACCATCGCGATCCCGACTTCCACACATAAGGAAGACAATAAATAAATAAATAAATCATGCTCCAACTACATCACATAACGGTTCACCATACGTGCATGCTACGGGAATCACAAACTTTAACACAAGCATTCCTTAAGTTCACAATTACCCAACTAGCATGACTCTAATATTACCATCCTCATATCTCAAAACAATTATCAAGCATCAAATTGATCATAGCATCCAATTCACTTTTTCTGATAGTTTTTATTATACCCAACTTGGATGCACATCATTCTAGGACCAATTTTATAACCATAGCAAATACCATGTTGTACTAAAAGACTCTCAAAATAATATAAGTGAAGCATGAGAGATTGATAATTTATACAAAATAAAGCCACTGCCGTGCTCTAAAAAGATATAAGTGAAGCACATAGAGCGAAACTATCTAGCTCAAAAGATATAAGTGAAGCACATAGAGTATTCTAATAAATTCCAAATCATGTGTGTATCTCCCAAAAGGGGTATACAGCAAGGATGTTTGTGGTAAACTAAAAAGCAAAGATTCGTATCATACAAGACGCTCCAAGCAAAACACATATCATGTGGTGAATAAAAATATAGCTGCAAGTAAAGTTACCGATAGACGAAGACGAAAGAGGGGATGCCTTTCGGGGCATCCCCAAGCTTAGGCTTTTGGTTGTCCTTGGATTATCTTGGGGTGCCATGGGCATCCCCAAGCTTAGGCTATTGCCACTCCTTATTCCATATTCCATCAAATCTTTACCCAAAATTTGAAAACTTCACAACACAAAACTCAACAGGAAATCTCATAAGCTCCGTTAGTGCAGGAAAGAAAAACCACCACTTAAGGTACTGTAATGAACTCATTCTTTATTTATATTGGTGTTAAACCTACTGTATTCCAACTTCTCTATGGTTCATACCCACCGATACTAGCCATAGATGCATCAAAATAAGCAAACAACACACGAAAAATAGAATCTGTCAAAAACAGAACAGTCTGTAGGAATCTGTAACTTTTGAATACTTTTGGAACTGTAAAACTCCTACAAAAATAGGAAGTCCTAGGCAATTTTTCTATTGATCTACTGCGAAAAGATTCAACTCAAAAGCACGTTTCTGTGATTTATTACAATTATTCTCGTGCACGCAAAAGTTTCTGTTTTTCAGCAGAATCAAATTAACTATCACCCAAGATGATCCTATAAGTTCTACTAGGCACAAACACTAATTAAAACATAAAACCACATCTAAACAGAAGCTAGATGATTTATTTATTACTAAACAGAAGCAAAAAAAAGCAAGGAACAAAAATAAAAATCGGGTTGCCTCCCAACAAGCGCTATCGTTTAACACCCCTAGCTAGGCGTAAAAGCGAGAATAGATCTAAGTATTGCCATCTTTGGTATTCAATTCTTCAATAGAGAACTTGTAACCCTTAGGAGTTTCTTTCTTTTTAGTAACAATTAAACTCCTAGGCAAGAAATCAAGAAATTCGTTTGTAGCAAGAGGTTCCTTAATGATAGCGAGAAAATTGGGATGAACACTTATTGATTTGAGATCCGCATTTTCCTTACTGGAAGATTCACCCTTATTTTTAGGAACATACATAAATTTGGAAATTTTGGTAGGGGGAGTTGGAGTATTTTTCACGGATGAAAAGTCAGACAATAAGTTGGTAATAATATCCTCAAGTTTTCTGATTCTTGTAGAATCAAGATCTATTCTTTCGTTAACTATAGGTTCTTTCTCTTTAAAAAATTTCAAAGTAACTCCAACCCTAGATCCATATTGGGTAATTTGGTTGTGGATCTTTTTATCCAAAGTTTCAATGAACTCAATAGTGGCAACTTTATTTTCAATAATTTCAAGCCTTTGCATCACATGTTCCAAAGTTAAAACAGTTCCATTAACCAAAAGAGGGGGTGGACCAAACAAATCTAACATAGCATTATAAGCATCAAAAGTATGGCTACCCAAGAAATTCCCTCCGGTAATGGTATCAAGGATATATCTATTCCAAGGAGTAATGCCTACATAAAAATTGCGAAGAAGAACGGAAGTGGATTGCTTCCTAGTAGATCTATTTTGAGCATTGCAAATTCTATGCCAAGCATCTTTTATATTTTCTCCCTCCCCTTGTTTAAAATTAAGAACTTCATGATCGGGAGTACTAACAATGATAGGAGGGCTAGCCATAACAATGAAATAAACGAACCAACACACGAGCACACAAGAGGCAAGCAAAAGAGAGGCGAAGGGAAAAGAGAGGGCGAATAAAACGGCAAGGGTGAAGTGGGGGAGAGGAAAACGAGAGGCAAATGGCAAATAATGTAATGTGAGGGAGATGAGTTTGTGATGGGTACTTGGTATGTATTGACTTGAGCAAAGACCTCCCCGGCAATGGCGCCAGAAATCCTTCTTGCTACCTCTTGAGCACTGCGTTGGTTTTCCCTTAAAGAAGAAAGGTTGATGCAGCAAAGTAGCTTAAGTATTTCCCTCAGTTTTTGAGAACCAGGTTATCAATCCAGTAGGAGGCTCCAAACAAGTCCCTCGTACCTACACAAACAAACAAGAACCTCGCAACCAACGCGATAAAGGGGTTGTCAATCCCTTCATGGTAACTTGCGAAAGTGAGATCGGATAGATATAATAAGATAATATAAATATTTTTGGTATTTTTATGATATAGATTGGAAAGTAAAGATGCAAATAGTAGTAGATGGGAAACTTATATGATAAAAGATAGACCCGGGGGCCATAGGTTTCACCAGTGGCTTCTCTCAAGATAGCATAACTATTATGGTGGGTGAACAAATTACTGTCGAGCAATTGATAGAAAAGTGCATAGTTATGAGAATATCTAGGAATGATCATGTATATAGGCATCATGTCCGTGACAAGTAGACCGACTCCTGCCTGCATCTACTACTATTACTCCACACATCGACCGACTCCTGCCTGCATCTAGATATTAAGTTCATGAAGAACAGAGTAACACATTAAGAAAGATGACATGAGGTAGAGGGATAAACTCAAGAAATATGATATAAACCCCATCTTTTTATCCTCGATGGCAACAATACAATACGTGCCTTGCTGCCCCTGCTGTCACTGGGAAAGGACACCGCAAGATTGAACCCAAAGCTATGCACTTCTCCCATTGCAAGAAAGATCAATCTAGTAGACCAAACCAAACTGATAATTCGAAGCGACTTGCAAAGATAATCAATCATACATAAAAGAATTCAGAGGAGATTCAAATATTTCTCATAGATAAACTTGATCATAAACCCACAATTCATCGGATCTCGACAAACACACCGCAAAAAGAGTTACATCGAATAGATCTCCAAGAAGATCGAGAAGAACTTTGTATTGAGATTCAAAGAGAGAGAAGAAGCCATCTATAACTATGGACCCAAAGGTCTGTGGTAAACTACTCACAACTCATCGCAGAGGCCTTGGAGATGATGTAGAGGCCCTCCATGGTTGATTCCCCCTCCGGCGGAGCGCTGACGAAGGCTCCAAGATGGGATCTCGCGGATACAAAAGGTTGCGGCGGTGGAAATAGGGTTTCGTGGTGCTCCTGGATGTTCTCGGGGTACGTGGATATATATAGGATGAAGAAGTAGGTCGGTGGAGCCACGATGGTGGGGGCGCGCCCACCCCCCTAGGGCGCGCCCTCCTGCCTTGTGGCCGCCTCGTTTACTTCTTGACGTCCACTCCAAGTCTCCTGGTTTGCATTTGTTCCAAAAAGATCGCTCCCGAAGGTTTCATTCCATTTGGACTCCGTTTCATAGTACTTTTCTGCGAAACACTGAAATAGGCAAAAAATAGCAATTCGGGTTGGGCCTCCGGTTAGTAGGTTAGTCCCAAAAATGATATAAAAGTGTAAAATAAAGCCCATAAACATCCAAAACGGGTAATATAATAGCTTGGAACAATCAAAAATTATAGATACGTTGGAGACGTATCACCAGTGCAAAACATGTTCTTATTGAACTGAAAGCAGAGGTGGATAAGGCGAGCCTGGATGATCTCAATTAGGGAAATGAATATATTGATCTAATATTGTTCTTATGAATTTGAACTATCTATATGTTGTACTGTGCTGTTCTCCGGTAGCTATCATACTGTGATTTTAAAATATATTGATGTGCCTGATATGAAATTGGCAAACAACTGTTTGATATGAAATATGAATTTGCGTAATACTGGAATTATTAATTGTAAACTAATAAACCTGCTAAATGATCATGGAACTTTCAAACGGTTCTAGAAGTAAAAGCGCTTGTGATGGATAGCCCAATGCCACATAGTTTTCTCCATCACATTGTATGTAATGTAGTTGATAAAAGCAAACGATTAATGAACGCGGAGCATGTGTGATAGTTACACCTATCACACACGAGCCTATACATAAACCTGTGTGGGATGTACATACGAACGGAAACGTTTTCCCTGGATTGACTGTGTGGGATGTACATATGAGCGTAAGTATTTTCCATGGATTGACTGTGTGGGAAGTACATACGAACGGAAGCGTTTTCCCTGGATTATCTGTGTGGGATGTACATAAGAACGAAAACGTACTCCTTGGATTGACTGTGTGTGATATACATATGAACGGAAATGTTTTTCTGGGATTCACCGTGTGGGATGTACATACGAATGGAAACAATTGGGTTTTGATTCCTCGTCCGATCGCACACAAGCTCATTTTGACCCAGCCTGTGTGCCAGGAGGGCCTATCCCCGACGGTTTCTGGGTCGTGTGGGAAGGACCCCCCTATCGCCCACAGTCACTTGGCGACGGTTCCAAATGCCGTCGGGAAAGGGGTTAAAAACCGTTTGTATAGCACTGACGCATACCAGTGTCATGCAAAGCAATATGACAATGATGAAGCGTGTCATAATAAACTGAACAGTGGAAAGTTGCATGAAAATATATCTTGGAATGGCTATGGAAATGCCATAGTAGGTAGGTACCGCGAAAGTTGCGCGGTACTAGAGAGGCTAGCAATGGTGGAGGGGTGAGAGTGCGCATAATCCATGGACTCAACATTAGTCATAAAGAACTCACATACTTATTGCAAAAATCTATTAGTCATCGAATCAAAGTACTACGCGCATGCTCCTAGGGGGATAGATTGGTAAGAAAATACCATCACTCGTCCCCGACCGCCACTCATAAGGAAGACAATAAAAAATTATCTCATGCTCCGACTTCGTTACATAATGGTTCACCATACGTGCATGCTACGGGAATCACTAACCTCAACACAAGTATTAATTTCTCCAATTCACAATTACTCACTAGCATGACTCTAATATCACCATCTTTATATATCAAAACAATCATAAGGAATCAAACTTCTGATAGTATTCAATGCACTTTATATGAAAGTTTTTATTATATCCCTCTTTGATGCCTATCATATTAGGACTAAATTTATAACCAAAACAAATTACCATGATGTTTAAAAAGACTCTCAAAATAATATAAGTGAAGCATGACAGTTCAACAATTTCTATAAAATAAAACCACCACCGTGCTCTAAAAAGATATAAGTGAAGCAGTATAGCAATATTGCCTAGCTCAAAAGATATAAGTGAAGCACATAGAGTATTCTAATAAATCATGATTCATGCGTGTGCCTCTCAAAAGATGTGTACAGCAATGACGATTTTGTCAAAATAAAAAGCAAAGACTCAAATCATACAAGATGCTCCAAGCAAAACACATATCATGTGGTGAATAAAAATATAGCCTCAAGTAAAGTTACCGATAGACGAAGACAAAAGAGGGGATGCCTTCCGGGACATCCCCAAGCTTAGGCTCTTGGTTGTCCTTGAATATTACCTTGGGGTGCCTTGGGCATCCCCAAGCTTAGGCTCTTGCCACTCCTTATACCATAGTCCATCAAATCCTTACCCGAAACTTGAAAACTTCACAACACAGAACTCAACAAAAAATCTCATAAGCTCCGTTAGTACAAGAAAATAAATCACCACTTTTGGTACTATTGTGAACTCATTCCTTATTTATATTGGTGTAATATCTACTATATTCCAACTATTCCATGGTTCATACCCCCTGATACTACCCATAGATTCGTCAAAATAAGCAAACAACACATAGAAAACAGAATCTGTCAAAAACAGAATAGTCTGTAGCAATCTGGAACTCTCCAGTACTTCTGTAACTCCAAAAATTCTGAAACATTAGGACAACCTGGGAAATTTATGTACCAATCTTGTTCAAAAAGAATCAGAATAAAAGCACGCTTCTGTGAATTATGAAAATTATTTTGCTAGGCGCAAAAGTTTCTGTTTTTCAGCAAGATCAAAACAACTATCACCGTAAGCTATCCCAAGGGTCTTACTTGGCACAAACACTAACTAAAACACAAAACCACATCTAACCAGAGGCTATATGAATTATTCAAGTAAAAACAGGAACAAAAATCAAAACAAAAAATAAAATCGGGTTGCCTACCAACAAGCGCTATTGTTTAACGCCCCTAGCTAGGCATAAAAACACAAATATATCTAGGTATTGTCATCTTTGGTATGCAATCCAAAAGTATCTCTCATGATAGATTCATAAGGCAATTTTATTTTCTTTCTTGGAAAGTGTTCCATGCCCTTCCTTAATGGAAATTGAAATCTAATGTTTCCTTCTTTCATATCAATAATTGCACCAATCATTCTAAGTAAAGGTCTACCAAGAATAATACATGTAGGATTGCAATCTATATCAAGAACAATGAATTCTATGGGCACATAATTTGTATTTGCAACAATAAGAACATCATTAATGCTTACCATAGGTTTCTTAATAGTGGAATCCGCAACATGCAAATTTAAAGAACAATCATCAAATTCACGGAAACCTAACACATCACATAAAGTTTATGGAATCGTGGAAACGCTAGCACCCAAATCACTCAAAGCATGGCACTCATAATATTTAAAGTTATTCCTAATAGTAGGTTCCCACTCATCATAGAGCTTTCTAGGGATAGAAACTTCTAATTCGTGCTTTTCTTCAAGAGATTGCATCATAGCATCAACGATATGTTTAGTAAAAGCTTTGTTTTGATTGTAAGCATGAGGGGATTTCAACATGGATTGCAACAAGGAAATACAATCTATCAAAGAACAATTATCATAATTAAAATCCTTGTAATCCAAAAGAGTGGGTTCATTGCTACTTAAAGTCTTGACCTCTCCAATCCCACTTTTATCAAATTTTGCATCAAGATCTAAAAATTCCGAATCATTGGGTCGCCTTTAAACTAAAGTTGACTCATCTCCAGTTCCATCTTTATAAAGATTAATATTAGAAAACAAAGATTCAATAGGAGTCACATCAATCACTTTAAGATCTTCATCATTATTTTCACGAAAACTAGAAGAACATGCTTTTACAAACAAATCTCGTTTAGCACGCATCTTAGCAGTTCTTTCTTTGCACTCATCAATGGAAATTCTCATAGCCTTCAGAAACTCATTGATATCATGCTTGGGTGGAATAGATCTAAATTTCAAAGAATCAACATCAAAAGAAATTCTATCCATGTTACCTAGCCAAATCATCAATCTTAAGAAATTTTTCTTCAATCAAAGCACTAAAACTCTTTTGCAAAATCATAAATTCTTTAACACTATTCTCAAAAATCAGAGGACATCTTATTATAATTTCCATAAGAATTGTTGTAGGAATTACCATAATTATTAGAGTAATTAATTGGAAACGGCCTAGGATTAAAATTGCTTCTATACACGTTATTACCAAAATTGTTCCTACCAACAAAATTCACATCCATAGATTCATTATTATTTTCAATCAAAGTAGACAAATGCATATCATTAGGATCAATAGAAGCGCTCTTGCTAGATAATAATTTCATAAGTTCATCCATCTTTCCACTCAAATCATTAATCTGTTCAATCGCGTGCACTTTTTACTAGTGGAAGATCTTTCGGTATGCCATTGAAAATAATTAACCATAATGTTATCTAGGAGTTTAGTAGCTTCTCCTAAATTAATTTCCATAAAAGTGCCTCCCGCGGACGAATCTTAAAGATTTCTAGAAGCAAAATTCAATCTGGCATAAAAGCTTTGTATAATCATCCACAAATTCAAACCATCAGTAGGGTAATTTCATATCATCAATTTCATCCTCTCCCAAGATTGTGCAACATGTTCATGATCAAGTTGCTTAAAATTCATAATCTCGTTCCTAAGGGAGATGATCTTAGTGGGAGGAAAGTACTTCGAAATAAAAGCATCTTACACTTATTCCATGAATCAATACTATTTTTAGACAAAGATGAAAACCAAGTTTTAGCATGATCTTGAAGTGAGAACGGAAATAGCATCAATTTAACAATATCATTATCCACATCTTTTTTGTTTTGCATATCACACAAATCAACGAAATTATTTAGATGGGATGCGGCATCTTCACTATGAAGGCCCGAAAATTGATCTTTCATAACAAGATTCAGCAAAGCGGCATTAATTTCACAAGATTCTGCACTAGTGGCGGGAGCAATCGAAGTAATAATAAAAACATTGTTATTAGTGTTGGAAAAGTCACACAATTTGGTATTCTCTTGAGCTATCATGACAAAGCAAGCAATCCAACACACGAGCACACAAAAAGCAAACAAAGAAGACGGACGGAAGAGGGCAAAAAAAAGGGCGAAAAAAGGGCGAATCTTTTCCAAAATCATTTTAGAAGTGGGGGAGAGGCAAATGGCGAATAATTTAATGCAAGAGATGAGAGTTTATGATGGGTACTTGGTATGTCTTGACTTGGCGTAGATCTCCCCGGCAACGGCGCCAGAAATTCTTCCTCCTACTTTTGGAGCTTGCGTTGGGTTTTCCCTTGAAGAGGAAAGGGTGATGCAGCAAAGTAGAGATAAGTATTTCCATCAGTTAGAGAACCAAGGTATCAACTACTATAGGAGATAACGCAGAAATCACCAAATACCTACACAAACAATCAAATAACTTGCACCCAACGCGATAAATGGGTTGTCAATCCCTTCACAGTTACTTGCAAAAGTGAGATCTAATAAAGATAGATGAAACTAAACAAAAGGTAAAGTAAATATTTTTCATATTTTTGCTTTATAGATTGGAAAGTAAAAGATTACAAAATAGTACATTCGAAACTTATATGATTGAAAATAGACCCAGGGGCCATAGGTTTCACTAGTGGCTTCTCTCTTGATAGCAAATAATATGGTGGGTGAACAAATTTCTGTCGAGCAATTGATAGAAAAGTGCAAAGTTATGACGATATCTAAGCCAATGATTATGAAATATAGGCAGCATGTCCGGGTCAAGTAGACCGAAACGATTCTACATCTACTACTATTACTCCGCACATCGACCGACTCCTTCCTGCATCTAGAGTATTAAGTTAATGAAGAACAGAGTAACACATTAAGTAAAATGACATGCCATAGAGAAATTAACTCAAGCAATATGATGAAAACCCCATCTTTTTATCCTCGATGGCAACAATACAATACGTGCCTTGCTGCCCCTATTGTCACTTGGAAAGGACACCGCAAGATTGAACCCAAAGCTAAGCACTTCTCCCATTGCAAGGAAAACCAATCTAGTTGGCCAAACTAAACCGATAGCTCTAAGAGAATTACAAAGATATCAAATCATGCATATAAGAATTCAGAGAAGATTCAAATAATATTCATAGATAAGATGATAAAAAATCCACAATTTATTGGATCTCGACAAACACACCGCAAAAGAAGATAACATTGGATAGTTCTCCAAGAACATCGAGGAGAGCATGGTATTGAGAATCAAAGAGAGAGAAGAAGCCATCTAGCTACTAGTTATGGACCCGTAGGTCTGAGGTAAACTACTCACGCTTCATCGGAAAGGTAATAGAGTTGATGTCAAAGCCCTCTGTAATAGAATCCCCCTCCGGCAGGATGCCGAAAAAGGCCCCTAGATGGGATCTCACGGGTACAGAAGGTTGCGGCGGCGGAAAAATGTTTTCGTGGATGCTTCTGGTGGTTTGGGAACATATGTGAATATATAGGCGAAAGAATTAGGTCAGGGGAGTCACGAGGGGCCCACAAGGCAGGGCGCGCCCTACCCCCGGGCACGCCCCCCCCCTTGTGGCGGCCTCGTGGCTCTTCCGACTTGACCTCCAAGTCTCCTGGGTGTCTTCTGGTCCAAGAAAAATCATCGCTAAGGTTTTATTCCGTTTGGACTCCGTTTGGTATTCCTTCTCCGCAGAGCTCAAAAACAAGGAAAAAATAGAAACTGGCACTGGGCTCTAGGTTAATAGGTTAGTCCCAAAAATAATGTAAAATATCATATTAATGCATATATAACACCAAAACAGATAATATAATAGCATGTAACAATCAAAAATTATAGATACATTGGAGACGTATCAGTAATACACTTTTCCATCTCGAGGTGATGTGATTGCCAATCGTTGTGATGATTTCATTATTTGTGTTGATAGCTTGTAATCAGCCACGGTGTGCTTTTCTTTAACACCCCTATCGCTGTAGATTGTGTTGTACTCCCTTCATAAAGAAATATAACAACGTTTATATCACTAAAGTAGTGATCTAAACGCTCCAATATTCCTTCATAGAGGGAGTAATTTTCATGATTATTATTATGAAGTTGCCACATTGATAAGTCTTTTATGTCACGGAAATGGTCATGTTATCGATCGTGTAGCTATATTATCACTTACTCCGTTAGTCTTTTACCATCTATGTTTATAGTTTTTGCCATGTGCGTGTCATGTTCATCAGTTTTCTCTTCTTTGCTTGTTGGTTCCTACAAATATCATGGTGTATGCCAATATGTTTCCACAACTAAAAAGTTTGTTTCACCCACCAACACTACGAGGTTATGCTTTAAAATTTACTACCTATTTTATGTCAATTTTATGGGTGTTGATGTTTTTTCTTACTAGATAATATGTTATGTTTTTTTATCAAATGTGCCTATTTTGTTGAGCACACCTCCTATGTTTCAGGCTAGTCTTGAAAATACCAATTTGTGTCTACTCAACTCAGTAGGATAACATGCTTTCATTCACATTATACAAAAGTAACTAGCTACCAATGTCGATAGTTGTGCAAACATGTTCTGTTTGTGCTATTTTAATGAAACAATGATAAATCAAGGATTTTGTACCGATATTGATTACATATTTGAGTTATTGGTCACACGACACTTATCACATATGTGCACATTTAAAAATGTGCATCTAGTAAAGTTACATGTTGGGTTCCCCATGTTACCTATGTTTTATGATTCAGCCTTAATTTCTATGTTAGCGACATATGCCGATGATTTGGATGACATGAAAAAAATTTAGTCTTCTTTCTTATAGTATCATCAAGAGGCAAAGAGTGATGTCGAAGTGACGATGGCGCCGGGCAGGCAAGTGGCGATGACAAGAGGGAGATGCCAACTTCCAAGGACCGGGCACTTTGTAGATGAATTTCGTTCATCACAGTTATGTGTGTTGATGGACGAGGATGACCTCGACATGCAAGCCATACCAAGAGGGTTAAAGACGCCGACCAAGGGCCCGATTCCTAGGTCTTTCAAGTTGAAGACATGCGAAAAGTGCTCATGGTTTTTGGAGTTTTAGAGATTTGCAGGTGAGCTTGTCTTTAACCATGGGTGGCCTCAATTTGCAGCAACACATGGCAAGGAAAATGACATGTTGGTCTTTAAGCTCAAGGGAGAGTCCCTGTTCAAGGTGAAGATATTTTACACACATAAATCCATGGTGAGAGTGATCAGTTACCCCATTCACTCTTAGCAACACCAAATCGATATGTTTGTCGTGTGTCTTGCTACCCATATGTGTTATTTGTTGTTCTTGATGATGTTAATTGTGGACTTTTGGACAAGGGGCATGCATAAAGAACCTCCAGCAAGATGACATTTTTTCTTGTTCAATGCCTACAATATGACAACTTTCTTTAGTGACATTAAAGTGCTTGTACATTCCTAAGAATTTGTTGGCATCTATGTGCCCACCTTTTTCGCGTTTGATTGTTTAGATATGCTCTTCATTTTTCACTAAATTACATTCCATAATATTAGTGAATAGTTTAGAATTTTTTGCATGAAAAATTATATGATTATGCTATGTATAAAGGATTTGGATGTGTTTTACCTATCTTTCTGCTCTTTAATATTTCAAGAAAGTAGAGGCGGGGAGGGGTGTGGATTAAGTGATTTCGAGGGGAGGTATACTATTCACGAACTTTTCTAATGTAGTTGTTTTTTTGCTAAATCCCCACAATGTAGTAGGTGGGGTAAAGCTATTCCAGCAACTAAACACGTTCTGGTTTGGCCGGGGGGGGGGGGGGGTTATCGGTATCTTGCGTCGCTGTAGTGAAAAAGACATGCACTATCACAAAGGTAAATCTGCATGTCCCATCCAGCGCTTGTGTGTGTCCGATCGCTCATTCGGATCACATCTCGCACACAACAGACCGTCACATGAAAGACCTATAGTTCATATGCACGCCCTTTTTAAATTTATAGTGTTTCAGAATGACATTCATCCACAAGTTAATGAGTTACATAAATACAGTGCATATATGCCAGGCTTGTTTTACATATGTATTTCCAGAATATATATGCAACACATCTATCATCTAGTATGTATCATTGCATTCGTGCATGATGGCCATGTATTGTCGATTGTGAGGTCACTACTGCTAAATAGTATATAGGTCAAACCTTCATTGAGGAACACAAGTTTTTTGTGTTGTCATTTCATGTGGCTACACACTAGCATGGCTCGTGATCTTCATTTCATTAGTGTGTATGGACCATGCGATTCGCAGTGCCAAATGGAATTGACAGAGTCATCGGAACAAGAGCAAGATTGTTGATTTATGACTCGTAGAGATGATGAATCCATTCCTAAGAGGCATCAGTTTCTTTCATTTACTTTCCTCCTCTTCACTGCATCGCTCTCGCCCAAATCCCCAATTATCTCCTCATTACACGGCGACCATCGACGCCGTCTCCGTCAGGGAGTCGAGCCTAGTGCATCCACCCATTCATCGAGACCGAGGTTAGAAACAAGAGCCCCTTTTCCCGATGATTTGAGTTGTTTTTTGCGGATGGGGGCAGTGTTGTGTGGTGTGGATCGCATATATTCAGATGTAGATGAAAATTTTAGGACATGTGGCATAGTTGTGTTTTGGAGCAGAGATTGCTCCTCAAGGGATGTGGATGGTAGGCTTGTGGTGTTAGGGTCATTCAAGGAAGGATATGGTTTGCAATGTGGAATCTCCCCTGATGGTTTCTTCTCGCAGGACGAATTGAGGAGAGGAGGTGGGTGGGATTTGTTGTTATTCTTACTGTTGTTGCTATGGGAGTTACTGGTGGATTGTGAGATTTTCTTGCAGTACACTTCGTGTTTGATATTGGTTTCTTTCTTTGATGGTCTTTTTGGCGCATTGGATTTATTTGAATTATGGGGCTCGATTTTCTGGTTGATTGCATACCATTCATTTTTATGTGTGCTTCATCATTTCTTTATCCGATTTTTTGTAGTCAAGCATGCGTACGTGCCTAGGGATCCGATGCACGGTTTTGTTTGTAGATAATACACTTTTCCATCTCAAGGCGATGTGATTGCCAATCATTGTGATGATTTCACCATTTGTGCTGATAGCTTGTTATCAGTCACTGTGTGCTTTTATTTAACATATGTGCCACTGTAGATTGTGTTGCAATTGTCATGATTATTATTATGAACTTGCCACATTGATAAGTTTTTTAGCCCACGGAAATTGTCTTTTTATGGATTGTGTAGCTATATATCACTGAAGTCTTTAGTATTTTGACATCTATGCGTATAGTTTTAGCCAGATGCCTGTCATATTCATTAGTTTTTATTTTTATTTTCTATTCTATGCTGGTTGGTTCCTACAAATAGCATGTTGTATCCCTTTATATTGCCACAACAACAAAAAAGTTTCTCTAACCAACATTGTGAGGTTATGATGAAAAATTTACCACCTACCTTTTTTATTTTATGGGTGATGATATTTTTTCTGACTAGACAATATGTTATGCTTTTACCAAATGTGCCTATTATGTTGAGCACACCTCCTCTCTTCCCTGCTAGTCTTGAAAATACCAACTTGTGTGAACTCAACTCGATTGGATAATATGCTTTCCTTCCTGATATACAAAATTTGGTGGTGGTGGTGGTGGGCGGTGGGGTGGGGTGGTTGTGTGGTGTGGCGCGTATAGACTTGAAAGCGTGTATGCAAATTTAGGACATGGGGCTTGCTTGTGTGTTGGATCAAAGATTACTGCTCAAGGGATGGAGATGCTAGGCTTGTGGAGATTAGGGCCATTCAAAGAAGGCTATGGTTTTCTCAATGGTTGGTTTGTGGTGGATTTTTTGCACGCAAGTGCGGTATCAAGTGATTGAGAGGTTGGGTTTATGTTTGGTCTTTTGGATTCTAAGGGGCGGTGGGGTGGTGGAGAGATGATGCATATGGATAATAATGGCATGCAGTTGGTTCAATTGTTTGTGGATACGAGGGCCATTTATTTGAGGAGGTGGAATATTTCTTGATGGTTTCTTGTAGCGGGACAAATTGAGGAGATGAGGTGGGTGGGATTTGTTCTTCTTCTTATTGTTGTTGTTATGGGAGTCACTGGCTAGATTGCGAGGTTTCTTTTGCAGTGCACTTTGCGTTTTTTATTTTTTTGTGCCTTTGGTGGTCTTTATGGCGCATTGGAATTTTGTTTTTTTAATTATGTGGCTAGGTTTCCTGGTTAATTATGTACCTTTCATTTTTAGGTGTTCTTCACCATTTCCTTATTTAACCCATTTGTAGTCTTGCTAGCATGCATAGTTCATGCTTAGGGATTTGATGCATATTTTTTTTGTAGGTAATACATGTTTGAATCTCGAGGTGATGTGATTGCCAATGGTTGTCATGATTTCACCATTTGTGTTGATAGCTTGTTACCGGTCCCTGTGGCCTCTTCTTTAACTCCCGTGCTGCTATAAATTATATTGTAATTTTCTTGATTATTATTTTGATATTGCAACATTGATAAGTTCATGGAAATTGTCAAATTATGGATTGTGTAGCTATATATCACTTACTCCATTAGTATTTTACCATTAATGCTTATAGTTTTTGCTATTTGTCTATCTTGTTCATCAGTTTTTCTTTTTCTTTTCTCATCAATTCTTGATGGTTCCTACAAATAGCATGTTGTATCCCATTATGTTGCCACAAAAAAATTTTGTTTCACTCACCAACATTGTGATGTTGTGCTGAAAAATTTAACACCTATTTTTATTTTATTTGGGTGATGATATTTTTACTTACTAGACAATATATTATATTTTTACCAAATGTGCTTATTATGTTGAGGACACCTTCTATCTTCTGTGTTGGTCTTGATAATACCAAATGTGTGTAGTCAACTCAACATGATAATATGCTTTCCTTCCTGTTATACAATTTGTGTGTGTGTGTGTGCGTGTGTGTGTGTGTGTGTGTGTGTGTGTGTGTGTGTGTGTGTGTGTGTGTGTGTGTGGGGGTGTGGTTTGTCATGTATAGACTCGAATGTGTAGATGCAAAATTTAGGACATGGGGCGTACTGATACATCTCCAATGTATCTATAATTTTTGATTGTTCCATGTTGTTATATTATCATTCTTGGATGTTTTATAATCATTTTATAGTCATTTTATTTCATTTTTTTTGGTACTAACCTATTGACATAGTGCCAAGTGCAAGTTGCTGTTTTCTGCATGTTTATTACACATAGGAAATCAATACCAAACGGAGTCCAAACTCAGCGAAACTTTTTGTGGACTTTTTGGACCAGAAGACATCCAGTGGGCTGGAGAAGCGCCTGGGGGGGGTGCTCCGAGGGGAGCACAACTCACTAGGGTGCGCCTGGGGGCCCAGGCGCGCCCAGGTGGGTTGTGCTCACCTCGGGTGCCCCCTGAACCTCCTCTTTGCTCTATAAATACCCCAATATTCCAGAAACCCTAGGGGAGTCAACGAAAATCAATTCCAGCCACTGTGAAGTCTAGAACCACCAGATCCAATCTAGACACCATCACAGAGGGGTTCATCATGCCCATTGGTGCCTGGCCGATGATGCGTGAGTAGTTCTTCGTAGACCTACGTGTCCGTAGTTAGTAGCTAGATGGCTTCATCTCTCTCGTTTGATTCTGAATACAATGGTCTCTTGGAGATCCATATGATGTAACTCTTCTTGCGGTGTGTTTGTTGGGATCCGATGAACTTTGAGTTTATGATAGAATCTATCTTTTTATCCATGAAGGTTATTTGAGTCTTCTTTGATCTCTTATATGCATGGTTACTTATAGCCTCATATTTCTTCTCTGATATTTGGGTTTTATTTGTCCAACTTGATCTATTTATCTTGCAATGGGAAGAGGTGCTTTGTAGTGGGTTCGATCTTACGGTGCTTGATCCCAGTGACAGAAGGGGAACCAACACGTATGTATCGTTGCTACTAAGGATAAAACGATGGGGTCTATTTCTACATAAATAGATCATGTCTACATCATGTCATCGTTCTTATTGCATTACTTCGTTTTTCCATGAACTTAATACACTAGATGCATGCTGGATAGCGGTCGATGTGTGGAGTAATAGTAGTAGATGCAGGCAGGAGTCGGTCTACTAATCTTGGACGTGATGTCTATGTAATGATCATTGCCTGATATCGTCATGATTATTTGAAGTTCTATCAATTGCCCAACAGTAATTTGTTCACCCACTGTTTGTTATTTTTCTTGAGAGAAGCCACTAGTGAAATCTACGGCCCCTGGGTCTTTTCTTTATTATGTTCGCCTCTGTGATCTATTTCCCTTTGCTTTTATTTTCCGATATATTAAACCAAAAGTACAAAAATACCTTGCTGTACTTTATTTTATTTGGTGTTTGATCCATCAATATTTACAGCTTTCTCACGTCTGTTTGCCTATTTCTGCCATCGTTGCCCGAAAGGGATTGACAACCCCTTTAACACGTCGGGTTCCGAGTATTTGTTATTTGTGTGCAGGTGCTATTCACGTAGTGTTGTGTGATTCTCCTACTGGTTCGGTAACCTTGGTCTCATCAATTGAGGGAAATACCTACCATTGTTGTGCTGCATCATCCCTTCCTCTATGGGGAAATACCAACATAGTTCAAGCCAACATCAAAAGGAATTTCTTGCGCTATTGCCAGGGAGACATCATCAACACCTACTAGGTTCCTAATCATTAATCTCATGTCCTTGCAATTTACATTGTTTGCCATTTGCCTCTCGTTTTCCTCTCCCCCACTTCACAAAATTTTGCCATTTTATTCGCCCTCTTTTTCATTCGCCTTTTTCTCGTCAGATCTCTTGTTTGCTATGTTTGATTGTGTTGCAATGTATCTTCTATTTGCTTGCATCTTCGCTTGCTAAAGTTCTATTGATATGGATCCTCATCCACTTGCTAATCTCCAATTATGATGAACCAATTCCTAGTGAATTGAGTTCACTAGATTATCTTTATGGAGTTCTGCTTGAGATTTATGAATCTGAAAATTGTGATGAAGTGTTAAACGAAGGAATTTATAGAGTGATTCATGAGCTCCTTGAATGAAAAGCATGATTGCAATGATGTTATTATAAGTTCTATTAATTTCAATTGTGCTAATAATATGCAAAACCCCAAGCTTGGGGATGATGATTTTGTTATGTCTACTACTTGTTGAATGATCATGATTGGGGTGATAGTGTATCCTATGATCTTGAAAATTTATTTAAGCCTCATAATGAATATGAAATTTATAATGTTTGCTATAATATTGAAGGTGGGTTTGGAAGAGTGTCATCTTTAAGGAAAAATAATCCCACTATCTTGGAAGAGTGTCAACTTTGCATGCATGTGGATCATGAGGAGAAAATTTTATATGATAGTTATATTGTTTAATTTTATTATGATCCTACATATAATTATTATGAGAGGGGAAATTATGGTTGTAGAAATTTTCATGTTACTAAATTACCTCTCTTCATGTTGAGATTGTTATTGTTTCTTTCTTCTTGTTTGCATATGCTAGAGATTGCTTGTCTTGATAAAAAAATTCCCTATAAAATGCCTATGCATAGGAAGTATGTTAGACTTAAATGTGTTTGTCACAAGTTTTATGATGCTCTCTTTGTGTTTCAATTATTATCTTTCATGTGAGAATCGTTGAAATTTTATGCCTTGCTAGGGGCATAAAACGATAGCGCTTGTTGGGAGGCAACCCAATGAATAAAATTTATTTTTGTCTTCTGCTTTATATTCTTGAATGTTTGCACAATTATTCTACTTTTATGATTGTGTTTTTTGTGTTTTAGTTAGTGTTTGTGCCAAGCAAAGCCGTTAGGATCTTCTTGGGTGATAGTTGTTTGATCTTGCTGAAAAACAGAAACTTTTGCATTCACAAAAATAATTTTCATAAATCACAGAACATGCTTTTGTTCTGATTCATTTTGCAGAGGATTAATATATAAATTTCTCAGGTCGTCCTAATTTTGCAAAAAAAATTGAGTTTCATAAGTATTCGAAATATCCAAATTGCTACAAACTATTCTGTTTTTGACAGATTCTGTTTTCTTTGCGTTGTGTGCTTGTTTTGATGATTTTATGGTTTTCTTTGTTGAGTTTTTGCCACAGAAAAGTTGAAATACAGTAGCTATAATGCAAGAACAAAATATGAATTGGTTTGCAACAGTACTTATGGTAGTGATTTGCTTTCTTATACTAACGGATCTCACGAAGGTTTTGTTGAGTTTTGTGTGATTGAAGTTTTCAAGTATTGTATGATGTTAAGATGGATGAAGGAATAAGGAGTAAGAAGAGCCTAAGCTTGGGGATGCCCATGGCATCGAAAGCTATTGTCCAAAGATAAGCAAGCAACTAAGGTTGTGGATGCCCCAAGTGGCATCCCTCTTTCTTCTAACGACCATCGGTATTCTACTCGAAGCTATATTTTTATTTGTCACATACTATGAGTTTTTCTTGGAGGTCTTGTATGATTTGAGTCTTTGATTGTTTTGCTTTGTGTTCTAAGTCATGAATCCTTGCTTGACACACCTATTTGAGAGAGCCAAAATTATGCCATGACTTGTTAGAATTGCTCTCTATGCTTCACTTAAATTCTTATGAGTTAAGGAATTGCTCTAGTGCTTCACTTATATCTTTTTGAGCATGGTGTGCTTTAGTATTTTTGAAGAAATGCTCTCTTGGTTCACTTAGATTTATTTGATAGTTCGTAAAATTTTGAAGAAATTCTCTCTTGCTTCACTTAAATTAATTTGAGAGAAAGAAATATTACGCTCATCATCTTCACTTATATTTGTTTGAGCTTATCAAAAGCAACACATGAAAATTAGTTCCAAAGTGATAGATATACAAGAAGGATATAATAAAAACTTCCATTAAGATCATTGGACAAAATAAACTTGATTCATTGTAATAGTTTTGAGATATGATGACGTGATATGCGAGTCATGTTGATGAGTAATTATGATTTAGTAAGAATATTGGTGTTAAGGTTTGTGATTCCCTATGCAAGCACAAAAGTCAATAGTCATGCAATGAAATTATATCCTACTTGTGGTGCATTATTCAGTGTTAATTATGCTTAATGCTCGCTTATGAGATTATTCGTTTCTTGGTTGGTCGTTTCTCAATCTTTTGCTAGCCTTCATTTTGCACTAAGTATGATCACTACTTGTGCATCCAAAATCCTTTAAACCAGTTTTGCCATATGAGTCCACTATATCTACCTATATGCGGTGTTCATCTGCCGTTCTAAGCAAATTTGTATATGCCATCTCTAATTTTGAAAATAAATTTCTCTTTTGTGTGCTCGTACGGCTCGTGAGGCGGTGAGGGGTAGCCAATATTTTCCATGCTAGATGTGTTATTCTCACGATGAGTGTTTATTAACTTGTCATTGCTCGAGAGTAAGGCAAAGGTATTAGGGATGCCCAGTCCCGAAATGAAAAATGAATTTACTTCATGTCGTCAAATAATAAATTCCTTGGAAAGTGTTGGTATGGAGGGCAACTGTGGATACGGCAAGCCATGGAAAGTGAAAGAATGGTGGAAAAAGGAATAAACTTTATTTTCTGTTTGGGAACCGCCTATGATATATCTAGCATGGAAAGTGTTGGGAGCTCTAAGTCATTTTTTGGTGGGAAAAGTATGTCTCTCAAAATGTTTTCATCTCTCAATTTTTGCTTTGAGCTCCGGCACCTCTAAAAATCCCTACGTCCCTCCGCGATGGGCCTTCCTTTTACTTTATGCAATTTTTATTTTTAATTTGAGTCTCCATCTTCTCTTATAAATCACCAACTAGGAGGCATTATGATCGTAGTTGAGGATCAGGTGTAGCTAATATGCGAGTGTGTTTCCTGAATTGATCAATGATTGAGCATGATGGGCTAGGGATAACTTATTTTAGCGTTGATATTTCGAAAGACAAGGTTGCTTGTTGATATGCTTGAGTATTTAAGTCTCATGTCAAGACTAGACTATTGCTTTGGACCATATAAAAAGTCCAAATGTCCATGCTATAAAGAAAAGAATATGAGATGACATGTTAGGCAGCATTCCACTTCAAAAATTCTGTTTTTATCATTTACCTACCCGAGGACGAGCAGGGATGAAGCTTGGGGATGCTGATACGTCTCCAATGTATCTATAATTTTTGATTGTTCCATGCTGTTATATTATCATTCTTGGATGTTTTATAATCATTTTATAGTAATTTTATATCATTTCTGGTACTAACCTATTGACATAGTGCCAAGTGCCAGTTGTTGTTTTCTGCATGTTTTTTACATCGCAGGAAATTAATACCAAACAGAGTCCAAACACAACGAAACTTTTTGTGGAGTTTTTGGACCAGAAGACATCCAGTGGGCCGGAGAAGTGCCGGGGGGTGCTCCGAGGAGAGCACAATCCACCAGGCCACGCCTGGGGGCCCAGGCACGCCCAGGTGGGTTGTGCCCACCTCGGGTGCCCTCTGAACCACCTCTTTGCTCTATAAATACCCCAATATTCCAGAAACCCTAGGGGAGTCGACGAAAATCAATTCCAGCCGCCGCAGAGTCCAGAACCACTAGATCAAATGTAGACACCATCACGGAGGGGTTCATCTTGCCCATTGGTGCCTCTCCGATGATGCGTGAGTAGTTCTTTCTAGACCTACGGGTCCGTAGTTAGTAGGTAGATGGCTTCCTCTCTCTCGTTTGATTGTCAATACAATGGTCTCTTGGAGATCCATATGATGTAACTCTTTTTGCGGTGTGTTTGTTGGGATCCGAGGAACATGAGTTTGTGATCAAATCTATCTTATTATCCGTGAAAGTTATTTGAGTCTTCTTTGACCTCTTATATGCATGATTACTTATAGCCTCGTATTTCTTCTCCGATATTTGGGTTTTGTTTGGCCAACTTGATCTATTTATCTTGCAATGGGAAGAGGTGCTTTGTAGTGGGTTCGATCTTACGGTGCTTGATCCCACTAACAGAAGGGGAACCGACACGTATGTATCGTTGCTACTAAGGATATAACGATGGGGTCTATTTCTACATAAATAGATCTTGTCTACATCATGTCATCGTTCTTATTGCATTACTCCATTTTTTCATGAACTTAATACACTAGATGCATGCTGGGTAGCGGTCGATTTGTGGAGTAATAGTAGTAGATGCAGGCAGGAGTCGGTCTACGAATCTTTGACGTGATGCCTATGTAATGATCATTTCCTAGATATCGTCATGATTATTTGAAGTTCTATCAATTTCCCAATAGTAATTTGTTCACCCACCGTTTGCTATTTTTCTCGAGAGAAGCCAATAGTGAAATCTACGGCCCCCGGGTCTCTTATTTATTATATTTTCCTTTGCGATCTATTTCCCTTTGCTTCTATTTTCAGATCTATTAAAAAAATTACAAAAATACCTTGCTGCACTCTATTTTATTTGGCGTTCGATCTATCAATATTTACAACCCTCTCATGTCCGTTTGCCTATTTCTGGCGCCGTTGCCCGAAAGGGATTGACAACCCCTTTAATACATCGGGTTGTGAGTGTTTGTTATTTCTGTGTAGGTGATGTTCATGTAGTGTAACGTGATTCTCCTACTGGTTCGATAACCTTGGCCTCATCAACTAAGAGAAATACCTACCGTTGCTGTGCTGCATCATCCCTTCCTCTTTGGGGAAATACCGACGTAGTTCAAGCCAACATCACATACTTGTGTTTTGGAGCAAGATTACTCCTCAAGGGATGAGGCTGAGGACGCTAGGCTTGTGGGAGGTAGGGCCATTCGAAGAAGGCCATGGTTTGCATGACGTTGGGTTTGTGGCAGATTTTTTGCGCGCAAGTGCGGGATCAAGTGATAGAGAGGTTGGATTTATGTTTGGTCATTTGGAGCCTAAGGTAGGTAGGGTGGTGGGAAGTTAATGCATCTAGAGAACACACCCACACACACCCACACACAGTTGAACAACGTGGTGTTGGTTCAACTATTTGTGGATACAAGGGTCACTTCTTGGAGGAAGTGGAATCTTCCCTGATGGTTTCTTCTAGAAGTGCGAATTGAGGAGAAGAGGTGGGTGGGATTTGGTGTTATTCTTCTTATTGTTGTTATGGGAGTTACTGGCTGGCTGGCGAGATTTTCTTTTCCAGTGCACTTGGTGTTTGATATTGGTCTCTGCCTTTGGTGGCCTTCTTGGCGCATTGGAATTTTGTTTTTTCAATTATGGGGCTAGGTTTCCGGGTTGATTACAGACCTTTCATTTTTATGTTTCCTTCATCGTTTTCTTATCTGATATGTTTGTAGTCTAGCATGTATACATGCTTAGGATTCGATGCATGATTCCATTTGTAGATAATACACTTCTCCATCTCGAGGTGATGTGATTGGCAGTCGTTGTGATTATTTCACAATTTTGTGTTGATAGCTTGTTATCATTCACCATGTACTTTTCTTTAACGCTCGTGCTACTGTAGATTGTATTGTAATTGTCACGATTATTATTATGAAGTTGCCACATTGACAATGGACATTGTCATGTTCTGGATTGTGTCGCTATATATCAATTACTCCTTTAGTACGTTAGCATCTATGCTTATAGTTTTAGCCATGTGCCTGTAATGTTCATCCGTTTTTTGTCTTCAGTGATGTTGGCCCTACAAATTGCATGGTGTATTCCATTATGTTGCCACAACAAAAATTGTTTGTTTCACTCACAAACATTGTGAGGTTATGCTGAAAATTTACGACATATTTGTCTTTTTTAGTGGTGATGAAATGTTTTACTTACTAAACAATATGTTACATTTTTACCAAATATGGCTATTATGTTGAGCACACCTCCTATCATCCCTGCTAGTCTTGACAATACCAGCTTGTGTCTAGTCAGCTGAACAGGATAATGTGCTTTCCTTTCTATTATACAAATTTGTGTGTGTGTGGGGGGGGGGGTGGTCTGGTGTGGCGCATATAGACTTGAAAGTGTAGATGCAAATTTTAGGACATGGGTCATACTTGTGTTTTGGAGCAGAGATTGCTCCACAGGGGATTGGGATGCTAGGCCTTTAGGGTTTAGGGCCATTCGAGGAATGCTATGGTTTACGCAATATTGGGTTTGTGGCGGACTTTTTGCACGCAAGTGGGGGATCAAGTGATAGAGAGGTTGGATTTATGTTTGCTCATTTGGATCCTAAGGGGGCGAGGGAGTAAATAGCATAAAGCTACTAGTTTACAGGTTAGGGTTCCAAAAAACTACCACTTTTTTAATTTTCTCAGAAAGCTACCAAACGCGCGGTCGGCTGTTTCAAAAAACCCAAACCCGCGGTGACTAGCGATTTAACCGTTTTCGACGGCCGGGCCCATCTGTCATTACGTGGGCAGCAGCATCACGGCTTGGCCGTTCACGGCCGTTAGCTGACCGGCCCGGTCGGAAGTGGGGTAAATATACCCGATCGATCGGTCGGGATCACACTCGCTCGCTCACTCGCTCGTTGCTCGCTCACTCCCGTGCTCTCACTCCCCTGCTCCAGTACGAGCTCGCCGCCGCGCGCCGTCTTCGAGGCCGGTGGCCATCGACCTCCTTGCCGCAATGCCTTCCTGGAACGACGAGGAAACCAGCTTGGAGGAGGAGTGCGAGGCTGTCAGCATGGACATGGGACTTATGGTAAGTTCTTTGCCACCTAGGGTTAGGGTTAGGGTTAGGTGGTAGTAGCTTAGGCTACAGCCATGGATGTTCCTTAGTCTAGTGTTGTTGTTGTGTGTGTGATACTGTGCTTGATTTGTGAGGGTGCGGCTTGATTGTAGGATTTAGGTAACCTAGGGTTCATCTCTGTACAGTGTTAGGGTTCATGCTGATTTGGGGATTTAATGAACAGTGCAAGTTGAATCTGGTATTGAGTGGAGATTGAAACCAGTTTTTGTTGGTTATTATGGTTGCAGGAGGAACCAGACACCACTGTGGAGCCCCTTTTCTGTGGCCAACTTGAGCTTGCTCATCCCAAGTGCATTCTGCACCAACTGAGGCCTATTAAGCGTGTTGCTTTTGAAGGGCCTGTAACAGGGAGGCGTTTCTATGGCTGCCCAGTCCAGGTTAGATGCCAATTAAGTTTTCTGCTATGGATGTTCAGTCATGTTTGATATGATGCAGCAGTTTGTTTGATATGACAGGACACATATGTATTTTTGCCACTTTGAAAACTTACTAATGGCATTGTAATAACTTTTCACATTTACAAATGCAGGAAAATGGTGTGAATTGTGGTGTTGTAGAGTGGGTTGATGGGCCTTGGCCACCTGTTCTTCAGAGATGTTTGTGCAAGCTATGGGAGATGTTCCATGAGCAGAACTTTGGAAGGGTATAGGACAAGGAGAAGTTTGAGCAGGAGTTGGCCAGGCTTAAGAGTGAACATGAAAGGGAGTTGGCCAAGCTGAGGACTGAAAATGACAAGCTTTGCATTGAGTACACCAAGCTTGTTGATGATGTATCCAAGATGTTTGATTGGCAGGATGGTAGGGTGGACAAGAAACAAGTGGAGGAGGAAGAACTTGAGAAGAAGAAGAAGGAGCTAGAGGAGAAAGCCATGTTGGAGGTGCAGATGGAAAAGCTCAAACTTGCAAAAGAGCAGAGGTGCATTTTGCAGAGCCAAGCTGATATCATCAAGAACACTAGGAAGGCTATGAAGGATGTTCAAGTTGACAGAGATGTTCTTAAGAAGGAGAAGGCAATGCTTGAGCTTCTTGTTGCTGAGATGTTGAATGAAGGGTATGGCAGCAAGGAGAAGTTAGAGCAAATCAAGGCCATCCTTGAGACTTGAACTTGCTGTGATATGTTGGTGAAGTAAGTACATCCAAAGGCCTTTATATAAGGATGTGGGCCTGGCATGATTTCAAGTAATTATGGGTGTACATTTTGGGGGAATGTGAAGTTTAACCTAGTGTGTAAGAACCTTATTTCCTATGTTGTTAAGTTGTAATGGATCTCCTATGGTATTAAGTGTTGTAATGGATCTCCTATGCTATTAAGTAGTGGAAATGGATCTCCTATGCTATTAAGTGTTCAACTTGATCTTATATCTTTTATATGTTATTTGTTATCCTTCATATATTATTTCTGTGGGTAACTGAAGTTGCAAACAAGTGCAGAATCCACATACAGTACCATATTACAAAGAGTGCAGTATCAAGTACTTAGTGAGGCAATGTTATTACAAACCAAATCAAACAGCATGAAGCACTTGGAGTTCAACAACTTCAGCTAGTTGCCACTTGCATAAAAGTAATCTTTCAGCCTATTTGATGGCTTCCTGACCCTCTTTGACCCATCATGCACAGCACTTGTAGCAGCTCTATTGGCAGCTTTGTCTAGGAGCAATGAAAGATCCAGTGCCAGCTCTATTGGCAGTAGCTGACCTGGTGTTCTTTGCTGGAGAAGACCTTGATGACCTGGTGTTCTTTGCTGGAGAAGACCTTGATCCATTGCCATTGACAGTTGTGTTCTTCTTCTTGGCAGGTGCTACTACTGTTGCAGAAGATGTGTTGGTCCTGCTCTTCTTGAGAGGTGGTGGTGCTGTTGATGTAGCTGGTGCTGCCCTCTTCCTTGACCTAGAAGTTGTCTGTGTTGACTCATTTGTTACTGGAGGAGGAGTTGGTGCAGGTGCAGAGGCAGCAGGTACCCTTGGTGGCCTTGGTGCAGTTGCAGCCAATGAAGATCCAGCCTCAGAGTAGTTTGTTTTTTTTCCTACACAACAATATTAGTTAGAAGTATTTTCCTACAAATGAAATGAATGTAACAATGCAATGCAATGTAAGTAACCATGGAATCAATGGACATACCTGATGCTTGTTCAACCTCATTTGGAACTTAGGTTTCAAAGGGACACCACAATTGTTGATCCTGTGCCCTTGCATCTTGCAGTTGCTGCATGTGACTGTACCAATCCTAGAAGTGTCTTTTTTAGCTGGCACCTCAAACATGCCTTTCCTCCTGGCAGTTTGTTTCTTACCTTTCTTTTCTCTAAAAACAGGGGGAGAAATATCATGCCCATTTGTATGAGGCCAATGGTCAGGACCTGGCACAGGGAATATTATGTGCTTATATGTTTCACAATACATGGGTTTCTTGAAGAAAGCAGACACATAGTCTTCAGGATGTATCTTCACTTTCTGCATTGCAGCAATGGCATGACTGCATGGGATAGCTGTCATGTCCCACCTCCTACAGTCATAGGTCTCATTGTTCAAATTAACACAATATGTGTTTTCAGAGCTACTTGTGACCTGCCATATCCCTGGCCCTGCCATGTATGCTTCACAATATTTAGCCCACTTCTTTCCCTCTTCTAAAATCTCTAAATAAGTAGGTGTGATTTCCCATCTCCATCCCTCTGTCTTCTCTCTGATCTTCTGAAACTTAATCATTAGCTTTGTTCTTATGCCCTCTAACATAGTCCTGATTGGCTTGTTCCTAACATCCAATATCATTCTATTGAAAACTTCACTAAGGTTGTTTACTACCGGTCAGTTTTGCACAGTGTCCATTTTATACCTAGCCCAGGTATGGTCTGGTATCTGGGACAACCACTTCCAAGCTTCTAAACTTTCTTTTTTCAAATTCTCCATGCCTAAATCATGTCCATGTTTGGTAAAGGAATAGGCAGCCTGATCTAAATGTTTCTTAAGATCCTCTCCTCTGAAACCAGTAGACTGAAAATTGGCATAAATATGTCTAAGACAAAACCTTTGTGGAGAGTCAGGGAATACATCATCTATTGCATTCAATAATCCCTGTTCAATATCAGGTAATCTTAAGTGCTACTCATCTACTGAATAAAATTTTAGTCATTGCAAATGTAAAGGCAAATGTAAAGACTAGGTTCAGAACAATACCTTCTGCCTGTCAGACATAATTGTGTATTTGCCAAACTTATTGCCAGTTCCAATGACTGTTCTCAATTGTGTGAGAAACCATGTCCAACTGTTTGTCTCTTCCTTATCAACAACACCAAAAGCTATTGGGAAGATGTTATTGTTGCCATCCCTCCCTGTAGCTGCCAATATCTGTTGACCAGTGCTTAGCTTGATGGAGCAACCATCCAGACCTGCTAACATGATAACATGAGTGCCTAAGTACATCAATGTTTAAATAACATATAAATTTCTGAATACTTACCTATAAATGGCTGCATCCATTGAGAAAACCCTCCTTGCATGCAAACAAGCGATAAAACATATAGTGAAACCTTGGGGTAGGAGCTGGGTTAAGTGGGTCCTCATGTGTTGTTACTATGCACCTACTGCCAGGGTTAGTATCTAGCACACACTGCACGTAGTCCCTTATTCTGTGATACTGGAGTTTGTGATCTCCTTGCACAACCTCAACTGCTTGCTTCCTTGCCCTATATGCCAAGCTTTTAGGCACATGCACACCAAACTTCTTCTTTGTGTATGACATAATTGTGTCAACACCAGCTCGAGGTTGGATCATTGTATCCTCACAAACCTTAGCAACCCAATTGATTTGTCACCTTTGTGTTCTCTCCACTTGCTCCACAAGTGTGATCCAGTTCATCTTCTTGATCTTGAAAGTTGCCTCATGAGCTATCTTGGAGGCAACTATGTAAACTGACATCCATGTTTTCTCTCGAGCACCAAGCAATAACCCTACTTGGTTCATTTCTGTGATACTCAAAATTCCTAAGAGTCCTCACATGAAAATTTCTAAGTGCTTCTCTGAACTCAACTACATTTTCAAAGCACAAATGCATTGCAAACTACTCATGTGCATCAGGCCTTGATGGATCATACCATATCCTCTCCTTCTTCTGCTTCTTCCTACTCTTCCTTCCAGATGGCAGCCTTGGTGCATCATCTTCATCACTTATGCCAAAATCACCGGAAAACAGTACTCATCGACTTCAGGACATAATCTTCAAACTTGATGCGCTTTCGGGCTCCTTTGTGAGACTTCTTTGGTTGGGCCAGGTTTTCTAAGCGGCTTAAGCTTTTGGCTGCATTTGTAGTTCTGATACCAGGATCACTTATGCGGGATCCTCTACTTGTTCATCTTCGAAACAACTGGTTCTTCCTCCCAAAACTCGAAGGTTTCGAGTTAGCTGCTGAAGTGCTCTGCGATGTCGATGCAGTCTCATCTTCACCCCTACACCAAGCTTTGTAAGAAATCTTCTCCCCTCTGTAATCACCCCTAAAGAACTCAAAATCTGAAGATGATTTGTCAACTTCAACTTCATCTTCTTCCTCTGGTACATCTTGTTCTTCTTCATCTGCTGCTACTTCTACATCTTCTTCTTCCACAACTTTTTTCCCCTTGTTAAAATTGCTGCTTTGCTGTGTGTTTATGTAGGGATCATCAGGGTACAGAACACCTTCTTGTGAAACTCTGTAAACAACAGGTTCACCAACATGATCAATGGGGATCTGTTCCTCATCTGCTGGGCTTGGATCAGTAGCTTTTCTGACACTGATGTTCAGTACCTTATTATCAACAAACAAGTCAACCATTTCCTCTAATGCCTCCTTACTATCCAGGGCCTCAACACCCTCCAGCCCCTTTCCCTCTTCCTTTACATAAGTTAGAAATGCATCCATTCCATATTATCTGAGGACACTGAACCAATGATAATATGGTCAGATAACTGATATCTGAGGACACTGAATACTTTTTCTCCATATTATCTATTCTTTGAAAATGTAGCCTCAAGTCCCAACTCTCATCATCTAAGCTGTAGGATTAAATTGACAAACAATTATTTTTTAAGTGAATGCACTGAACATTACTGACCAAATGAATGTTCTTCTAATTACAGTGAATGCACTGACCAAATGAACTAACCAAATGCACTTTCTTCTACACTAACTTAACCAATAAAATACAGTAGCACTTTCTTCTAATTTGAACAAAAGCACCCAGAAAATTTAACTAAAGGACCCATAAATTTTAACAAAATGACACAGAACCATTCAGCAGTGATTACCTCACTCCACCAAAGGACGACGCCCAATGGTGGCCGCCTGCTGGATCAGCGTGGATGCGCTTCGCCATTGCCCTGGACGGGCGGACTTCTAGATCTGAGCTCGCCGGATCCACATGAGCCGCGGGCGGTGATGGCTGCTGCGACCGCTGCGCCGGGAAGCTCGTGTTGTCTAGCCATTTGTCCACCTCTGAGGGTCCACCGCCCTCCTCGCCAGTGCCGCCTTGGCTCAATTGCTCGCCGCCGACGAGATTTGGCTGTGCCGCCGCCATCGCCCACCTAGGTCACTGCGGGGGAGAGGAGGGGGAGAGGAGGGGGAGTGAGAGAACCGGACCGCGTCGGCTACTCTGGTTCCGACCGGACCGCGTCGGCGCTAACGGTCGTGAACTGCCGCGCCGTGAGCGCGCGTGGCCACGTGGGCTGACAGATGGGCCCGGGCCGTCAGAAAAACGGTTAAATCGCTAGTCACCGCGGGTTTGGGTTTTTTGAAACAGCCGACCGCGCGTTTGGTAGCTTTCTGAGAAAATTAAAAAAGTGGTAGTTTTTTGGAACCCTAACTTGTAAACTAGTAGCTTTATGCTATTTACTCGGGGCAAGGTGGTGGGGAGTTGATGCATGTGGACAACACACACACACGCAATTGAACAACATGCAATTGGTTCAACTATTTGTGGATACAAGTGACATTTCTTGAAGGAGCTGGAATCTTCCCTCGTGGTTTCTTCTAGCAGGATGAGTTGAGGATGGGAGGTGGGTGGGATTTTTTATTCTTCTTATTGTTGTTGTCATGGGGGTTACTAGCTGGAATGCGAGATTTGTTTTTCCGTGCACTTGATGTTTGATATTGGTTTCTTCCTTGGGTGGTTGTTTTGGCGCAATGAAATTTTGTTTTTTGAATTATGGGGCAAGGTTTCCTGGTTGATTACATACAATTCATTTTTATGTGTGCTTCATTGTTGCTTTATTTGATCTGTTTGTAGTCTAGCATTGTGAGGTTATGCTTAAAATTTTGCCACCTTTTTTTATGGGTGACTATTTTTTTCTTACTAGACAATATGTTATGTTTTTACCAAATATGCCTAGTATGTTGAGCACACTTCCTATCTTCCCTACTAGTATTGAAAGTACCAACTTGTGTCTACTCAACTCAACATGATGATATGTTTTCCTTCCTATTATAGACAATTTGGTGGTGGTGGTGGGGGGGGGGGTTGTGTGGTGTGGCGCGTATAGACTCGAATGTGTATATGCAGATTTCAGGACATAGGGCGCGCTTGTGTTTTGGAGATGAGATTGCTCCACAAGGGATATTGATGCTAGGCTTGTGGGGTTAGGGCCATTCGAGGTAGGCTATGGTTTGCACGATGTTGGTTTTTTGTCATATTTTTTGCAAGCTAGTGGGGGATCAAGTGATAGAGAGGTTGGATTTATGTTTGGTCATTTGGAGCCTAAGGGGAGACATGGTGGTAGAGAGTTGATGCATCTCGACAACACACACACGCAGTGGAACAACATGCAGTTGGTTCAATTCGTGCATACGAGGGCCAGTTCTTTGAGGAAGTGGAATATTTCTTGATGGTTTCTTCTAGCAGGACAAATTGAGGAGGGGAGGTAGGTGGGATTTCTTGTTATTCTCATGTTAATTTTTATGGGAGTTACTGGCTGGATATCGACAATTGTTTTGTAGTGCATTTGGTGTTTTATATTTGTTTGTTCCTTTTGTGGTCCTTTTGGTGCATTGGAATTTTGTTTTTTGAATTATGGGGCTAGGTTTCTTGGTTGATTATACACCATTCATTTTTATGTGTGCTTCAACGTTTCTTCGTCTGATCTGTTTGTAGTCTAGCATGCATAGTACATGCTTAGGGATTTGACGCATGGTTTTGTTTGTAGGAAATACACTTTTCCATCTCGAGGTGATGTGACTGCCAATCGTTGTGATGATTTCATCATTTGTGTTGATAACTTGTAATCAGCCACTGTGTGCTTTTCTTTAACACTCGTGTCGCTGTAGATTGTAATTGTACTCCCTTTGTAAAGACATATAAGAGCATTTAGATCACTAAAGTAGTGATCTAAACGCTCCTATATTCCTTCATAGAGGGAGTAATTTGCATGATTATTATTACGAAGTTGCCACATTGATAAGTCTTTTAAGTCATGGAAATGGTCATGTTATCGATCGTGTAGCTATATCATCACTTACTCCTTTAGTATTTTTTATCTATGTTTACAGTTTTTGCCATGTGCGTGTCATGTTCATTAGTTTTCTCTTCTTTGCATGTTGGTTCCTACAAATATCATGGTGTATCCCATTATGTTTCCACAACAAAAAAGTTTGTTTCACCCACCAGCACTGTGAGGTCATGCTTTAAAATTAACGACCTATTTTATGTCAATTTTATGGGTGTTGATATTTTTTTCTTACTAGATAATATGTTATGTTTTTTATCGAATGTGCCTATAATGTTGAGAACACCTCCTATGTTTCCATCTAGTCTTGAAAATACCAACTTGTGTCTACTCAACTCAGTAGGATAACATGCTTTCATTGACATTATACAAAAGTAACTAGCTGCCAATGTCGATAGTTGTGCAAACATGTTCTGTTTGTGCTATTTTAACGAAACAATGATAAATCAAGGTTTGTGCACCTATATTGATTACATATTTGAGTTTGAGCACACAGATTGTGAGTTCTTGGTCAGACGACGCTTATCACATATGTGCACATAAAAAAAATGTGCATCTAGTAAAGTTACATGCTGGGTTCCCCTTACCCATGCTTTATGATTCACCCTTAATTTCTATGTTGGTGACATATGCCGATGATTTGGATGACATGAACAAATTTAGTCTTCTTTCTTCTAGGATCATCAAGAGTTAAAGAGTGATGTAGAAGGGATGATGGCGCCGGGCAGGCAAGTGGCGATGACAAGAGGGAGATGCCAACCTCCAAGGACCGGGCACTTTGTAGATGAATTTCGTCCATCACAGTTATGTGTGTTGATGGACGAGGATGACCTCTACATGCAAGTCATCCTAAGAGGGTTAAAGACGCCGATCAAGGGCCCGATTCCCAGGTCTTTCGAGCTGAAGACATGCGAAAGGTGCTCATGGTTTGTGGAGTTTTATTGATTTGCAGGTGAGCTTGTATTTAACCATGTGTGGCCTCAATTTGCAGCAACACATGGCAAGGAAAATGACTTGTTGGTCTCTAAGTTCAAGGAAGACTCCCTGTTCAAGGTGAAGATATTTTACGCAAATACATCCATGGTGAGAGTGATCAGTTGCCCAAATCACCCTTAGCAACACCGAATCAATATGTTTGTCATGTGTCTTGCTACCCATATGTGTTATTTGTTGTTCTTGATAATCAGGTGATGTTAATTGTGGATATTTGGACAAGGGGCATGTATAAAGGACCTCCAGCAAGATGACATTTTCGCGTGTTCAATGCCTACAACATGACAACTTTCTTTAGTGACATTAAAGTGCTTGTACATTCCTAAGAATTTGTTTGCATCTACGTGCCCACCTTTTTCGAGTTTGATGGTTTGGATATGCTAGTGAATACTTTTGAATTTTTTGCATGAAAAATTAAATGATTATGCTATGTATAAACGATTTGAATGTGTTTTGCCTTTCTTTATGCACTTTAAGATTTCGAGAAAGTAGAGGCGAGGAGGGGTGTGGATTACATGATTTTCGAGGGGAGGTATACTATTCACGAACTTTTCTACAGTAGTTTTGTTTTGCCATAGTCCCACCATGTAGTAGGTGGGGTAAAGCTATTCCATGGCAACTCAACACGTTCTGGTTTGGCAAGGGAGAGGGGGGTATCGGTATCTTGCGTCGCTGTAGTGAAAAAGACATGCACTAGCAGAGAGGTAAATCTACATGTCCCATCTAGCGCTTGTGTGTGTCCGATCGCTCCTTCGGATCCCATCTTGCGCACATCAGACCATCACACTAAAGACGTATAGTGCATATGCTCGTGTGCTATGCACACCCTTTTAAGATTTATAATGTTTTAGAATGGCATTCATCCACAAATTAATGAGTTACATAAATACAGTGCATATATGCCAGGCTTGATTTAAGTATGTATTTCAAGAATATATATGCAACGCATCTATCATCTAGTATGTATCATTGCATTCGTGGATGATGACAATGTATTGTCAATTGTGAGGTCACTAATGCTAAATATTATATTGGTCAAACCTTCATTGAGGAACGCAAATTTATTGTGTTGTCATTTCACGTGGCTAAACACTGGCATGGCTCCTGGTTTTCATTTAGTTGGTGTGTAGAGACCATGCAAATCGCAGTGTGACAAATGGAATGGACAGAGCCATCGGAAGAAGGGCAAGATTGTTGATTTATGACTCGTAGTGATGACGAATCCATTCCTAAGAGGCGTCAATTTCTGTCATTTACTTTCCTCCTCTTCATTGCATCACTCTCGCCACAATCCCCATTATCTCTTCATTACTCGACGACCATCGACGCCATCTCCGGCAGGGAGTCGAGCCTAGTGCATCTACCCATTCATCAAGACCGAGGTAAGAAATAAGAGCCCCTTTTCCCGATGATTTTCAAGTTGTTTTTTGGGGGTGGAGGGGTTGTCTGCTGTGGATCATATATATTCGGATGTGTAGATGAAAATTTTAGGACATGTGGCGTACTTGTGTTTTGGAGTAGAGATTGCTCCCCAAGGGATGGGGATGCTAGCCTTGTGGTGTTAGGGTTATTCGAGGAAGGATATGGTTTGCAAGACGTTGGATTTGTGCTGGATTTTTTGCGCATAAGTGGGGGATCAAGTGATAGAGAGGTTGGATTTATGTTTGGTCATTTGAAGCCTAAGGGGGCAGGGTGGTGGGGAGTTGATGCTTCTGGACAACACACACACGTAGTTGAACAACATGCAGTTGGTTCAACTGTTTGCGGATATGAGGGCCATTTCTTGGAGGAGGTGGAATCTCCCCTGATGGTTTCTTCTCGCGGGACGAATTGAAGAGAGGAGGTGAGTGGGATTTGTTGTTATTCGTACTATTGTTGCTATGGGAGTTACTGGTGGATTGTGAGATTTGTTTTGCAGTACACATGGTGTTTGATATTGATTTCTTTCTTTGATGGTCTTTTTGGCGCATTGGATTTTTTATGAATTATGGGGCTAGGTTTCCTGGTTGATTGCATACCATTCATTTGTATGTGTGCTTCATCATTCCTTTATCTGATTTGTTTGTAGTCTAGCAGGCGTACATGCCTAGGGATTCGATGCACGGTTTTGTTTGTGGATAATACACTTTCCATCTCAAGGCGATGTGATTGCCAATCGTTGTAATGATTTCAACATTTGTGTTGATACCTTGTTATCAGTCATTGTGTGCTTTTATTTAACATCTGTGCCGCTGTAGATTGTGTTGCAATAGTCGTTATTGTTATTATGAAGTTGCCACATTGATAAGTTTTTTAGCTCACGGAAATTGTCATTTTATGGATTGTGTAGCTACATATCACTTACTTTTTTAGTATTTTACCATCTATGCTTATAGATTTAGCCATGTGCCTGTAATATTCATTAGTTTTTCTTTTTATTTTCTATTCAATGCTGGTTGGTTCCTAAATTTTTTTGTATCCCTTTATATTGCCATGACAACAAAAAAGTTTCTCTAACCAACATTGTGAGGTTATGATGAAAAAATTACCACCTACCTTTTTTATTTTATGGGTGATGATAATTTTCTGACTAGACGATATGTTATATGTTTTACCATATGTGCCTATTATGTTGAGCTCACCTCCTCTCTTCCCTGGTAGTCGTGAAAATACCAAACTGTGTCAACTCAACTCAATTGGATAATATGCTTTCCTCCTATTATACAAAATTTGGTGGTGGTGGGGGGGGGGGGGGTTGTGTTATGTGGCGCATATAGACTTGAAAGTGTGTATGCAAATTTAGGACATGGAGCGTGCTTGTTTTGTATCAAAGATTTCTGCTCAAGGGATGGAGATGTTAGGCTTGTAGAGATTAGGGCCATTCGAGGAAGTCTATGGTTTTCTCAATGGTTGGTTTGTGGTGGATTTTTTGCGCGCAAGTGCGGTATCAAGTGATTGAGAGGTTGGATTTATGTTTGGTCTTTTGGATCCTAAGGGGCGGCGGGGTGGTGGAGAGATGATGCTTATGGACAATAAAGGTGTGCAGTTGGTTCAATTGTTTGTGGATACGAGGGCCATTTATTTGAGGAGGTGGAATATTTCCTGATGGTTTCTTGTAGTGGGACAAATTGAGGAGATGAGGTGGGTGGGATTTGTTCTTCTTCTTATTGTTGTTGTTATGGGAGTCACTGGCTAGATTGCAAGATTTCTTTTACAGTGCACTTGGTGTTTTATATTGGTTTGTGCCTTTGGTGGTCTTTATGGTGCATTGGAATTTTGTTTTTTTAATTATGGGGCTAGGTTTCCTGGTTAATTATGTACCTTTGATTTTGCTGTGTTCTTCATCGTTTCTTTATTTAACCCATTAGTAGTCTTGCTAGCATGCATAGTTCATGCTTAGGGATTCGATGAATATTTTTTTGTAGGTAATACACGTTTGAATCTCGAGGTGATGTGATTGCCAATGGTTGTCATGATTTCACCACTTGTGTTGATAGCTTGTTATCGATCCCCGTGGTCTCTTTTTTAACTCCCGCGCCACTATAAATTGTATTGTAATTTTCTTGATTATTATTTTGATGTTGCAACATTGATAAGTTCATGGAAATTGTCAAATTATGGATTGTGTAGCTATATATCACTTACTCCTTTAGTATTTTACCATCTATACTTATAGTTTTTGCTATTTGTCTATCTTGTTCATCAGTTTTTCTTTTTCTTTTCTCATCAATTCTTGTTGGTTCCTACAAATAGCATGTTGTATCCCATTATGTTGCCACATAAAAAGTTTGTTTCACTCACCAACATAGTGATGTTATGCTGAAAAATTTAACACCTATTTTTATTTTATTTTATGGGTGATGATATTTTTACTTACTAGACAATATATTATGTTTTTACCAAATGTGCTTATTATGTTGAGGACACCTTCTATCTTCTGTGCTGGTCTTGATAATACCAAATGTGTGTAGCCAACTCAACATGATAATATGCTTTCCTTCCTGTTATGCAATTTTTGTTTGTGTGTTTGGGCGGGGGGTATGGTTTGTCATGTATAGACTCAAATGTGTAGATGTAAAATTTAGGACATGGGCCGTACTTGTGTTTTGGAGCAGAGATTACTCCTCGAGGGATGAGGCAGAGGACGCTAGGCTTGTGGGAGGTAGGGCCATTTGAAGAAGGCTATGGTTTGCACGACGTTGGGTTTATGGCGGATTTTTTGCGCGCAAGTGCGGGATCAAGTGATAGAGAGGTTGGATTTATGTTTGGTCATTTTGAGCCTAAGGTGGGTAGGGTGGTGGGCTGTTAATGCATCTAGAGAACACACACACACACACACACACACACACACACTTGAACAACATGGAGTTGGTTCAACTGTTTGTGGATACGAGGGTCACTTCTTGGAGGAAGTGGAATCTTCCCTGATGGTTTCTTCTAGCAGTGCGAATTGAGGATAAGAGGTGGGTGGGATTTAGTGTTATTCTTCTTATTGTTGTTATGGGAGTTACTGGCTGGATGGCGAGATTTTTTTGCAGTGAACTTGGTGTTTGATATTGGTCTCTGCCTTTGGTGGCCTTTTTGGCGCAGTAGAATTTTGTTTTTTCAATTATGGGGCTAGGTTTCCTGGTTGATTACAGACCATTCATTTTTATGTGTCCTTCATCGTTTTTATTTGATTTGTTTGTAGTCTGGCATGCATGCATGCTTAGGGATTCGATGCACGATTTTGTTTGTAGATAATACACTTTTCCATCTCGAGGCAATGTGATTGCTAGTCGTTGTGATGATTTCACCATTTGTGTTGATAGCATGTTATCATTCACCATGTACTTTTCTTTAAGGCTCGTGCTACTGTAGATTGTATTGTAATTGTCACGATTATTATTATGAAGTCGCCACATTGATAATGGACATTTTCATGTTATGGATTGTGTCGCTATATATCAATTACTCCTTTAGTACTTTAGCATCTATGCTTTTAGTTTTAGCCATGTGCTTGTAATGTTCATCCGTTTTTTTTCTTCAATGCTTGTTGGCCCTACATATTGCATGGTGTATCCCATTATGTTGCCACAACAAAAATTGTTTGTTTCAGTCACCAACATTGTGAGGTTATGCTGAAAATTTACGACATATTTGTATTTTTTTTAGTGGTGATGATATTTTTTTACTTACTAGACAATATGTTACATTTTAACCAAATGTGCCTATTATGTTGAGCACACCTCCTATCTTCCCTGCTAGTCTTAACAATACCAACTTCTGTCTAGTCAACTCATAAGGATAATATGCTTTCCTTCCTATTATACAAATTTGTGTGTGTGTGGGGTCTGGTGTGTGGCATATAGCCTCGAATGTGTAGATGCAAATTTTAGGACATGGGTCATACTTGTGTTTTGAAGCAGTGATTGCTCCTCAAGGGATGGGGATGGTAGGCTTGTAGGGTTTAGGTCCATTCGAGGAATGCTATGATTTGCACAATATTGGGTTTGTGGCGGACTTTTTGCGCATAAGTGGGGGATCAAGTGATAGAGAGGTTGTATTTATGTTTGGTCATTTGAATCCTAAGGGGGCAGGGTGGTGGGGAGTTGATGCATGTGGATAACACACACACACAATTGAACGACATGCAATTGGTTCAACAGTTTGCGGATACAAGTGACATTTCTTGGAGGAGCCAGAATCTTCCCTGATGGTTTCTTCTAGCGGGATGAGTTGAGGAGAGGAGGTGGGTGGGATTTGTTCTTCTTCTTACTGTTGTCGTTATGGGAGTTACTGGCTGGAATGCGAGATTTGTTTTGCCTTGCACTTGATGTTTGATATTGGTTTCTTCCTTTGGTGGTTGTTTTGGCGCAATAAAAATTTGTTTTTTGAATTATGGGGCAAGGTTTCCTGGTTGATTAAATACAATTCATTTTTACGTGTGCTTCATCGTTGCTTTATTTGATCTATTTGTAGTCTAGCATTGTGAGGTTATGCTTAAAATGTTGCCACCCTTTTTTATGGGTGACGATTTTTTTCTTACTAGACAATATGTTATGTTTTTACCAAATGTGCCTAGTACGTTGAGCACACTTCCTATCTTCCCTACTAGTATTGAAAGTACCAACTTGTGTCTACTCAACTCAACATGATAATATGCTTTCCTTCCTATTATAGACAATTTGGTGGTGGGGTGGGGGGGTGTGTGGTGTGGCGCATATAGACTCGAATGTGTATATGCATATTTCAGGACATGGGGTGTGCTTGTGTTTTGGAGATGACATTGGTCCACAAGGGATATTAATGCTAGGCTTGTGGGGTTAGGGCCATTCGAGGAAGGCTATGGTTTGCACGATGTTGGGTTTTTGCCGGATTTTTTGCGAGCGAGTGGGGGATCAAGTGATTGAGAGGTTAGATTTATGTTTGTTCATTTGGAGTCTAAGGGTAGACATGGTGGTGGGGAGTTGATGCATCTCGACAACACACACACACACGCAGTGCAACAACATGTAATTGGTTCAACTGTTCGTGCATACGAGGGCCAGTTCTTTGAGGAAGTGGAATCTTTCTTGATGGTTTCTTCTAGCGGGACGAATTGAGGAGAGGAGGTGGGTGGGATTTGTTGTTATTCTCATGTTATTTTTATGGGAGTTACTGGCTGTATATCGACAATTGTTCTGCAGTGCATTTGGTGTTTTATATTTGTTTGTTCCTTTCGTGGTCCTTTTGGTGCATTGGAATTTTGTTTTTTTAATTATGGGGCTAGGTTTCCTGGTTGATTACACACCATTCATTTTTTCGTGTGCTTCATCATTTCTCATCAAATCTGTTTGTAGTCTAGCATGCATAGTACATGCTTAGGTATTTGATGCATGGTTTTGTTTGTAGGAAATACACTTTTCCATCTCGAGGTGATGTGATTGCCAATCGTTGTGATGATTTCATCATTTGTGTTGATAACTTGTAATCAACCACTATGTGCTTTTCTTTAACACCCGTGCCATTGTAGACTGTATTGTACTCCCTTCGTAAATAAATATAAGAGCGTTTAGATCACTAAAGTAGTGATCTAAACGCTCCTATATTCCTTCATAGAGGGAGTAATTTTCATGATTATTATTAAGAAGTTGCCACATTGATAAACGGAAATGGTCATGTTATCTATTGTGTAGCTATATTATACATACTCCTTTAGTCTTTTACCATTTATGTTTATAGTTTTTGCCATGTGCATGTCATGTTCATCAATTTTCTCTTCTTTGCTTGTTGGTTTCTACAAATATCATGGTGTATCCCATCATGTTTCCACAACAAAAAAAGTTTGTTTCACCCACCAACACTGTGAGGTTATGCTTTAAAATTTACTACCTATTTTATGTCAATTTTATGGGTGTTGATATTTTTTTCTTACTAGATAGTATGTTATATTTCTTTATCAAATGTGCCTATTATGTTGAGCACACCTCCTATGTTTCCAGCTAGTCTTGAAAATACCAACTTGTGTCTTCTCAACTCAGTAGTATAACATGCTTTCATTCACATTATACAAAAGTAACTTGCTGCCAACGTCGATAGTTGTGCAAACAGGTTCTGTTTGTGCTATTTTAACGAAACGATGACAAATCAAGGTTTGTGCACCGATATTGATTACATATTTGAGTTTGGGCACACAGATTGTGAGTTCTCGGTAAGACGACGCTTAGCACATACACATTTATAAATGTGCATCTAGTAAAGTTACATGTTGGGTTCCCCATGTTACCTATGCTTTATGATTCACCCTTAATTTCTATGTTAGCGACATATGCCGATGGTTTGGATGACCTGAACAAATTTAGTCTTCTTTCTTCTTGGATCATCAAGAGGCAAAGAGTGATGTAGAAGTGTCGATGGCGCCGGGCAGGCAGGTGGCGATGACAAGAGGGAGATGCCAATCTCCAAGGACCGGGCACTTTGTAGATGAATTTCATCCATCACAGTTATGTGTGTTGATGGACGAGGATGACCTCTACATGCAAGTCATCCCAAGAGGGTCAAAGATGCTGATCAAGGGCCTGATTCCTAGGTCTTTCAAGCTGAAGATATGCGAAAGGTGCTCATGGTTTCTGGAGTTTTATAGATTTGCAGGTGAGCTTGTATTTAACCATGGGTGGTCTCAATTTGCAGCAACACATCGCAAGCAAAATGACATGTTGGTCTTTAAGCTCAAGGGAGAGTCCCTATTCAAGGTGAAGATATTTTACGCACATACATCCATGGTGAGAGTGATCAGTTGCCCCAATCACCCTTAGCAACACCGAATCGATATGTTCGTCGTGTGTCTTGCTACCCATGTGTTATTTGTTGTTCTTGATAATCAGGTGATGTTAATTATGGATTTTGGACAAGGGGCATGCATAAAGAACCTCCAGCAATATGAATTTTTGCTTGTTCAATGCCTACAATATGACAACTTTCTTCAGCGACATTAAAGTGCTTGTACATTCCTAAGAATTTTTTTTTGCATCTATGTGCCCACCTTTTTCGTGTGTGATGGTTTGGATATGCTATTCATGTTTCACTAAATTACATTCCATAACATTAGTGAATAGTTTAGAATTTTTTGCATGAAAAATTATATGATTATGCTATGTATAAATGATTTGAATGTGTTTTACCTTTCTTTCTGCTCTTTAAGATTTCGAGAAAGTAGAGGCGAGGAGGGGTGTGGATTAAGTGATTTTCGAGGGGAGGTATACTATTCACGAACTTTTCTACGGTAGTTTTTTTTTGCCAAATTCCCACCATGCAGTAGGTGGGGTCAAGCTATTCCATGGAAACTCAACACGTTCTGGTTTGGCAAGTGGGAGGGGGTATCGGTATCTTGCGTCGCTGTAGTGAAAAAGACATGCACTAGCAGAGAGGTAAATCTGCATGTCCCATCTAGCGCTTGTGTGTGTTCGATCGCTCCTTCGAATCCCATCTCGCGCACATCAGACCGTCACACTAAAGACCTATAGTGCATATGCTCGTGTGCTATGCACGCCCTTTTAAGATTTATAATGTTTCAGAATGGCATTCATCCACAAGTTAATGAGTTACATAAATACAGTGCATATATGACAGGCTTGATTTACGTATGTATTTCAAAAATATATATGCAACACATCTATCATCTAGTATGTATCATTGCATTCGTGCATGATGACCATGTATTGTCAATTGTGAGGTCACTACTACTAAATAGTATATTGGTCAAACCTTCATTGAGGAACGCAAATTTATTGTGTTGTCGTTTCACGTGGCTACACACTAGCATGGGTCGTGGTCGTCATTTAATTGGTGTGTAGGGACCATGCGATTCGCAGTGTGCCAATTGGAATGGAGAGAGTCATCAGATGAAGAGCGAGATTGTTGATTTATGACTCGTAGTGATGACGAATCCATTCCTAAGAGGCGTCAGTTTCTTTCATTTACTTTCCTCCCATTCATTGCATCGCTCTCGCCCCAATCCCCAGTCTCTTCATTACTCGGCGACCATCGACGCCGTCTCCGGCAGGGAGTCGAGCCTAGTGCATCCACCTATTCATCGAGACAGAGGTAAGAAACAATAGCCCCCTTCCCGATGATTCAAGTTATTTTTTTGGGGTGGCGGGGAGAGGGGTTGTGTGGTGTGGATTGTATAGATTTGGGTGTGCAGATGCAAATTTTAGGACATGAGGCGTACTTGTGTTTTGGAGCAGAGATTGCTCCTCAAGGGATGAGAATGTTAGGCTTTTGTGGGTTAGGGCAATTCGAGGGAGGCTATGGTTTGGACGACGTTGGATTTATGGTGGATATTTTGCGTGTACATGGGGATCCAGTGATAAAGAGGTTGGATTTATGTTTGGTCATTTGGAGCCTTAGGGGATGCAGTGGGTGAGGAGTTGATGCATCTGAACAACACACACACACACACACACTTGCTGCTGCTGCTACAAGCTGCTGCTGCTCAGCTCAGGTGAACAACATGCAGTTGGTTCAACTGTTTGTGGATGCACGGGCCAATTCTTCTTTTATATTGGTTTGTGTCTTTGGCGCATTGGGATTTTATTTTATGAATTATGGGTCTAGGTTTTCCTGGTTGATTACACACCATTCATTTTATATGTGCTTCATTATTTATTTAGCTGATATGTTTGTAGTCTAGCATACATAGTACATTCTTAGGGCTTCTATGCATGGTTTGGTTTGTTGGTAATACACTTTTCCATCTCGAAGCGATGTGATGCCAATCATTGTGATTATTTAGCCATTTGTGTTGATAGCTTGTTACAGTCATTGTGTACTTCTCTTTAACACTTGTGCCGTTGTAGATTGAATTGTAATTGTCATGATTATTATTATGAAGTTGTCACATTGACGTGTTTGTTAACTCATGGAAATTGTCATGTTATGCATTGTGTAGCTATATTAAGCTATATATCACTTACTCCTCTAGTACTTTTACCATATATGCTTATAGTTTTTGCCACGTGCTTGTCATGTTCATCAATCTTCCTTTTTTTCTCTCTTAGATGCTTGTTGGCTCTTACAAATATCATGGTGTATCCCATTATGTTCCCACAATAGAACATGTATGTTTCACTCACCAACATTCCGAGGTTATGCTTAAAAGTTTACCACCTATTTTTTATGGGTGATGATATTTTTCTTACTACATTTGTTATGTTTTTACCAAATGCGCCTATTATGTTGAGCACACCTCGCATCTTCCCTCCTAGTCTTGAAAATATCGAGTTTTGTCTACTCAACTCAACATGATAATATGCTTTACTTCCAATTATACAAAAGTAACTGGCTATCAATGTCGATAGTTGTGCATACATGTTCTGTTTGTGCTATTTTAGCCAAGTGATGATAGATTAGGGTTTATGTGCATCAGTATTGATTACTTATTTGGGTTTGGGCATGTGGATTGTGGGTTCTTTGCGGCTAGATTTAGCTTTTGTGTAGGTCATTTTGGTCGGACGACGCTCATCACATATGTGTACAGTTAAAAATGTTCATCTAGTAAAGTTACACGTTGGGTTCCTCATGTTACCTACGCTTAAAGATTCACGTTTAGTTTATATGTTAGCGACATATGCCGATGATTTGGATGACATGAAAAAATCTAGTCTTCTTTCTTGCAGGATCCTCCAGAGGCAAAGAGTGAAGTACAAGTAACGATGGCACCGGGCCGGCAAGTGGCGACGACAAGAGGGAGAGGGAGAGGCCAACCTCCAAGGATCAGGCACTTTGTAGATTCATCCATCGCAGTTCTGTGTGTTGATGGACGAGGATGACCTCTACATGCTAGTCATCCCAAGAAGGTTAAAACCATTGATCAAGGGCCTGATTCCTAGGTCTTTCAGGCTGAAGACATGTGAAAGGTGCTCATGGTTTGTGGAGTTGGAGAGATTTGCAGGTGAGCTTGTATTTCACCATGGGTGGCCCCAATTTGCAGCTGCACATGACTTGAAGGAAAATGACATGCTGGTCTTCAAGTTCAAGGGATAGTCCATGTTCAAGGTGAAGATATTTGACGCACATACATCCATGGTGAGAGTGATTACTTGCCCCGATCACCCTTAACAACACTGAATCAATCTGTTTGTCGCGTGTCTTGCTACGCGGGTGTTATTAGTTGTTCTTCATAAGCAGGTGATGCTTATTGTGGCTTTTTAGAGCAGGGGCATGCATAAAGAACCGCCAGCAAGATGATATTTTCGCTTGTTCAGTGCCCTGCAATATGACAACTTTTTTAGGGATATTAAAGTGTATTTACCTTCCTAAGAATTTGTTTGCATCTATGTGCCCACCTTTTTCGCGTGTGATGGTTTGCATATGCTATTCATGTTTCAGAATTTTCTAGGGCGGCAACTAGCCACTGATCTATTTGGTTAGCTTTACTAAATGAACATGTTTTTCACTGATGGCATGTTTTTTCTCATATCAAGATGCACATATCCTAAATTACACTCCATAACATTAGTGAACAGTCAAGAATTTTTAGCATGAAAAATTCTATGATTATGCTATGCATAAAGGATTTGAATGTGTTTTACCTTTCTTTGCGCTCTTTAAGATTTCGAGGAAGTTGAGGCGAGGAGAGGTGTGGATTAACTAATTTTCAAGGGGGGTTATGATGTTCATGAACTTTTCTAGGGTAGTGCTATCTTGTTGGGAAAATTCACGCGATGCAGCGGGTGACGTATCCACGACAACTCACCACGTTCTGGTTGGGGGTTGGGGGGGGGGCGTATTGGGATCTCGTGTCGCTATGGTGAAAAAGACATGCACTAGCGGGGAGGCAAATGTGCGTGTCCCATCTAGCGCTTGCGTGTGCCCGATCGCTCGTTCGGATCCCACCTTGCACACACCAGATCGTCACACTGATGACCTATAGCGCGTATGCTCGTGCGCTATGCACACCCTTTTAAGAATTAATGTTTCAAAATGGTATTCATCCGCAAGTTAACGAGTTATAAAAATACAGTGCATATATGTCAGCCTTGATTTAAGTATGTATTTCGAGAATATATATGCAACGCATCTATCGCTAATGTATCATTGCATTCGTGCATGATGACCATGTATTGTCAAAATAGCACTACCCTAGATCAAACCAATATACAAGATTCGTGCATGATGACCACGTATCGCCAATGTATCATTGCATTCGCCAATGTATCACCAATTTCTATTTTCTATAGGTTTGTGCATTCGGTGAAAAGTTTGTGTTCTGCTGTACAGGCTGCCACCTCCCAAAATCTCAGCATCTCATCCCATCAGCAAGCCAAAACTTTTCTGCTAGATCATATAGTATATGTTCCATGCTAAACACATGGAATCTGTAATGACTCCCTTCTCTTTTCTCGGTCTCAATAGCACCATAGACGAAAGTGATGGATGATGTGTGCCACCTTTGGGCCCCCAAACCCAAGCATCTTCTTTAGTAACTGGATGCTAGGTGTCACCAACTCCACGCCTACAAGCTGGTTGCTGCAAACGGTCTGCCAAAATAGAACCACAAAGCCCACTGTGAGTGACACAAAGGGATAATCAACGCCTAAGCATAAACATATAAGCAAAGACATGGATCATCATAGGACGTAATCTTCCATAATGATTGGACCTCGCATTCTTTGAGCTGTTATTGTTATGATTGAATCGTATCTCTTTCCCCGCTGCTAAAGAAAATGAAAGAATCATGTCTCTTTTGGATGACAGGTATGTCTGTCTTTATCAACTAACTAAGCCTAATCGTGTGATCAGAAATTCAGAATCTTGACCAATATACTAGTATTTAGCAGTAGTGACCTGGTTTGATCTAACTGCAAACGAAGCCATGCTCAACAAGCTACAGGAGGACACAGCTGGCGCTGGGCCTGGCCAGACAGACAGACATCCATGTGCTGATGCACTGCCCTGAGACTACATCATTGGCCCAGGTTGACTACTTGCGGCGGAGACCTCGGTCACAGCAATCTAACCTAACCGCCAAAGAAATCAGTGCGTCCAACATCAAAAAATCAGCAAAGCATCGCATGTGATGTGAGGCACACAGAATCAGGACAAGATTGCTAGACAGAGATAAATCTTGGACAGCCATGCTTCTCGATGGGTTCTCAGTGCCTGCACCAGACCAAACCGATGGCGCCCACAGGCCACAGGAGCACGGCCGGCGCATTCATGGCAGCCCCAGCTAGACGGCAGCGGCCGCAGCAGCCAGCACGACGACCCTGCCCCGTCTAGCCTAGCTAGCTAGCTAGCTTGTTCTCCCGCCGGCCAGCTGAGCTCCAGAATTCCCGGGTCCGGCTTACTGAACGATCCCAATCAATGCACAGCACTACAGTCAAGCGGTGCATGCATCCATGCACAAGACCGGCCACGTCAATGTATACCATGAATCTATCTGACGATAAGGGTTATCTTTCCCGCCTGTTCTTTCCGAAATTGGCCGGTCCTCTCCCTCCCTCCATCCATGTGCTGCTTGCCGCGCCCGCGCAGTGGACGCATTGCATCTGCCTCATGCATGGGACAGGGCAGCATTATCGTTGCACACACTAGAACAGTCAAACGGTGCATGCATCCATAGTTCCATACACATGCATTGGCTGGCGATGTCAATGTGCGTAGGACGGTAGGAGTACCACCATCTACTGCTGCATGCAGGCATGCGTGTAGCCGATAAGGCTATCTTCCACACCTGTTCTTTCCGAATATGGCTGGTCATCTCCGGCCATGTGGTCCCCGCGGAGAGATCGCACCTGTAAATCTTCCAAGCAGTTACGTACTGTATCTGGCCGACCATGGGAGAAATGATTGTACACTCAAGTTGATTCACAAGTTCAGATCCAGACTAACCATCGACCCCAAGGAACCTGCCAGCTTGTCGTGCGCCTCCCTGCTGAACATTATTCCCATATCACGTTCACGACCAGAAGGCACTTGCTATCATCATGTTTATTTGTTGGCAAAAATTACAGAGCACTGGATGGGCCTTCCATTCCATGAATGTGATGCTTCCATGATCTTTGACCACCTGGCCGGAGTCAGCCATCGTCTGGAACATCGCTCTTCATTAACATGCCACTGCAGGCAGCTCCCACCGCACCAGCCACATGTATGTATTTTCTCTACTATTAAAGGGGGATCGAACGTCGTGATGGTTCGACCTCCCCTCCTATCGCTAGCACCGATTCCGTGGTATCGTTCGACCTCATCCCCCGTCTGTACGCAAAAGAAAAAAAATCAGCCCACCCACATACGGATGCACGCACGACTAAACTCAGAAAACCAACCCACCTTCCTCCCGTCCCAGCTCAAAAACAGAAAAGGCTAAAAAATTGCAACACACGCACCCACGACCCATCTGTCCCCAACCTCCTCTCTTCCGATTGAGTCTCTCCTTCCCCAGAAAAATCGCCGCCGCCTGTGCTCGCCGCCCTCATAGACGCCTCACGATCCGCCGCCGCCTCACGATCCACCGGCACGCCCCTTATGTATCTAGAATTCTAGACTAGATGAGGGATTGCATCCTGTCCCATTGCTTGCATCGGCCATGGAAAAGAGATGGCTAGGAGAAGATCCAGCACCACAGCGAGGGCGCCTTGTCCCCGGCAAAAAGCATGCACTCCGGCGTCATCGCGTTGGATATGGATCGGAGGTTGAAGTTATGACGCGTGGAAAGGCGTGGGGACCGGGGAGGCAGGAACGGGAGCGGCAAGGCGCAGCTGTGGAGGAGGAGCACCGGAGCAAGGTACGTGCATGTATAGAGCCGCCACCTCGTCAAGTCCCATCGTTCGTCGTCCATGATTCCCCGCTCTAGCTTGGTCTCCCCCACCATCAGAAATCAAGGTTTTCTTATTCGTTTTTAAAAAAAAAGGTTTTCTTATTGCGATCTAGAGCAATATAAAAGTGATGATTGTAACTTGCCACAATTGTTGTACGTAACTGCTATGTTTAACAATGTTATGTGTTGGGTTTATTCACTTGATCTGGTTGGTTCTGAACTTCTGATAAGGGTGCATTCAGGTTACGATCTGCGTACGACCTCGTCAGCTCGGACTGGATGGAGGACATGGCTCGAGGTAAGCATTTCCGGTTCTGGGTACTTGAACGTCAGCTTATCTCCTCTTGGAGATCTTATAAAATTCTGTATGCCACTGTAATCTGAATACTGACTCGGATGTGTGATACGTGGATGCATCTGTAAGAAGATACAGGTCTATGGCGCATCTTTCTAAAGGAACTTGATGTAATTGCTCTTATATTGTCTTATGCAAGCTAATATTTTGGCTATCAAAGTTGTGTTGTAAGAACTGATGATTGGATCTTCTAAATATAATCATGTTACTGAAAACAGTGATCTTTTCTCCGTCTACTATAATAACCGACTTCTGTTGCACAACCCCCATCCTTAAGCTATTCTGTTATTTTTTTTCAAACCGAGGTTAATTCCTTCACATTTAACAGCAGTGCGTCTGGCAATGCTTCGTCATGCTTGTTTTCATTGGTCGTGTTACGAGTGCAGGATTCGAAGAATTTCCAGTGGGAAATCAATGGGGACATTAACTTCAACTAGGAAAATTGCTATAAAATAAGATCAGAGTCGTCATAACCTTGGTTTAGCACATTCGTCGTTAACATCATGCATGCATAAAGATGATGCCTATGACCAAATATCATCATTCTCCTACCCATACTGTTGAATTTAGCCAACCAGACGTTTTAAAGCAAAGGCACATGACGAAATATATATTGGTTGCAACTGGTAGCTAAGCACAGGCTATCCACATTCTGTATTACATGAGAAGGTTTTAGATTACTTTCATAACTCCTTTGTGTTCTTCTGCTTGTGTCTCTATGGTTTCAAAATATTTAATCTTCTTCCACCTGATTTACTCATGGTGACTTACAAAATAAATAAAAACGGTACAGGGTACCTAAATATATCTAAAACCATAACCACTGCCAAGAAGCATAACACATTTTGCTAGCTCCTTTAATCTGAAGTAATAGCCAGCTCCTGCAACTAAATATCACCATTGATGTAGGTCAGAGTAATCCAGAAGAAACCTAAAATAACGAATATAATATTTTCCTTCCTTGATAACCCAAAGGCAGATAATAGATGCCAAACTAAGTAGGTTTCAAAATTGCAACATGAAATTCAGTATTAATATGTTAATATCAAGAATTATTCATGTGAAACCGGGTGCTTGACTTTCAGCTGGTAGCATTCCCGTTACCACCTTGTATTCGTTCGGTAGTTTGCGCTTTATTTGTAAAGCGAGATGAAAGTCTGTTTCAAGAACTTCCATGTGAAGCACCAAATCGACGACTATCTAACTTTTCTCATGTAGCATGTCATTGCAGATATATTGCCGTTGAACTAGCTTCTATCTGGAATGGGACAAATCTGAAGTAGATTTTGCTATAGAAAACAAAATCCTTAAGGTATGTAGGTTAACCTGTTGTTGGTAGGTACACTGTACACAATTGATTGCCTTTACCCAAATAATGGAGTGCACAATTTAGAAGTATTTTTATATCCTTTGTGCAGGTGGGATCGGGATAGCGCTAGAGAAATGGTGTACATAGTGGCTGAGAGGGAGGGGTCAAAAGAAGACGTCCACATTTATAACTACGTGGTGCACACATACTTTGATTATTTATATTTATATTTTTCAAAATAGTATGAAGGAATGGCATGTGTCATCTATAACACGCGCTCTTTGTTCGAACATTCAACTGGGAACAAATCCATCTGATTTGGCAACGAGCATTGCATGCAGCAATACATGCTACGTCTTAGAAACTACTGGAATTTTGCTTAAAAAATATATCTGTGCATTCTACTCTGCCTAGAGTTTTGCTTATTTTGGCCCTTCCGTTCATTGAATTCAGAATGACTTTCAAAACTGGACCAGTTTCAGAATTCATGCAAGTAAATGCTATATTGAGCGAAGATACTGCAAGTAAATGTTAAGAAAGAAGATATTAAGAAAACTTTGTAGTAGTTGTTGTTGTCATGGTGAGGCGTGCATGCATTCATCACATGGGGACTGGACACCGCTAACAACCACTTGGGTGGCTGTGCCCCCTGCTCGGAGAGGGGTTTTGGATTTGGGGTGTTGTAGGTCTGTATGATTTCAATGGTGGCAGTGGCGAGGGTCTAAATGCTAAGAGGCACTACTGAAATTCTGGGCTACGCCAAGTGCCACGGACACTCGGCAAAGGGCCGAAAACCGTCGGCAAAGCCTTTGCCGAGTGTAACCCTCGGCAAAAGCCACCCGGCGTACACCTCTTCGGCAAACAGGAGTTTGCTGAGAGCCAGAACACGGACACTCGGCGAAGAGCATTACACCCGGTGTAGCCCAGAATTCCAGTAGTGAGGTGATAAGTGGTTGGTGAAGGAGGTGACTTGTATTTCCTATTAGATGTTATTGGACATGAGATTTGAGATAGAAGTGCATATTTGGCAACCGTTTTCATGGTAACCACATATGTTGCTCATCAACATGGGTGCGAGTGGAAGAACACTTCTTTTGAATCGACATATGTTGCGTGTTCCTTTGTGGTACATATGTTGTGCTTGACGAATAAGCACACAAAGCAAACAATTGCAATATGTGTGTTCTTTTGCTCCGTGGCAACGCACGGGCAATCAACTAGTACTACCTAAACACAATTCTCGAAAGAAAAAGGAAAAAAAGTTAACAGATACTCCCTCCGTGGAGTAGATCACATAGGCATGGTAGGGCACTTTCAAGGCAGACACGCAAACCGCCCACATCCATTTGGACCGTGGGAGTCATCCAGCGCCGATCTACATCGGCCCATGGAGCGGTCCGGACGATCCAAACCCCCCCTCCGGCGCCCACGCGCATTTCCATCCCGTGTCAGCTGTTTGCATTCATGTCACCGTAGAGTGGCTACTCCCCATTGAAGAGCGGACACGGTCTCTCACTTGCGCCGGCATTGAAGCGGCTTGCCGGCCTAGGGCGCCGCCCGCGACACGTCTTCCGGTGTCCGCGCCTATCTACCATGCCCGTTCAATGCTTCGCCCATCCGTATGACACCATTAAGCAGGCTCGCCGGCCGAGAAACCCACTCCAGCATCCCGCATGGAAGCCTGACCTTATCGGAATCCGCTATTTAAGGGAGGCCACACCCGGTTATCACTACATCATAACACATCCGCTCCACATATTCCTCCTTTGCTCCACATCCGCCATTACCGCCAGCGGGAAAGCACTGTGAGACAGTCTGTTGCCGGACATGAAGCACACGGTGGCTGCCCTTGCGCGTAGCAGAGCCACCGTGCCAGACGGATCAAGGCTGGCTTGCCGGCCAGCTCGCCCAAGGTCTCCGACAACAAAGACGACACCACGATGGAAACGGGCTCCGACGATTCTGCCCCGGCTCCCGTGCCTCCTGTGCACGTTGGCTTCATCATGGAGCAGCGCAGGCGCACTTCCACGCCGCCATGACGGAGGCGTAGCCTGCACTGGCGCCTCTGTAGGTGTTCCAGCAGGCGCAAGAGGAATAACAGTACAACATGTTCCTCCTAGAGCAGCACCAGCTAGTGGAGGGCCAGATCCACTACGAGCGCGTGAGCAAGGAGGCCGTGGCGGCCCTGGCCGCGGCGAAACCCAACTTCATCATGGAGCAATGTGCCATCTACGATACCATCCGTGCTCAAGCCGCCGCTCGCCAGGAAGCGGCCGCCGCGGAGGTGTGGCTGCAGGCGATCGCGGAGAACAACGTCAGCTGCGCCTCCTACGCGTCGCCGACGAACCATCAGCCGGTCTGGTGGGACGAAGATAGCGCCAGCGTCACCATTTCCATCGTGGACCTCACGTCCACTGGCGACGGACAGGTTGCGAACTCCTCCGAGGATGAGTCGACCACGGAGGCGGTGGTGCCTTGTGTCCCATGTGGACCGATCCGTCTCTCGTGTTCTACTCTTTCTCGCCGGAGACTGCACCTTCACCTCATCGGTCTTATCCCTGGTTCTCATGGAGATGACGGGTGGAGGACGACACAAGCTTGGACGCCGGGCGCCGCCGTTGTAGGTTAGGTTTAGGGGCAGGTCTTTTTTTCTCTTCTAGATGTTCGAAATGTAATGAAATCCGCCGTGTTTGTACGAAATCCGTCATGTTTGTATGAAGTCCGGCCGTGCTTGCATGAATTTCATCTGGTTTGTTGAAAAAGAGTTTGAAATGTATGCGGCTAGCATTGGATGTCATCCTCCCGCGTCCGTGTTCGTGGACTGGTCCCTGTTCATGGACGTATGCGGGAGAAAATTTACGGGTTACGGTTGGAGATGCCCTTAAATCTTACATATCAGAGTGATATCCACACCATACTTTCTACTCATCTTCAACGTACATGCATACAAACTACAAGATGCAGATAAAATCCAACACCTCTCAGTCCTCATATCAGTTTGGGCTTCATTAATTTAGCCGGGCGCTGCTTATCGTGCCTTTCTTCTAAAACTTCCCATGTCAACAAAAGTGCTAGCTTGTTGAAACATACGAGTTATTTATCACCATCTCTACTTGTTACTGGGAGCAAAACTAGGGGAAAGAATAATAGTCACTTCAGAAGCTTATCTCAAACAACTTCCCTGTTGTAGCTTGTTGCAGTATCATCACCTTCCTCAGCTGAAATATGTTGCCTTCTCAACCAGGCACGCCAGTCTTTTACCCAGCCAGGACATCAACGACCTTTTTTACCAGCAAGCTTTAGAATTAGCTGACCATCTTAACAATCAAATCATCAGATGAACGCAGAACGATCATCAGTTCATAGTTGCTTAACTTGTGGAGCATGCGGGTAGTAACCATACATACATGGACACTAGTTCGATTACAAATCATGCATTTTCGCCACACCTAAATTCAGGTCACAGGCCCATGACTCGACTGCCTATTCGACAACTTGTTACATTCACCACTATTCGACAAAGTTTTTCCAAGGGTGTGATGAATAAAAATAAACCTAGAACCCATCAGGCAAAGGCGACCAGATCACCTTCACTGAGATTAAAGCAAAATCAGTCTTAATCTTTCGAGCACTAGACCCGTGGTTGCCAGCATTGAAGAAACAATCATGTTCAGCTGAACTGGATGGCCCCGTGCCAACCTTGAACTTGAAGTGTATCCAAGAATCTATCACCACAGCAACCACAGACCTTTTTAAGCTCCGTGTCTCACTAATGGCGCCATCGAAGAGCCGAATTTCTTCATTCAACCCACTGGTAAAACAGCCGAGAGACAGATTGAAACTTCTTTGCACTTCTGATATGGCAACTTCTACAGTTGCCTCAACTGCATTTTCAATATTTGAAAAAGTCATGTCAACTGCGCCACAATCACCATGGACGCGTCTTGTGAACACACTACGATTCCGCATGCCCGTGTGGCCTAGAACTGATACTCCATCGATCAGTTGTAGATCATGCTTTTCTGGTTCAGCAGTCTTGATCCTCATGTCGTATTCGATTAAAATAACACCCAGAAAACTAATGCCTCTCTTGGGGCCAGCCATGTTGATGAGAGAGCCCTACAAAGTTATTATCATTTAGTAGCTCTTTCATATAAATGTAAGAAACATTCTAAACACTTCCCTTATGATGTTTTATTTGTAACAATATTTACATAAAAAAGGGCTATTTTATAGCTGATGAACAAGCTCTTCTTCTAATGCATTTGAACAGATTAATCACATGGAAGCACCTTTGTTGATGCAAAAGAGATGAAGTGGTTGTAGCACGTGAGTGAGAGTACGCAATCTCATCTGTTCTATGGATGTGATACTGGATGTGAGTGTGATCTCGAAGCAATGTTGGAGGGATGAGGATAATGGGTTCCATGTAGCTCGACCTCAACAGAAACTTTCTGGATGTGATATTATGAAATGAAAAAAGAAGTAACTTTAAGTAAGGAATAAGTTTATTTAACTCCCTAGCTCATACCATCGAGGCTATTCTATAAGATCAGGTACCTGACACCCGAAGTATTCCATGTTGTCTAAATCATTCACTGAGGTGATTTAGGAGGTGGCTTTGCGCCCATACACTCCACATGGCACATGTGGAAAAACCACCTACAAAAATGCACCTAGCGGCGGTTTAGACAATGTTGAATACCTTTAAGAGGTTGAATACCAGCCTAGTCTATAAAATCTTTTATCTGAGTCCAAAATATTCCATACTGTCTAAATCATTTACTGGTGTCATTTAGGGTTTTACCCATGTAGTCCACAGGGCACATCTGCAAAAACCACCTACAAAACTGCACCAGGGGCAATTTAGATATTGTTCAGTACTTTTAGGAGATGGAATACCAGGCTTTATACTTGAAGGAGTTAAGTAGACGAACCTCGGTACTCTGGTGAGTTAGGTAGACCTATTCATTGGAACAATTGTGGATAAGTATTAGAAGTGCACCTGTTCCACGATGAAGGGATCATCCCTGCTAAATTTGACGACATAATTAAGCAATGGATCCAGATTATCCCGCAGTGCTATGTATCCATACAACTCTATTGGCCCATCCAGAGCAATTTTAGTCAACTTTATTGATAAAATTTGTAACATGCGAGTAGGTCCATGCCGCATGCAAGTGCCATTGTGGATGATGCAGTTTGAGGGCTCTGAAAACATCATTGCCTCGAAAACAGCTTCATCAAAATTACAAGTTAAATTGTAATTGGAAATTCATGTAGTAAATAAATACTTGTCATACAAAAGGTAAACATGCCAACTGAGGATTCCGTGGCCCTACTAAAAGATATCTGTTTACAAATAAGTGGAAACTATTTATTTTATACTAGAAAGTCCGATCCCCCTAGAAGTTAATTTTTTTGAGGGAAATGCAAAGAAAAGGAGAATAATATGTAATCACCTAGGAAAGGAAAAGGTCCCTTCATGATTTGTTTTTATTTTGTTTCTCCTTCCACAAGTCATCTTTTAACTTGATTTTTCTTTCCGATAGTAGATAACATCATTATCTTATAGTATGTTACAAAATATTTTCATTTCCATGACCACTTGCATAGTTTGGCTGGAAAAAACTGGACCTGTTTAACACTTCAGGTAGGATAATTACATGCTAAAAATTATGAAAACTGATGAAAATATTCCACCTCAAAAAACTTCAATGTAAAACTATGAGAAGCATCAAACATAATAACATTAGGGAGTGATACAATTTCCAATGAATCACAGTAGTGACTAAGACAACATCAATAGTTAGTTGTTTCCTACTTTAATTTGCTTAACAACTAACAAATTCATCCCCCGAGTACCCTTTTACGAGATTTCCTTTTCTTGGCAATGCACTGACATTCAACTAGTGATAGTAAAGGAAGTAAAGAAAAATTAAACTCAAGATTGCAACAGAGAGTATATTAGTTAACCCCATATATATACTTGAAAAGAAGAAGGAAAGGCGGTATCGATCACTTACTCTCACTGCGGTCTGCGAAACTTGCAGCCCTTGAATATGTGCACTTGTATATAGAACCATCACGGTGCCTGCTCTTCAGATATACCTCTAGAGGGAACACGCCGTCCAAGGGCTGCAATCGGTTTTGAATTTTCTTTCGGGCTTTAAATTTTCGTCCGCTGTGCGAGTCACAAGACACGGAACCTTAATTTTGGTCGCGATCTAGATCCAAAACTATAGCACGAGAAGAAGGACACAAACCTGGAAAGACGGCGGATAGATGGACTGGGAGGCTCGTAAACTGGCCGCAAGAGCGCTGGCGGCCAGCAGCGAGGCGGAGCAGAGGCCATGAATGAGACAAGTGGCCGCGAGAGGCGGTGCATAGGGGCAGGAGAAGCGGCCATCGGAAGGTTCGCGCCTGAGCGCGCGGCGCCGGCGGGGCAGGGGAGTAGTGCTGGATTGGCGGCGGCGGGCTGAGGCTCGATCGTTTCTGCGGGAACTAAATCCCGCAAAATCTGTTCCACGCGCCCCAAGCAGCAGCAGCAGGTCGCCGGATCAGCAACCCGCAGCCGTCCCTCAAATTTGCATCGTACGTTCAGAATTAACTTGCTCAGTGCATCTACACCCGGGCGTCTCAAACCCGCCTCATACGCCCGGGCTGGCCGCCTGGTCATTGACCGGTCACGTTTTTTCGACCCAGCCGGATGCCTTAAATGGGCCTCAAACGTCCGGGCTGAGCGACACCCCCCATATTCAGCCCAAATATGGGGCGGATATGGACGCGCCGGGCATATGCCCGCCACGTCGGACTGACGAAGGGGTCCCACGCGGAAACGCCCTCAAACCCAGCGGTCTGAAACTCGTCTTCTCCGTCGAACTGGTGGCGCCACATGGCGCAGCTCCGACAGGCCGCGTAGTGCATTGCTCGGCTATTTAAGTCGACTGGCGGCACCGAAATTCTATCATACATCCACATTTTCCTCCTCCTGTGCGCTGCCGTCGCCACTTTCCAAACCACCCGTCTAGTGCCAATCTCCTCCCCCACATCCTCCTCCTCTGCCTCAGTCCCTCCTCCTGCTCGGCCTCATCCTTAACCGAAGATGGAGGCGCAAGATGCCGCGGAGGAGGCGGAGATGTTCGCCAACATGGATGAGGCCGAGCAGGAGGAGGATGAGCAGAGCCCTCCTACCCGCCCGTCCAGCCGACCCCCGGTACCGTCGTCGTGGACATCTCCGACGATGAAGAGTACCTAGGGTAGTACGTAGATGTAGTACGTCTGATTCCTCTTACATGCTTTGTATGGATCTAGGGGATGAAATATGAGAAAGGCGGATGCAAAGTGGCTAATTTGAGGCGTGCCCGGTCCGGGATGGATTTGCAAAGTTTGACTGTAGATGCTCTCAGTTATGAAACCCCACATGTCCACAACTCGACTGCATACACAGCTATTGACAAAGTTTATGAGAAATCTTATCTAGTGGACGTTCCCTGCTAGGCCAACCTCAGCGAATGCCCCTAGGCCACATGATCTACATCCCACAGCTGGCAGTGTTTTGCCAAAAAATCCAAAAGAAAAAATGTCGTAATTAAAGGAAAGATCTGCCATAGCAGTTTCAGAAACTGCCTGCGCCACACCACTCAAATGTAGTGAAACTGCTAGGGAGGCACGTTCATTCACAACCCATCTTCTGGCGAACGTTCGCCGGGGGTCCAAGTTTATTCAGGGATGTGATGAACTAGAATAAAGGCCAGTGCCCCTTTGGCAATGGCGACCAAGTCACATTCAGTGAGATTAACGCAATATTAGTCTTTATCTTTCGAACATTAGACCCGTGGTTGCCAGCATTGAAAGAACAACCACGCCCAACGAAATTGGATGACTCCGGTCCAACCTTCAACTTTAGGTATATCCGAGAACCTGTCACTACAACAACCACATACCTTCTTAGGGTATTGACGGTGCATAATCCGGTCAATACCCTCGGTAGGATTGCTAATGACGCCGGAAGTCTCAGATCGGAGTAATATCCTATGTCCTGCTTCTTGCTATTGTTATTCGTGGTGGGCATACCTCGTGTGAGCGATTATGATGGAGAGTATGAGATGCTACCAAGAGTTGTGTTTGCGGGAGTAGATGGGAATGAGAGCCCCACAACCTTCATATTATATGCATGATGGGGGCTAGGGTTTTACAGTACAGAGATCCGATCTAGCCCACTGATGCTGCCCTGGATAAGGGGTACTAACCATGTCGCCCCCCAAGAATGGGATGGGCTGAGGACCCCCAAACTACCAACCAAGTGAGCCGTGTTTGTCAAGCCCACGACGCACTAAGATGGAATCTTCCAAAGACTTGGTGCACACTCCAAGGCATGATGTAATCCTTGGCATTTTTATCCCCGATGTAACCGACCTACATGTAACCCTAGGTACTGATGTCTATATGAGCCGAGAGGTTTATACCGTAGAGGTAGATTCATTCACACATACGATCTCGAGGTATATCAACATGTACTGTGTACCCCATCCACAGTCAATACAATACACGCACAACATACGGTTTTACCTCTTCGAGAGGGCTTAAACCTAGGGAAACATTGTGTCCCTTCTTCGTCCTATTATCATCGTGCCAAGATCACCAGCTCGAGACTCCCTACCCGAAATTGGCCGGATTTAGCTTCGTCATTGGTGGCCCACGCAGGTCCATTTGTGTGCAGCAACTCGATGGCTTGCCTTCAGATCGGCGAAAGCATCAGCTGTGGCAAAACTTTCTTCTCCGGACAACTCTTTATCTTTGGCATCATCACTCTTTATGCCTATTCAACTGGCCACCTTGGCCGGATCAAAAACTTCGCTCTAGGATAGACCATCAGGTTTGGAAACCTAGAGTACGATGTGGACCTCGCGGCAATCTTGCGTTTTCATGCTGGGTAGCATTTGATTTGAACGAGTTCATTGGTAGGAACTATCCTAGGACTCTACGGGAACTATTTAGTCTCAGACACTCTAGCCTTATAGTTACAGTTTTTTTTTGCGAATAAGCCTTATAGTTACAGTTGAGAGGGCATTTGGAGCTCTGAAGAATAGGTTTAAGATCCTGGATCAGAAGCCATTTCACACTTTCTCCACCCAGGTTAAGTTTGTTCGTACTCGTTGCATTCTGCACAACTGGATCCTGCAATGAGGTTGTGATCACCTGGTGCCGGATGAGGAAGAGGTGACACCTAATGATGTTGTCAGCTCCAGCCATGGTGTGGAGGCATTTGACAACAAAGTATAGAAGAAAAAAGAGGATGGAGTGGGCTCAGGCAACGTGGGAGAACAGAGGTAGAGGAGTCAGAAGAAGCAACAGTAGCAAGTAGCAGAAAAAGAAGAGTACAAGGATGGACTTTCAACTAGTTCGACATCGACGAACATTCCCCTATTGAGCCATTTGACTATAATATTTGTGCTGGTATTTGTTAGTAGTTAGGATGAACTGCGATTTGTTTCTTTGCTAGGACTAAAACTATGTCCAAGTTTGTGTGTGTGGTAAGGTCACCACTAGTGAAAAGTGGTAATAGCACCTTATGTAGTTTGCAATCAAACAATGTGTAGTTTGTGTGTACAGTGCAACACAGGCAACCAAACGGCGGGTCAATATGCAGCCAATCAAATTATGTACAGATATGGTTTTTGGCATGTTCTACCTCAATCAAGCCTATCTAAAACACACATGCAAAGAGAGAAAAATAACGATGCAGGCAACCCCACACGCCCGTACTCTCGGACAGCAACGCCACGCTTCTCACTCACTGTCTCCACGAGACCAAACCGATGGCGCCCACAGGAGCTATCATCCGGCCGGCGCATTCATGGGCGGTAGCAGCAGCCAGCACGACGATCCTGCCGCGTCTAGCTGAGCTCCCGAATTCCCGGGCCCGGCTGACTGACCGATTCCAATCAATGCACAACAACGGTGCATGCATGATGCATCCCATACACATGGCTGGCCTTGTCAATGTGTCCCATGAATCTATCGGACGATAAGGGTTATCTTTCCCGCCTGTTCTTTCCGAAAATGGCTGGTCCTCTCCCTCCCTCCATCCATGTGCTGCTTGCCGCGCCCGCGCAAAGGACGCATTGCATCTGCCTCGACAGGGCGCTTTATCATTGCACACTTGAACAGTCAAACGGTGCATGCATAATCCATCCACCATACACATGGCTGGCCATGTTAAATGTACGTGGACCGTAGGAGTACCACCATCATGCATGCATGTAGCAGGTAAGAGAAAGTACAAATTGTCCGCGCTGTTTGGATTGGAACGAACATAAATCACGGCCCAAGCATCGATGCAAACAGAAGAACATTCGTTTTTTGTTCGCGTGCGATCCATTTTAGGGCCAAATTTAAGCCGGGTTTGCATCGGCGCGGACGCACGTGACGCCCGCCCTTGTCCTTCCTCCCCGCCAATCCGTGGCACAGTGGTCATTTCCCTCCTCTCTCCCATTGATAGTCAACACACCCGGCCACCCCGCCATCGCCGACACTGCCCAGTTCTAGTGGCAGGTCGCCGCCCGCACGACTAAGTAAATTTACCGGAACCGGGATGTGCCGGTGTAGCATCCGCCATCCAATGCAACATCGAGATGCACATTGTCCTTTGCCTAATAAACTAAGGAATCTTTTGTGGGATGAAATACATCTCTATACTAGTCTGACACCACCTGACCAATACGTGAACATGCCCCACAACCTTTTCATGTAGTCATGCATGTGTACTCCCAGACCACTCAACAAATAGTATCAACATTTTACTTTCTTGTTAGCTATTAAATGATTGATATCTTTTTAATAAATGTTTATTTTAAATCTTTTTATATATTTGAATCCTAAAGACAAGATCTTTAAAACAAGACCAATATTCAATATATTTTAGCGTAGTTTGAATTTTACCGTTTCATTCGCTTTGGCATTTCAAAAAAAGGATGTAACTCATTTCAAAAATACATTTCACTTTATTTAAAAAACTGGTTTCACAATTAAGAATTTTTTTGAGTCATTCAAAAATAAAGATTTAACTCATTTTAGAAACTAATTTTATTCATTTTAAAACACGGATTTCATTCGTATCAAACACACATATTTAAGTCATTTCAAAGAATTGGTTTCGCTCATTTCGAAAAGGTGATTTCACTCATTTTAAAAAACAAAATTCATTCATTTTGGAACACTGAACTTAGTTATTCCGAAACACATATTTCATTCATTTCAGAAAACGTATTACGGTCGTGTAAAAAAACAAATTTAACTAAATTTAAACACCGATTTCACATATTTGAAAAACATATATTTCATTCGTTACAAAGAACTGGCTACACTAATTTCATAAAACTGATTTCACTCATTTCAAAAAACTCATTTCACTATGTTAAAAAAATGATTTCACTCATATGAAAAAACTGATGTCACTCGTTTCAGAAAAATAATTTCACTAAACTGTGAAAACAGATTTCACTCATTTTCACTATTTTAAATAACCACTTTGGCTAGTTTGAATTTAATCGTTTCACTCATTTCAGAAAACGGATTTCAGTGAGTTTCACATTCACCAGTTTCAGAAAACCTTCCGTCAGTTTCACATTTCACTAGATACAGAAAACACATTACACGATTTAGAAAAGTTAGATTTCACTCATTTTAGAAATCACATTTCACTATATTTAACGTGTTTCACACTGAAATATGTATCATGTGTATGGAAAACAAAATTCACTCATCTAAAGAAAATAATTTCACACAGTTTAGAAAACATACTTCACTCAATTGAGAAAACATATTTCAAATTTGATTTCAATCAATGAAAAAAAACTAATTTCAATTATTTCAAAAAACCTATTTCGCTTGTTTCAGAAACCTGATTTCAGTCATTTGAAATGTTGAAATTAAAACATGTTTGAAATGCATCCAAATTTGGTCTTATTCTAAAGCTCTTGGCTTGAGGAATTCAAATATATATAATATTTCAAAAATAACAGTATGGTTTAAAAGATAGAAATGACTGAAAATCCTAAAGAGAAAATAAAAGGAAAGGATTTGTACCATGGCACCACATGCAACGTCAGGATAGACTCTCTCTCTCACCTAACATGGTCCCATCGATCTGACATTGATTTGACTTCAAACCAAAATACAAGAAATTATTTGCATCAGTACTTTGATATACACATGCATGTGATCCCACACCTTTACACATGGCAGCAAGGCATTGGTGAGAGAATCACCGGTAGCTCCCAGCACCAGTATAAAACACTTTGCGGCCGCCCGCACCCACATACCCCCAGCAGTACACCACACCCAACGGTCGTTCTCGCCGCTGTTGGTGGGCTGTTTTTGCCGTCGTTGTAGCACCCCCCACGTCCACGCCACCCCCCCTTGCCTCCGACGCCGCCGCCAGCAACGCTCCAACCGCGACTACCTCGCTCGCCGGTCGCCGCCACGGTCACCTCCACGCCAATAGGCTTGTTGCCTGGTCTAGGAGAGACGCGGGGCTCTTCACCGGCTGGCTTCTTCCACCACGCTCGTAAGGTGCTTAACATTTCATCCGCAAGGTACAAACGGATCGTGGAGATGAGTACTTTTCAGGAACTTCATTTGCGATTTGGATGATTCGTCGTCCAACAATGAGGAGATATGGTTGCTGCTTTGGTCGTCCATGAACACATTAGTAGGCATAGGCCGATGTTTAGTGGCTCGATCCCAAGGCATACTCCAGCGTTGAATCGCAACAGAGAGAGCATCCCTACTCTGGCAGGACTACTTCCAGTCCGCTGACCCACTCTTCAAACACAACCTATTACAGTGCCGCTTCCAGATGGCCAGACATGTATTCAATCGTATTCGGGAGGGAGTGGTGGCATACGATAACTATTTTGAAAGTAAGGAGGATACCCTGGAAAAGGTTAGCTTCTCCTCTTATCAGTGCACTATAGCTATTCGGATGCTTGCATACGGAATACCCGGTGATCTTATTGATGAGTATGTCCGCATGAGCGAGTTCACGTGCCTAGACTCCATGTATAAGTTCCGCAAGGCTGTGGTAGCAGTATTTGGCCCGGAGTACTTGAGAAAGCCAACTGATGCAGATACAATCCGCTTGTTGGCGATTAATGCCGATAGGGGCTTTTCGGGGATGTTTGGTAGCACAGATTGTACGCACTAGGAGCGAAAGAACGACCCTTCTGCTTGGCAGGGGTAGTATAGGGGCCATGTGAAAGCTTGCACTGTCATACTTGAGGTCGTGGCTTCACAAGATCTCTTGATTTGACACTATATTTCTTCGGCATGGCCGACTCTCACAATGACATCAAGGTATTTCAGCGCCCTCCGGTGTTCGCAAGGCTTGCAGAAGGCAACTGCCCAGAGGTCAATGTCGAGACTAATGGCCACCACTACAACAAAGGATAGTACCTAGCTGATGATATCTATACTTAGTGGACTACTCTTGTCAAGACAATCTCCAACCGATAGGAGAGAAGAGGTGGAGATTTTCCCAAACACAAGAGTGCTAGAAAGGATGTGAAGCGTGCCTTCGATGTTCTTCAGTTTCGACGGCGCATCGTTCCGTATCCTGCTAGAACTTGAAGCAACAAGAAGTTGTGATAGATGATGATTGCTTGTGTAACCATGCACAACATGATCATAGAGGATGAGCGCGAGGATGAATTCTTAGATCAGGGTGTCAATTTCATCATCAAATGCGTGATTAGGAAACTCACATTCAACTACAAGATGGCTTGGTTAAGCATATGTGGCCTTACCTTGGCAACCAATAGATGTATCGGCTATTTTTTCTTTTAAATGTATTTGTGACAATTTAAATTTACT